>CAIIXF020000011.1:12626665-12981753 GCA_903813345.2 Owenia fusiformis | reverse complement strand
ATATGCTATGCTATTACAGTCTGTTACACCATGGGCTTTCAACTAGAAAGCCCATGGTTACACTGCTTCAAAGGCAAGCAGTTGAACCTGAAAAATAAGAAATCTATAGACCATTGTGCCATAATATAGAAAATATATTCATATTGCACAAGAATGACATTTTATATATTTCAGATTATTTAGTGTCTAGTGCAATAAGCCTGTGTCCTCTTGTAATTTGAGGTCTGTCTGCCATGTTATTTCTTTGAAAATTAACATGGTAGAGAAGAATCAAAATATTAGAGGTTACAGACTTTATGAGCCAATTTACAAGCAATCCAAGATATACAAATGTCATTCGTGTGCTATATGAATAAATTTTTCTATATATTATTGCACAATATTATTTAGATTTCTTATATTTCAGGTTTAAATCCTACCAAATTGGATTTGCCTACATACCACTTAGACTCTTATCTGAGAGAATGCACAAATAAAACAAAAGTTTTGCTGTTATAGCATGGGCTGCTTTCAACTAGAAGAGTAGGAAACTTCCCATATTTCATACAAAAGCATTGCCTTGTTTTTCAAAATTGGAGAATGTGCACATTCCAAAAAATAAGAACATGATTATCTACATGTTGATAATTTGATAAAAATGGAATTCATCATAATTTTGACAATACAGAAAGTGAACATTCTCCCACAAATTATGTTTTTAGTGGAATTTGTTCTTGAAAAATCACCCACAATGCAATACTTGAAGAGAACATCTTGATACCTCTTATTCTTATTGGTCTTTTTTTTGTTTACTTTAACATGATATTGAATATATTTTATCCTTAGGTCACATTTGTAGGTCTGTATTTTAGATGATCCTCCTGGTGGAAGATGATCAAACTGCTGAAAGATGATCTCACTGGAGATTTGCATTCCCCCCCCCCCTGTTATGGAAGTGTCTTGATCACGGAAGCCGTGTTGAAAAATTGAAAATTGAAACCATTGCTTAACTTTTCCTATTTTGTATGTACTTTCAGATGCACTCCTCTTCCCATGAAGATAAGCTTCTGTCCTTTCCTAGGAGTTTATGAGAGTAACTTCAATATGCACCATCTGCCTGCAACGCCTGTTTCTACATAGGATATTGTTATTCTGGTGATATCTGTGTGTTACTGAAGAAGCATTGCCCAGGATGGAAGATTATCTCTAGGATGTGGGGTTCAAGTAAGTACAGTATTTTTATTTCCTAATGCACAATATTTCTTCCAGATTTACCTTTAGCTTGGAGGTGATCAGCCCACGAGTAAATGAGCTACACACTGGAAGCCACACACTGCAAGACAAGTCCCCCATTGGAAAGCCAAGTCCCAGTTGAAGATGATCTATCTGGTGGAAGATGGCAACCTTGAAGATGATCCATCTGCTAGAAGATGATCCAACTGCTAGCAGATGATCCACCCACTGTAAGATAATTCAACCGCTGGAAGATAATTCACCCGCTGGAAGATGAGCAACCCACCCGAAGATGAGCAACTCACTGGAAGATGAGCAACTCACTGGAAGATGAACAACCCACTGGAAGATGAACAACCCACTGGAAGATGAACAACCGACTGGAAGATGAACAACCGACTGGAAGATGAACAACCCACTGGAAGAAGAGCAACCCACTGGAAGAAGAGCAACCAACTGGAAGAAGAGCAACCAACTGGAAGAAGAGCAACCAACTGGAAGAAGAGCAACCAACTGGAAGAAGAGCATCCAGGTGAAAGATGACCAACCAACTGGAAGAAAATTCACCCACTGGAAGATGAGCAACCCACTGGAAGATGAGCAACCCACTGGAAGATGAGCACCTCACTGGAAGATGAGCAACCAACTGGAAGATGAGCAACCCACTGGAAGATGAACAACCCACTGGAAGATGGGCAACCCACTGGAAGATGAGCAACCCACTGGAAGATGAACAACCCACTGGAAGATGGGCAACCAAATGGAAGAAGAGCAACCCGATGGAAGATGAGCAACCCGCTGGAACATGAGCAACCCACTAGAAGATGAGCATTCCACTGGAAGATGATCCACCTGCTGGCAATTGATAAACCTGCTGGAAGATGATCCACCCGCTGAGAGATGAGCCACCAGCTGGAAAATGAGCAATCCCCTGGAAGATAAGCCATGCACTGGAAAATGAGTCCACTCCCTTAAAGATGAGCCTTATCATGAAGTTCCTGTCACCTAAGTTAAGTAATCTTGTTGAGTTATCTTAGTTATTTGGTTAGGTTATCTTAGGTATTCCATATGGGGTCATCTACCAGCTAGACATGTTTTCCATCTATGGTTTAGGAGCGGCAGGTTTTCTCGTTAGTGGGACACCTTCCATTTTGATTGAACCGGTGGATTTTGTTGGCCGACCCATTATTCTTGAGTGAAGGAACCTGGAATCTGCTAGGAGGCTGGATGGCTAAACATGTCTAAACACTTGATCAAGTGTTGGGAGGCCTTCCCCTGTTCATGTTTTATGTTGTCCCGATTGATTTTGAGGAATATCTAAGAATGGCATCGTTGAGCATGGGTCATTCTGATCCATTGCATTGAGAGCTCTGGTTTACTTGGTCATACTGTTTGATGTTCCTCGTAGTACCTCCACCGTGATTCTGATGATCAGTGTCTATCAATCTCTAGATGCATGGGTTTCAGGTATCAATTCCTTGTAAGTCCCGACCAACAGTTTCCAAGTTGGATTCTTATTGTTGAGCTTGGTTCTTTGTTTTGCCTATATTCTGATGGCTGGTGAAAGCATTCTTTACTTGCGAGTCAAAATGGTGGGTCTTGCACCCACCAGGAGGAGGTATTCTGAATTTTCTTTCTTCAATGCATGCTGTGGTGCCGGCATGCATTGGGTCGTTCTGGAGGGGTATCGTTGAGCTCTGGTGAAGGTCCACTCATTTTTACTTGCTCGTATTGTAATGTTAGTAGTTAGCTATGACGGATATAGTGTGATCCAGAGATCTCGTGAGGACGCAGCAAGAGTTCACTTGGATCTGTACGGAATGGCCTTGGGGTTGATACATGTTACCTTGTACTCTTTAGGTAGGTAGACATTGCTTATCAGTGTTACAGTAAAGATACTATTGGGAATTGACAGTGGTATGGTCTTGTATTTCATCTTTTTAATGTGATGTATCCTAATTATGCATGGCCGAGGATGTCATTCTTGTTATTCTTCTTAATCTCTCTGGACAGCATACAGCATGAGCAGGGGGATGGTCACCCAATGTTTGATCTTTTGTTAAGGTGTGTTGGCTTGAAAGCTTCCTAACGGATTCTATGTTCTGACATGAAAGAATAATGGAATCCACCTGGTTTTATCAAAAAGGAAGTAATGTGTGCTATATTTGGAAAATATTGTCTTCATATTTTTTTTATAAACTCATTTTCACCTGAGATTTAACATACCTTCGTATGTTAGTCTCAGTTTTCGGATACCATTCTCTTTTTTGGTGCGAGTTGGTAGATGATCTTAAGTTTCATTAAATCATCATCAATTTTTCAATTTGACTGTTTTTTTTCTTGTTTTGAGGTCAGTGTTAATGCGACCATGTTTTGGTCCAATAAGCAATCAACCATCTAGGTATTTACGACCTAGAATCTGATTGATAAAGGCAACTTGGCAACTTTTTTGCAAATGATAATCCCTTGCATGCTTTGGAGTTAAGGTAGACAGTAAAATAATTTTCTCATTGCAGGTGTTTTGAAGAGGGTTAAAGACTGCTCCTTGCCTGAACTACAACTACTACTGTTGCATGCGGAAGTTACTAATAAATGAATTCTCTTTTCACAGGATCATACACCCACCAGAAGAATCAGCTATACAGTGCTGGAAGCAGTATTTTTTACCTAGTTAAGATGTATTACTATGTATACATGTACCTTACTCCATCCCTCCTAATTGATTTGAATTTTTGCAATATATTTAAATTGTAATATTAACAAGTACTACAGCATCTTTTTTTGTATTTCCAGCAAAGCAGGTTCTTGGCTGCAACACAAGGAACAGTGGTTCTGTTTGCATGTGTTTGGTAATTTTCATTCTGAGACTTTGGAAACTTACCAACAAAATAGTTCTAGCTCTATCAATTTGGTCTTGATCATTTGAATACTATAATGCTAGCTTTTAAAGTAACAATTTGAAAATTTATTCAGTAATGATATGATTTTTGTTCATAGTTTTTTAGTAAACTGTACTTACTGGGCAATGATTTGATTTTTATGTCACTACAGAAGTGTTGACATAATGTTATATTCTCAAACTGATGGGTGGACGAAACTTCTTGATGGCAGTAATCAATTAGTGTTCGGCTTACTGTAACCAAGTGCATCTTTAACAAATGGCCAGTGGTGACATTTTGCATGTTCATGCATTCTCTTAAAAGTTATATGTAAATGTACTCACATCTGAAAAATGGCCATTTCAGTGAGATGGGCATATTTACTTGTTTCTTTTAAGGAAAAAAGTCAAATCATTGCTGACTTTTTTTTCTTAAGTACTTTCAGGTCATAACAATTTCTACCCTGGTTGTGGTCTTTCGAAGTGGATCAATGATTTGGATCAGTTGTTTGCAGTGTATGTATCTACAAAGCATATTGCTACTGCCTGTACTAATAGGTGTGTGCAACTAAAGAAACAACAGGAATGTTACACCCACACAGGTAAGGGTAGCTATAGTGTAGAGCCAATTTGGAGATAATATGTATGTTGGCTTTACATATCAAAAAATGAATAAAACTATATTCATTATATTTGGCTTGGGGTAGGGGGGTAATTCAATATTCAAAAACATAATTTTAATTCATGTTCTAAAAATATATAGACCACAATTCACTTCTACAGAGATACTTCTGTTTGGGCAGTTAATTGATTTGATGATGTAAATTTTGAGCCGGGAGGGGTGAAAGGCCATGAGAAATTTACTAGAATCAATAAAAGGAATGTCTTGCATTCCCTCCTCCGCTTGTTCAGTGAGTGGCTCAATCATTTTGGCATTGTAACAACAAATCAAAATTTAAATCATTGCTGACTTCCTATTTTATATGTACTTACAGATGAACTCCTCTTACCCTGGAGGTTAAAACAGACTACCCTTTCTGGGATGTTTCAAATCGTAACTACAATAAGCACCTGGTGTCTGTAGCACCTGTATCTACATATGATGTTGTTATTCTGGTGATGTCCTTGTGCGACTGCAGTAGCTTTGTTCAAGATGAGAGAAGTCTCAAGGATCCTGTTCAAGTAAGTACTGAAGTTTTATTTCCAAATTTACAGTATTTCAGATTTGCCTTTAGCATGGGGTTGATCAGCCGAATAGAATCTGAGCCACAAACTGGAAGCCATGTAACCAACTGGAACAGAAAATGCTGTCTGGAAGATCATCCATCCCCTGGAAGAAGAGTCACCCTCATAAAGATGCAGAATCATTTGAAGACGAGCCATCCACTGGAGATGAGGCACCCACTAGAATATTAGCCAGCTCCTGGAATATGAGCCATCTACCAGATTACGAGCCATCTGCAAAAAGTCAAGCCACTCATCTGAAGACAAGCTGCTCTCTGAAAGATGATCCATTCGCTGGAAGATGATCCATCCGCTGGAATATGATCCTCCTGGTGGAATATGATCCTCCTGGTGGAATATGATCCTCCTGGTGGAAGATGATCCTCCTGGTGGAAGATGATCCTCCTGGTGGAAGATGATCAAACTGCTGAAAGATGATCTCACTGGAGATTTGCATTCCCTCCTCTCCCTGTTATGGAAATGTCTTGATCACGGAAGCCTTGTTGAAAAATTGAAAATTGAAACCATTGCTGAACTTTTCCTATTTTGTATGTACTTTCAGATGCACTCCTCTTCCCCTGAAGATCAGTTTCTGTCCTTTCCTAGGGGTTTATGAGAGTAACTTCAATATGCACCATCTGCCTGCAACGCCTGTTTCTACATAGGTATTGTTATTCTGGTGATATCTGTGTGTTACTGAAGAAGCATTGCCCGGAATGGAAGATTATCTCTAGGATGTGGGGTTCAAGTAAGTACAGTATTTTTATTTCCTAATGTACAATATTTCTTCCAGATTTACCTTTAGCTTGGAGGTGATCAGCCCACTAGTACCTGAGCCACACACTGGAAGCCACACACTGCAAGACAAGTCCCCCATTGGAAAGCCAAGTTCCCAGTTGAAGATGATCTATCTGGTGGAAGATGGCAACCTTGAAGATGATCCAACTGCTAGATGATGATCCACCCACTGAAAGATTATTCAACCGCTGGAAGATAATTCACCCGCTGGAAGATGAGCAACCCACTGGAAGATGAGCAACTCACTGGAAGATGAGCAACTCACTGGAAGATGAACAACCCACTGGAAGATGAACAAACAACTGGAAGATGAACAACCCACTGGAAGATGAACAACCCACTGGAAGATGAACAACCCACTGGAATAAGAACAACAAACTGGAAGAAGAGCAACCAACTGGAAGAAGAGCAACCAACTGGAAGAAGAGCAACCAACTGGAAGAAGAGCAACCAACTGGAAGAAGAGCAACCAACTGAAAGGAGAGCAACCAACTGGAAGAAGAGCAACCAACTGGAAGAAGAGCAACCAACTGGAAGAAGAGCAACCAACTGGAAGAAGAGCAACCAACTGGAAGAAGAGCAACCAAGTGGAAGAAGAGCAACCAAGTGGAAGAAGAGCAACCAAGTGGAAGAAGAGCAACCAAGTGGTGGAAGAAGAGCAACCAAGTGGAAGAAAAGCAACCAAGTGGAAGAAGAGCAACCAAGTGGAAGAAGAGCAACCAAGTTGAAGAAGAGCAACCAACTGGAAGAAGAGCAACCAAGTGGAAGAAGAGCAACCAACTGGAAGAAGAGCAACCATGCATTGGAAAATGAGTCGCCCCCTAGACTCTACTCCCTTTAAGATGAGCCTTATCACGAAGTTCCTGTCACCTAAGTTAAGTAATCTTGTTGAGTTATCTTAGTTATTTGGTTAGGTTATCTTAGGTATTCCATATGGGGTCATCTACCAGCTAGACATGTTTTCCATCTATGGTTTAGGAGCGGCAGGTTTTCTCGTTAGTGGGACACCTTCCATTTTGATTGAACCGGTGGATTTTGTTGGCCGACCCATTATTCTGGAGTGAAGGAACCTGGAATCTGCTAGGAGGCTGAATGGCTAAACATGTCTTAACACTTGATCAAGTGTTGGGAGGCCTTCCCCTGTTCATGTTTTATGTTGTCCCGATTGATTTTGAGGAATATCTAAGAATGGCATCGTTGAGCATGGGTCATTCTGATCCATTGCATTGAGAGCTCTGGTTTACTTGGTCATACTGTTTGATGTTCCTCGTAGTACCTCCACCGTGATTCTGATGATCAGTGTCTATCAATCTCTAGATGCATGGGTTTCAGGTATCAATTCCTTGTAAGTCCCGACCAACAGTTTCCAAGTTGGATTCTTATTGTTGAGCTTGGTTCTTTGTTTTGCCTATATTCTGATGGCTGGTGAAAGCATTCTTTACTTGCGAGTCAAAATGGTGGGTCTTGCACCCACCAGGAGGAGGTATTCTGAATTTTCTTTCTTCAATGCATGCTGTGGTGCCGGCATGCATTGGGTCGTTCTGGAGGGGTATCGTTGAGCTCTGGTGAAGGTCCACTCATTTTTACTTGCTCGTATTGTAATGTTAGTAGTTAGCTATGACGGATATAGTGTGATCCAGAGATCTCGTGAGGACGCAGCAAGAGTTCACTTGGATCTGTACGGAATGGCCTTGGGGTTGATACATGTTACCTTGTACTCTTTAGGTAGGTAGACATTGCTTATCAGTGTTACAGTAAAGATACTATTGGGAATTGACAGTGGTATGGTCTTGTATTTCATCTTTTTAATGTGATGTATCCTAATTATGCATGGCCGAGGATGTCATTCTTGTTATTCTTCTTAATCTCTCTGGACAGCATACAGCATGAGCGGGGGGATGGTCACCCAATGTTTGATCTTTTGTTAAGGTGTGTTGGCTTGAAAGCTTCCTAACGGATTCTATGTTCTGACATGAAAGAATAATGGAATCCACCTGGTTTTATCAAAATGGAAGTAATGTGTGCTATATTTGGAAAATATTGTCTTCATATTTTTTTTATAAACTCATTTTCACCTGAGATTTAACATACCTTCGTATGTTAGTCTCAGTTTTCGGATACCATTCTCTTTTTTGGTGCGAGTTGGTAGATGATCTTAAGTTTCATTAAATCATCATCAATTTTTCAATTTGACTGTTTTTTCTTGTTTTGAGGTCAGTGTTAATGCGACCATGTTTTGGTCCAATAAGCAATCAACCATCTAGGTATTTACGACCTAGAATCTGATTGATAAAGGCAACTTGGCAACTTTTTTGCAAATGATAATCCCTTGCATGCTTTGGAGTTAAGGTAGACAGTAAAATAATTTTCTCATTGCAGGTGTTTTGAAGAGGGTTAAAGACTGCTCCTTGCCTGAACTACAACTACTACTGTTGCATGCGGAAGTTACTAATAAATGAATTCTCTTTTCACAGGATCATACACCCACCAGAAGAATCAGCTATACAGTGCTGGAAGCAGTATTTTTTACCTAGTTAAGATGTATTACTATGTATACATGTACCTTACTCCATCCCTCCTAATTGATTTGAATTTTTGCAATATATTTAAATTGTAATATTAACAAGTACTACACCATCTTTTCTGTATTTCCAGCAAAGTAGGTTCTTGACTGCAACACAAGGAACAGTGGTTCTGTTTGCATGTGTTTGGTAATTTTCATTCTGAGACTTTGGAAACTTACCAACAAAATAGTTATAGCTCTATCAATTTGGTCTTGATCATTTGAATACTATAATGCTAGCTTTTAAAGTAACAATTTGAAAATTTATTCAGTAATGATATGATTTTTGTTCATAGTTTTTTAGTAAACTGTACTTACTGGGCAATGATTTGATTTTTATGTCACTGCAGAAGTGTTGACATAATGTTATATTCTCAAACTGATGGGTGGACAAAACTTCTTGATGGCAGTAATCAATTAGTGTTCGGCTTACTGTAACCAAGTGCATCTTTAACAAATGGCCAGTGGTGACATTTTGCATGTTCATGCATTCTCTTAAAAGTTATATGTAAATGTACTCACATCTGAAAAATGGCCATTTCAGTGAGATGGGCATATTTACTTGTTTCTTTTAAGGAAAAAAGTCAAATCATTGCTGACTTTTTTTTCTTTTTTAAGTACTTTCAGGTCATAACAATTTCTACCCTGGTTGTGGTCTTTCGAAGTGGATCAATGATTTGGATCAGTTGTTTGCAGTGTATGTATCTACAAAGCATATTGCTACTGCCTGTACTAATAGGTGTGTGCAACTAAAGAAACAACAGGAATGTTACACCCACACAGGTAAGGGTAGCTATAGTGTAGAGCCAATTTGGAGATAATATGTATGTTGGCTTTACATATCAAAAAATGAATAAAACTATTCATTATATTGGGCTTGGGGTAGGGGGGTAATTCAATATTCAAAAACATAATTTTAATTCATGTTCTAAAAATATATAGACCACAATTCACTTCCACAGAGATACTTCTGTTCGGGCAGTTAATTGATTTGATGATGTAAATTTTGAGCCGGGAGGGGTGAAAGGCCATGAGAAATTTACTAGAATCAATAAAAGGAATGTCTTGCATTCCCTCCTCCGCTTCTTCAGTGAGTGGCTCAATCATTTTGGCATTGTAACAACAAATCAAAATTTAAATCATTGCTGACTTCCTATTTTATATGTACTTACAGATGAACTCCTCTTACCCTGGAGGTTAAAACAGACTACCCTTTCTGGGATGTTTCAAATCGTAACTACAATAAGCACCTGGTGTCTGTAGCACCTGTATCTACATATGATGTTGTTATTCTGGTGATGTCCTTGTGCGACTGCAGTAGCTTTGTTCAAGATGAGAGAAGTCTCAAGGATCCTGTTCAAGTAAGTACTGAAGTTTTATTTCCAAATTTACAGTATTTCAGATTTGCCTTTAGCATGGGTTTGATCAGCTGAATAGAATCTGAGCCACAAACTGGAAGCCATGTAACCAACTGGAACAGAAAATGCTGTCTGGAAGATCATCCATCCCCTGGAAGAGGAGTCACCCTCATAAAGATGCAGAATCATTTGAAGACGAGCCATCCACTGGAGATGAGGCACCCACTAGAATATTAGCCAGCTCCTGGAATATGAGCCATCTACCAGATTACGAGCCATCTGCAAAAAGTCAAGCCACTCATCTGAAGACAAGCTGCTCTCTGAAAGATGATCCATTCGCTGGAAGATGATCCATCCGCTGGAATATGATCCTCCTGGTGGAAGATGATCAAACTGCTGAAAGATGATCTCACTGGAGATTTGCATTCCCTCCTCTCCCTGTTATGGAAATGTCTTGATCACGGAAGCCTTTTTGAAAAATTGAAAATTGAAACCATTGCTGAACTTTTCCTATTTTGTATGTACTTTCAGATGCACTTCTCTTCCCCTGAAGATCAGTTTCTGTCCTTTCCTAGGGGTTTATGAGAGTAACTTCAATATGCACCATCTGCCTGCAACGCCTGTTTCTACATAGGATATTGTTATTCTGGTGATATCTGTGTGTTACTGAAGAAGCATTGCCCGGGATGGAAGATTATCTCTAGGATGTGGGGTTCAAGTAAGTACAGTATTTTTATTTCCTAATGTACAATATTTCTTCCAGATTTACCTTTAGCTTGGAGGTGATCAGCCCACTAGTACCTGAGCCACACACTGGAAGCCACACACTGCAAGACAAGTCCCCCATTGGAAAGCCAAGTTCCCAGTTGAAGATGATCTATCTGGTGGAAGATGGCAACCTTGAAGATGATCCAACTGCTAGATGATGATCCACCCACTGAAAGATTATTCAACCGCTGGAAGATAATTCACCCGCTGGAAGATGAGCAACCCACTGGAAGATGAGCAACTCACTGGAAGATGAGCAACTCACTGGAAGATGAACAACCCACTGGAAGATGAACAAACGACTGGAAGATGAACAACCCACTGGAAGATGAACAACCCACTGGAAGATGAACAACCCACTTGAAGATGAACAACCCACTGGAATAAGAACAACAAACTGGAAGAAGAGCAACCAATTGGAAGAAGAGCAACCAACTGGAAGAAGAGCAACCAACTGGAAGAAGAGCAACCAACTGGAAGAAGAGCAACCAACTGGAAGAAGAGCAACCAACTGGAAGAAGAGCAACCAACTGGAAGAAGAGCAACCAAGTGGAAGAAGAGCAACCAAGTGGAAGAAGAGTAACCAAGTGGAAGAAGAGCAATCAAGTGGAAGAAGAGCAACCAAGTGGAAGAAGAGCAACCAACTGGAAGAAGAGCAACCAACTGGAAGAAGAGCAACCAACTGGAAGAAGAGCAACCAACTGAAAGGAGGGCAACCAACTGGAAGAAGAGCAACCAAGTGGAAGAGCAACCAAGTGGAAGAAGAGCAACCAAGTGGAAGAAGAGCAACCAAGTGGAAGAAGAGCAACCAAGTGGAAGAAGAGCAACCAAGTGGAAGAAGAGCAACCAAGTAGAAGAAGAGCAACCAAGTGGAAGAAGAGCAACCAACTTGAAGAGCAACCAACTGGAAGAAGAGCAACCAACTGGAAGAAGAGCAACCAACTGGAAGAAGAGCAACCAACTGGAAGAAGAGCAACCAACTGGAAGAAGAGCAACCAACTGGAAGAAGAGCAACCATGCATTGGAAAATGAGTCGCCCCCTAGACTCCACTCCCTTTAAGATGAGCCTTATCACGAAGTTCCTGTCACCTAAGTTAAGTAATCTTGTTGAGTTATCTTAGTTATTTGGTTAGGTTATCTTAGGTATTCCATATGGGGTCATCTACCAGCTAGACATGTTTTCCATCTATGGTTTAGGAGCGGCAGGTTTTCTCGTTAGTGGGACACCTTCCATTTTGATTGAACCGGTGGATTTTGTTGGCCGACCCATTATTCTGGAGTGAAGGAACCTGGAATCTGCTAGGAGGCTGGATGGCTAAACATGTCTTAACACTTGATCAAGTGTTGGGAGGCCTTCCCCTGTTCATGTTTTATGTTGTCCCGATTGATTTTGAGGAATATCTAAGAATGGCATCGTTGAGCATGGGTCATTCTGATCCATTGCATTGAGAGCTCTGGTTTACTTGGTCATACTGTTTGATGTTCCTCGTAGTACCTCCACCGTGATTCTGATGATCAGTGTCTATCAATCTCTAGATGCATGGGTTTCAGGTATCAATTCCTTGTAAGTCCCGACCAACAGTTTCCAAGTTGGATTCTTATTGTTGAGCTTGGTTCTTTGTTTTGCCTATATTCTGATGGCTGGTGAAAGCATTCTTTACTTGCGAGTCAAAATGGTGGGTCTTGCACCCACCAGGAGGAGGTATTCTGAATTTTCTTTCTTCAATGCATGCTGTGGTGCCGGCATGCATTGGGTCGTTCTGGAGGGGTATCGTTGAGCTCTGGTGAAGGTCCACTCATTTTTACTTGCTCGTATTGTAATGTTAGTAGTTAGCTATGACGGATATAGTGTGATCCAGAGATCTCGTGAGGACGCAGCAAGAGTTCACTTGGATCTGTACGGAATGGCCTTGGGGTTGATACATGTTACCTTGTACTCTTTAGGTAGGTAGACATTGCTTATCAGTGTTACAGTAAAGATACTATTGGGAATTGACAGTGGTATGGTCTTGTATTTCATCTTTTTAATGTGATGTATCCTAATTATGCATGGCCGAGGATGTCATTCTTGTTATTCTTCTTAATCTCTCTGGACAGCATACAGCATGAGCGGTGGGATGGTCACCCAATGTTTGATCTTTTGTTAAGGTGTGTTGGCTTGAAAGCTTCCTAACGGATTCTATGTTCTGACATGAAAGAATAATGGAATCCACCTGGTTTTATCAAAATGGAAGTAATGTGTGCTATATTTGGAAAATATTGTCTTCATATTTTTTTTATAAACTCATTTTCACCTGAGATTTAACATACCTTCGTATGTTAGTCTCAGTTTTCGGATACCATTCTCTTTTTTGGTGCGAGTTGGTAGATGATCTTAAGTTTCATTAAATCATCATCAATTTTTCAATTTGACTGTTTTTTTCTTGTTTTGAGGTCAGTGTTAATGCGACCATGTTTTGGTCCAATAAGCAATCAACCATCTAGGTATTTACGACCTAGAATCTGATTGATAAAGGCAACTTGGCAACTTTTTTGCAAATGATAATCCCTTGCATGCTTTGGAGTTAAGGTAGACAGTAAAATAATTTTCTCATTGCAGGTGTTTTGAAGAGGGTTAAAGACTGCTCCTTGCCTGAACTACAACTACTACTGTTGCATGCGGAAGTTACTAATAAATGAATTCTCTTTTCACAGGATCATACACCCACCAGAAGAATCAGCTATACAGTGCTGGAAGCAGTATTTTTTACCTAGTTAAGATGTATTACTATGTATACATGTACCTTACTCCATCCCTCCTAATTGATTTGAATTTTTGCAATATATTTAAATTGTAATATTAACAAGTACTACAGCATCTTTTTTGTATTTCCAGCAAAGCAGGTTCTTGACTGCAACACAAGGAACAGTGGTTCTGTTTGCATGTGTTTGGTAATTTTCATTCTGAGACTTTGGAAACTTACCAACAAAATAGTTATAGCTCTATCAATTTGGTCTTGATCATTTGAATACTATAATGCTAGCTTTTAAAGTAACAATTTGAAAATTTATTCAGTAATGATATGATTTTTGTTCATAGTTTTTTAGTAAACTGTACTTACTGGGCAATGATTTGATTTTTATGTCACTACAGAAGTGTTGACATAATGTTATATTCTCAAACTGATGGGTGGACGAAACTTCTTGATGGCAGTAATCAATTAGTGTTCGGCTTACTGTAACCAAGTGCATCTTTAACAAATGGCCAGTGGTGACATTTTGCATGTTCATGCATTCTCTTAAAAGTTATATGTAAATGTACTCACATCTGAAAAATGGCCATTTCAGTGAGATGGGCATATTTACTTGTTTCTTTTAAGGAAAAAAGTCAAATCATTGCTGACTTTTTTTTCTTTTTTAAGTACTTTCAGGTCATAACAATTTCTACCCTGGTTGTGGTCTTTCGAAGTGGATCAATGATTTGGATCAGTTGTTTGCAGTGTATGTATCTACAAAGCATATTGCTACTGCCTGTACTAATAGGTGTGTGCAACTAAAGAAACAACAGGAATGTTACAACCACACAGGTAAGGGTAGCTATAGTGTAGAGCCAATTTGGAGATAATATGTATGTTGGCTTTACATATCAAAAAATGAATAAAACTATTCATTATGTTGGGCTTGGGGGTGGGGGGTAATTCAATATTCAAAAAAATAATTTTAATTCATGTTCTAAAAATATATAGACCACAATTCACTTCTACAGAGATACTTCTGTTAAGGCAGTTAGTTGATTTGATGATGTAAATCTTGAGCCGGAAGGGGTGAAAGGCCATGAGCTATTTACTAGAATCAATAAAAGGAAATTTCTTGCATTCCCTCCTCCGCTTGTTCAGTAAGTGGCTCAATCATTTTGGCATTGTAACAACAAATCAACATTTAAATCATTGCTGACTTCCTATTTTATATGTACTTATATTACAGATTTACCTTTAGCTTGGAGGTGATCAGCCCACTAGTACCTGAGCCACAAACTGAAAGCCACACACTGCAAGACAAGTCATCCATTGAAAAGCCAAGGTCCCAGTTGAAGATGATCTATCTGGTGGAAGATGGCAACCTTGAAGATGATCCAACTGCTAGAAGATGATCCACCCACTCAAAGATAATTCAATCGCTGGAAGATGAGCAACCCACTGGAAGATGAGCAATCCACTGGAAGATGAGCAACCCATTGGAAGATGAGCAACCCACTGGAAGATGAGCAACCCACTGGAAGATAAGCAACTCACTGGAAGATGAGCAACTCACTGGAAAATGAACAACCCACTGGAAGATGTACAACCGACTGGAAGATGAACAACCCACTGGAAGATGAACAACCCACTGGAAGATGAACAACCCACTGGAAGATGAACAACCCACTGGAAGATGAACAACCCACTGGAAGAAGAACAACCAACTGGAAGAACAACCAGCTGAAACATGAGCAACCAACTGGAAGAAAATACACCTGCTGGAAGATGAGCAACCCACTGGAAAATGAGGAACCCACTGGAACATGAGCAACTCACTGGAAGATGAGCAACCCACTGGAAGATGAACAACCCACTGGAAGATGGGCAACCAAATGGAAGAAGAGCAACCCGATGGAAGATGAGCAACCCACTGGAAGATGTACAACCGAATGGAAGATGAACAACCCACTGGAAGATGAACAACCCACTGGAAGATGTACAACCGACTGGAAGATGAACAACCCACTGGAAGATGAACAACCCACTGGAAGATGAACAACCCACTGGAAGATGAACAACTAACTGGAAGAAGAGCAACCAACTGGAAGAAAAGCAACCAACTGGAAGAAGAGCAACCAACTGAAAGAAGAGCAACCAACTGAAAGAAGAGCAACCAACTGAAAGAAGAGCAACCAACTGAAGGAAGAGCAACCAACTGAAAGAAGAGCAACCAACTGGGAGGAGAGCAACCAGCTGAAAGATGAGCAAACAACTGGAAGAAAATACACCCACTGGAAGATGAGCAACCCACTGGAAGATGAGCAACTCTCTGGAAGATGAGCAACCTACTGGAAGATGAACAACCCACTGGAAAATAAGTCGCCCCCTAGACTCCACTCCCTTAAAGATGAGCCTTATCACGAAGTTCCTGTCATCTAAGTTAAGTGATCTTGCTCTTATCGTTAGTGGGATACCTTCCATTTTGATTGAACCGGTGGATTTTTTGAAAAAATTGAAAATTGAAACCATTGCCTAACTTTTTCTATTTTGTATTTACTTTCAGATGCACTCCTCTTCCCCTGAAGATAAGTTTCTGTCCTTTCCTACAAGTTTATGAGAGTAACTTCAATATGCACCATCTGCCTGCAACGCCTGTTTCTACATAGGATATTGTTATTCTGGTGATATCTGTGTGTTACTGAAGAAGCATTGCCCGGGATGGAAGATTATCTCTAGGATGTGGGGTTCAAGTAAGTACAGTATTTTTATTTCCTAATGTACAATATTTCTTCCAGATTTACCTTTAGCTTGGAGGTGATCAGCCCACTAGTACCTGAGCCACACACTGGAAGCCACACACTGCAAGACAAGTCCCCCATTGGAAAGCCAAGTTCCCAGTTGAAGATGATCTATCTGGTGGAAGATGGCAACCTTGAAGATGATCCAACTGCTAGATGATGATCCACCCACTGAAAGATTATTCAACCGCTGGAAGATAATTCACCCGCTGGAAGATGAGCAACCCACTGGAAGATGAGCAACTCACTGGAAGATGAGCAACTCACTGGAAGATGAGCAACTCACTGGAAGATGAACAACCCACTGGAAGATGAACAAACAACTGGAAGATGAACAACCCACTGGAAGGTGAACAACCCACTGGAAGATGAACAACCCACTGGAATAAGAACAACAAACTGGAAGAAGAGCAACCAACTGGAAGAAGAGCAACCAACTGGAAGAAGAGCAACCAACTGGAAGAAGAGCAACCAACTGGAAGAAGAGCAACCAACTGAAAGGAGAGCAACCAACTGGAAGAAGAGCAACCAACTGGAAGAAGAGCAACCAACTGGAAGAAGAGCAACCAACTGGAAGAAGAGCAACCAAGTGGAAGAAGAGCAACCAAGTGGAAGAAGAGCAACCAAGTGGAAGAAGAGCAACCAAGTGGAAGAACAACCAAGTGGAAGAAGAGCAACCAACTGGAAGAAGAGCAACCATGCATTGGAAAATGAGTCGCCCCCTAGACTCCACTCCCTTTAAGATGAGCCTAATCACGAAGTTCCTGTCACCTAAGTTAAGTAATCTTGTTGAGTTATCTTAGTTATTTGGTTAGGTTATCTTAGGTATTCCATATGGGGTCATCTACCAGCTAGACATGTTTTCCATCTATGGTTTAGGAGCGGCAGGTTTTCTCGTTAGTGGGACACCTTCCATTTTGATTGAACCGGTGGATTTTGTTGGCCGACCCATTATTCTGGAGTGAAGGAACCTGGAATCTGCTAGGAGGCTGGATGGCTAAACATGTCTTAACACTTGATCAAGTGTTGGGAGGCCTTCCCCTGTTCATGTTTTATGTTGTCCCGATTGATTTTGAGGAATATCTAAGAATGGCATCGTTGAGCATGGGTCATTCTGATCCATTGCATTGAGAGCTCTGGTTTACTTGGTCATACTGTTTGATGTTCCTCGTAGTACCTCCACCGTGATTCTGATGATCAGTGTCTATCAATCTCTAGATGCATGGGTTTCAGGTATCAATTCCTTGTAAGTCCCGACCAACAGTTTCCAAGTTGGATTCTTATTGTTGAGCTTGGTTCTTTGTTTTGCCTATATTCTGATGGCTGGTGAAAGCATTCTTTACTTGCGAGTCAAAATGGTGGGTCTTGCACCCACCAGGAGGAGGTATTCTGAATTTTCTTTCTTCAATGCATGCTGTGGTGCCGGCATGCATTGGGTCGTTCTGGAGGGGTATCGTTGAGCTCTGGTGAAGGTCCACTCATTTTTACTTGCTCGTATTGTAATGTTAGTAGTTAGCTATGACGGATATAGTGTGATCCAGAGATCTCGTGAGGACGCAGCAAGAGTTCACTTGGATCTGTACGGAATGGCCTTGGGGTTGATACATGTTACCTTGTACTCTTTAGGTAGGTAGACATTGCTTATCAGTGTTACAGTAAAGATACTATTGGGAATTGACAGTGGTATGGTCTTGTATTTCATCTTTTTAATGTGATGTATCCTAATTATGCATGGCCGAGGATGTCATTCTTGTTATTCTTCTTAATCTCTCTGGACAGCATACAGCATGAGCGGGGGGATGGTCACCCAATGTTTGATCTTTTGTTAAGGTGTGTTGGCTTGAAAGCTTCCTAACGGATTCTATGTTCTGACATGAAAGAATAATGGAATCCACCTGGTTTTATCAAAATGGAAGTAATGTGTGCTATATTTGGAAAATATTGTCTTCATATTTTTTTTATAAACTCATTTTCACCTGAGATTTAACATACCTTCGTATGTTAGTCTCAGTTTTCGGATACCATTCTCTTTTTTGGTGCGAGTTGGTAGATGATCTTAAGTTTCATTAAATCATCATCAATTTTTCAATTTGACTGTTTTTTTCTTGTTTTGAGGTCAGTGTTAATGCGACCATGTTTTGGTCCAATAAGCAATCAACCATCTAGGTATTTACGACCTAGAATCTGATTGATAAAGGCAACTTGGCAACTTTTTTGCAAATGATAATCCCTTGCATGCTTTGGAGTTAAGGTAGACAGTAAAATAATTTTCTCATTGCAGGTGTTTTGAAGAGGGTTAAATACTGCTCCTTGCCTGAACTACAACTACTACTGTTGCATGCGGAAGTTACTAATAAATGAATTCTCTTTTCACAGGATCATACACCCACCAGAAGAATCAGCTATACAGTGCTGGAAGCAGTATTGTTTACCTAGTTAAGATGTATTACTATGTATACATGTACCTTACTCCATCCCTCCTAATTGATTTGAATTTTTGCAATATATTTAAATTGTAATATTAACAAGTACTACAGCATCTTTTTTGTATTTCCAGCAAAGCAGGTTCTTGGCTGCAACACAAGGAACAGTGGTTCTGTTTGCATGTGTTTGGTAATTTTCATTCTGAGACTTTGGAAACTTACCAACAAAATAGTTCTAGCTCTATCAATTTGGTCTTGATCATTTGAATACTATAATGCTAGCTTTTAAAGTAACAATTTGAAAATTTATTCAGTAATGATATGACTTTTGTTCATAGTTTTTTAGTAAACTGTACTTACTGGGCAATGATTTGATTTTTATGTCACTACAGAAGTGTTGACATAATGTTATATTCTCAAACTGATGGGTGGACGAAACTTCTTGATGGCAGTAATCAATTAGTGTTCGGCTTACTGTAACCAAGTGCATCTTTAACAAATGGCCAGTGGTGACATTTTGCATGTTCATGCATTCTCTTAAAAGTTATATGTAAATGTACTCACATCTGAAAAATGGCCATTTCAGTGAGATGGGTATATTTACTTGTTTCTTTTAAGGAAAAAAGTCAAATCATTGCTGACTTTTTTTTCTTTTTTAAGTACTTTCAGGTCATAACAATTTCTACCCTGGTTGTGGTCTTTCGAAGTGGATCAATGATTTGGGTCAGCTGTTTGCAGTGTATGTATCTACAAAGCATATTGCTACTGCCTGTACTAATAGGTGTGTGCAACTAAAGAAACAACATGAATGTTACAACCACACAGGTAAGGGTAGCTATAGTGTAGAGCCAATTTGGAGATAATATGTATGTTGGCTTTACATATCAAAAAATGAATAAAACTGTTCATTATATTGGGCTTGGGGGTGGGGGGTAATTCAATATTCAAAAAAATAATTTTAATTCATGTTCTAAAAATATATAGACCACAATTCACTTCTACAGAGATACTTCTGTTAAGGCAGTTAGTTGATTTGATGATGTAAATCTTGAGCCGGAAGGGGTGAAAGGCCATGAGCTATTTACTAGAATCAATAAAAGGAAATTTCTTGCATTCCCTCCTCCGCTTGTTCAGTAAGTGGCTCAATCATTTTGGCATTGTACCAACAAATCAACATTTAAATCATTGCTGACTTCCTATTTTATATGTACTTATATTACAGATTTACCTTTAGCTTGGAGGTGATCAGCCCTCTAGTACCTGAGCCACAAACTGAAAGCCACACACTGCAAGACAAGTCACCCATTGAAAAGCCAAGGTCCCAGTTGAAGATGATCTATCTGGTGGAAGATGGCAACCTTGAAGATGATCCAACTGCTAGAAGATGATCCACCCACTCAAAGATAATTCAATCGCTGGAAGATGAGCAACCCACTGGAAGATGAGCAATCCACTGGAAGATGAGCAACCCACTGGAAGATGAGCAACCCACTGGAAGATAAGCAACTCACTGGAAGATGAGCAACTCACTGGAAAATGAACAACCCACTGGAAGATGTACAACCGACTGGAAGATGAACAACCCACTGGAAGATGAACAACCCACTGGAAGATGAACAACCCACTGGAAGATGAACAACCCACTGGAAGAAGAACAACCAACTGGAAGAACAACCAGCTGAAACATGAGCAACCAACTGGAAGAAAATACACCTGCTGGAAGATGAGCAACCCACTGGAAAAAGAGGAACCCACTGGAACATGAGCAACTCACTGGAAGATGAGCAACCCACTGGAAGATGAACAACCCACTGGAAGATGGGCAACCAAATGGAAGAAGAGCAACCCGATGGAAGATGAGCAACCCACTGGAAGATGTACAACCGAATGGAAGATGAACAACCCACTGGAAGATGAACAACCCACTGGAAGATGTACAACCGACTGGAAGATGAACAACCCACTGGAAGATGAACAACCCACTGGAAGATGAACAACCCACTGGAAGATGAACAACTAACTGGAAGAAGAGCAACCAACTGGAAGAAAAGCAACCAACTGGAAGAAGAGCAACCAACTGAAAGAAGAGCAACCAACTGAAAGAAGAGCAACCAACTGAAAGAAGACCAACCAACTGAAAGAAGAGCAACCAACTGAAGGAAGAGCAACCAACTGAAAGAAGAGCAACCAACTGGGAGGAGAGCAACCAGCTGAAAGATGAGCAAACAACTGGAAGAAAATACACCCACTGGAAGATGAGCAACCCACTGGAAGATGAGCAACTCTCTGGAAGATGAGCAACCCACTGGAAGATGAACAACCCACTGGAAAATAAGTCGCCCCCTAGACTCCACTCCCTTAAAGATGAGCCTTATCACGAAGTTCCTGTCATCTAAGTTAAGTGATCTTGTTGAGTTATCTTAGTTATTTGGTTAAGTTATCTTAGTTACTCCATGTGGGGTCATCTACCAGCTAGACAGGTCTTCCATCTATGCTTAAGGAGCGGCAGGCTCTTATCGTTAGTGGGATACCTTCCATTTTGATTGAACCGGTGGATTTTTTGAAAAAATTGAAAATTGAAACCATTGCCTAACTTTTTCTATTTTGTATTTACTTTCAGATGCACTCCTCTTCCCCTGAAGATAAGTTTCTGTCCTTTCCTACAAGTTTATGAGAGTAACTTCAATATGCACTATCTGCCTGCAACGCCTGTTTCTACGTAGGATATTGTTATTCTGGTGATATCTGTGTGTTACTGAAGAAGCATTGCCCGGGATGGAAGATTATCTCTAGGATGTGGGGTTCAAGTAAGTACAGTATTTTTATTTCCTAATGTACAATATTTCTTCCAGATTTACCTTTAGCTTGGAGGTGATCAGCCCACTAGTACCTGAGCCACACACTGGAAGCCACACACTGCAAGACAAGTCCCCCATTGGAAAGCCAAGTTCCCAGTTGAAGATGATCTATCTGGTGGAAGATGGCAACCTTGAAGATGATCCAACTGCTAGATGATGATCCACCCACTGAAAGATTATTCAACCGCTGGAAGATAATTCACCCGCTGGAAGATGAGCAACCCACTGGAAGATGAGCAACTCACTGGAAGATGAGCAACTCACTGGAAGATGAACAACCCACTGGAAGATGAACAAACAAGTGGAAGATGAACAACCCACTGGAAGATGAACAACCCACTGGAAGATGAACAACCCACTGGAATAAGAACAACAAACTGGAAGAAGAGCAACCAACTGGAAGAAGAGCAACCAACTGGAAGAAGAGCAACCAACTGGAAGAAGAGCAACCAACTGGAAGAAGAGCAACCAACTGAAAGGAGAGCAACCAACTGGAAGAAGAGCAACCAACTGGAAGAAGAGCAACCAACTGGAAGAAGAGCAACCAACTGGAAGAAGAGCAACCAACTGGAAGAAGAGCAACCAACTGGAAGAAGAGCAGAGCAACCAACTGGAAGAAGAGCAACCAAGTGGAAGAAGAGCAACCAAGTGGAAGAAGAGCAACCAAGTGGAAGAAGAGCAACCAAGTGGAAGAACAACCAAGTGGAAGAAGAGCAACCATGCATTGGAAAATGAGTCGCCCCCTAGACTCCACTCCCTTTAAGATGAGCCTTATCACGAAGTTCCTGTCACCTAAGTTAAGTAATCTTGTTGAGTTATCTTAGTTATTTGGTTAGGTTATCTTAGGTATTCCATATGGGGTCATCTACCAGCTAGACATGTTTTCCATCTATGGTTTAGGAGCGGCAGGTTTTCTCGTTAGTGGGACACCTTCCATTTTGATTGAACCGGTGGATTTTGTTGGCCGACCCATTATTCTGGAGTGAAGGAACCTGGAATCTGCTAGGAGGCTGGATGGCTAAACATGTCTTAACACTTGATCAAGTGTTGGGAGGCCTTCCCCTGTTCATGTTTTATGTTGTCCCGATTGATTTTGAGGAATATCTAAGAATGGCATCGTTGAGCATGGGTCATTCTGATCCATTGCATTGAGAGCTCTGGTTTACTTGGTCATACTGTTTGATGTTCCTCGTAGTACCTCCACCGTGATTCTGATGATCAGTGTCTATCAATCTCTAGATGCATGGGTTTCAGGTATCAATTCCTTGTAAGTCCCGACCAACAGTTTCCAAGTTGGATTCTTATTGTTGAGCTTGGTTCTTTGTTTTGCCTATATTCTGATGGCTGGTGAAAGCATTCTTTACTTGCGAGTCAAAATGGTGGGTCTTGCACCCACCAGGAGGAGGTATTCTGAATTTTCTTTCTTCAATGCATGCTGTGGTGCCGGCATGCATTGGGTCGTTCTGGAGGGGTATCGTTGAGCTCTGGTGAAGGTCCACTCATTTTTACTTGCTCGTATTGTAATGTTAGTAGTTAGCTATGACGGATATAGTGTGATCCAGAGATCTCGTGAGGACGCAGCAAGAGTTCACTTGGATCTGTACGGAATGGCCTTGGGGTTGATACATGTTACCTTGTACTCTTTAGGTAGGTAGACATTGCTTATCAGTGTTACAGTAAAGATACTATTGGGAATTGACAGTGGTATGGTCTTGTATTTCATCTTTTTAATGTGATGTATCCTAATTATGCATGGCCGAGGATGTCATTCTTGTTATTCTTCTTAATCTCTCTGGACAGCATACAGCATGAGCGGGGGGATGGTCACCCAATGTTTGATCTTTTGTTAAGGTGTGTTGGCTTGAAAGCTTCCTAACGGATTCTATGTTCTGACATGAAAGAATAATGGATTCCACCTGGTTTTATCAAAATGGAAGTAATGTGTGCTATATTTGGAAAATATTGTCTTCATATTTTTTTTATAAACTCATTTTCATCTGAGATTTAACATACCTTCGTATGTTAGTCTCAGTTTTCGGATACCATTCTCTTTTTTGGTGCGAGTTGGTAGATGATCTTAAGTTTCATTAAATCATCATCAATTTTTCAATTTGACTGTTTTTTTCTTGTTTTGAGGTCAGTGTTAATGCGACCATGTTTTGGTCCAATAAGCAATCAACCATCTAGGTATTTACGACCTAGAATCTGATTGATAAAGGCAACTTGGCAACTTTTTTGCAAATGATAATCCCTTGCATGCTTTGGAGTTAAGGTAGACAGTAAAATAATTTTCTCATTGCAGGTGTTTTGAAGAGGGTTAAAGACTGCTCCTTGCCTGAACTACAACTACTACTGTTGCATGCGGAAGTTACTAATAAATGAATTCTCTTTTCACAGGATCATACACCCACCAGAAGAATCAGCTATACAGTGCTGGAAGCAGTATTTTTTACCTAGTTAAGATGTATTACTATGTATACATGTACCTTACTCCATCCCTCCTAATTGATTTGAATTTTTGCAATATATTTAAATTGTAATATTAACAAGTACTACAGCATCTTTTTTGTATTTCCAGCAAAGCAGGTTCTTGGCTGCAACACAAGGAACAGTGGTTCTGTTTGCATGTGTTTGGTAATTTTCATTCTGAGACTTTGGAAACTTACCAACAAAATAGTTCTAGCTCTATCAATTTGGTCTTGATCATTTGAATACTATAATGCTAGCTTTTAAAGTAACAATTTGAAAATTTATTCAGTAATGATATGATTTTTGTTCATAGTTTTTTAGTAAACTGTACTTACTGGGCAATGATTTGATTTTTATGTCACTACAGAAGTGTTGACATAATGTTATATTCTCAAACTGATGGGTGGACGAAACTTCTTGATGGCAGTAATCAATTAGTGTTCGGCTTACTGTAACCAAGTGCATCTTTAACAAATGGCCAGTGGTGACATTTTGCATGTTCATGCATTCTCTTAAAAGTTATATGTAAATGTACTCACATCTGAAAAATGGCCATTTCAGTGAGATGGGTATATTTACTTGTTTCTTTTAAGGAAAAAAGTCAAATCATTGCTGACTTTTTTTTCTTTTTTAAGTACTTTCAGGTCATAACAATTTCTACCCTGGTTGTGGTCTTTCGAAGTGGATCAATGATTTGGGTCAGCTGTTTGCAGTGTATGTATCTACAAAGCATATTGCTACTGCCTGTACTAATAGGTGTGTGCAACTAAAGAAACAACAGGAATGTTACAACCACACAGGTAAGGGTAGCTATAGTGTAGAGCCAATTTGGAGATAATATGTATGTTGGCTTTACATATCAAAAAATGAATAAAACTATTCATTATGTTGGGCTTGGGGGTGGGGGGTAATTCAATATTCAAAAAAATAATTTTAATTCATGTTCTAAAAATATATAGACCACAATTCACTTCTACAGAGATACTTCTGTTAAGGCAGTTAGTTGATTTGATGATGTAAATCTTGAGCCGGAAGGGGTGAAAGGCCATGAGCTATTTACTAGAATCAATAAAAGGAAATTTCTTGCATTCCCTCCTCCGCTTGTTCAGTAAGTGGCTCAATCATTTTGGCATTGTAACAACAAATCAACATTTAAATCATTGCTGACTTCCTATTTTATATGTACTTATATTACAGATTTACCTTTAGCTTGGAGGTGATCAGCCCACTAGTACCTGAGCCACAAACTGAAAGCCACACACTGCAAGACAAGTCACCCATTGAAAAGCCAAGGTCCCAGTTGAAGATGATCTATCTGGTGGAAGATGGCAACCTTGAAGATGATCCAACTGCTAGAAGATGATCCACCCACTCAAAGATAATTCAATCGCTGGAAGATGAGCAACCCACTGGAAGATGAGCAATCCACTGGAAGATGAGCAACCCATTGGAAGATGAGCAACCCACTGGAAGATGAGCAACCCACTGGAAGATGAGCAACCCACTGGAAGATAAGCAACTCACTGGAAGATGAGCAACTCACTGGAAAATGAACAACCCACTGGAAGATGTACAACCGACTGGAAGATGAACAACCCACTGGAAGATGAACAACCCACTGGAAGATGAACAACCCACTGGAAGATGAACAACCCACTTGAAGAAGAACAACCAACTGGAAGAACAACCAGCTGAAACATGAGCAACCAACTGGAAGAAAATAGACATGCTGGAAGATGAGCAACCCACTGGAAAATGAGGAACCCACTGGAACATGAGCAACTCACTGGAAGATGAGCAACCCACTGGAAGATGAACAACCCACTGGAAGATGGGCAACCAAATGGAAGAAGAGCAACCCGATGGAAGATGAGCAACCCACTGGAAGATGTACAACCGAATGGAAGATGAACAACCCACTGGAAGATGAACAACCCACTGGAAGATGAACAACCCACTGGAAGATGAACAACTAACTGGAAGAAGAGCAACCAACTGGAAGAAAAGCAACCAACTGGAAGAAGAGCAACCAACTGAAAGAAGAGCAACCAACTGAAAGAAGAGCAACCAACTGAAAGAAGAGCAACCAACTGAAGGAAGAGCAACCAACTGAAAGAAGAGCAACCAACTGGGAGGAGAGCAACCAGCTGAAAGATGAGCAAACAACTGGAAGAAAATACACCCACTGGAAGATGAGCAACCCACTGGAAGATGAGCAACTCTCTGGAAGATGAGCAACCCACTGGAAGATGAACAACCCACTGGAAAATAAGTCGCCCCCTAGACTCCACTCCCTTAAAGATGAGCCTTATCACGAAGTTCCTGTCATCTAAGTTAAGTGATCTTGCTCTTATCGTTAGTGGGATACCTTCCATTTTGATTGAACCGGTGGATTTTTTGAAAAAATTGAAAATTGAAACCATTGCCTAACTTTTTCTATTTTGTATTTACTTTCAGATGCACTCCTCTTCCCCTGAAGATAAGTTTCTGTCCTTTCCTACAAGTTTATGAGAGTAACTTCAATATGCACCATCTGCCTGCAACGCCTGTTTCTACATAGGATATTGTTATTCTGGTGATATCTGTGTGTTACTGAAGAAGCATTGCCCGGGATGGAAGATTATCTCTAGGATGTGGGGTTCAAGTAAGTACAGTATTTTTATTTCCTAATGTACAATATTTCTTCCAGATTTACCTTTAGCTTGGAGGTGATCAGCCCACTAGTACCTGAGCCACACACTGGAAGCCACACACTGCAAGACAAGTCCCCCATTGGAAAGCCAAGTTCCCAGTTGAAGATGATCTATCTGGTGGAAGATGGCAACCTTGAAGATGATCCAACTGCTAGATGATGATCCACCCACTGAAAGATTATTCAACCGCTGGAAGATAATTCACCCGCTGGAAGATGAGCAACCCACTGGAAGATGAGCAACTCACTGGAAGATGAGCAACTCACTGGAAGATGAACAACCCACTGCAAGATGAACAAACAACTGTAAGATGAACAACCCACTGGAAGGTGAACAACCCACTGGAAGATGAACAACCCACTGGAATAAGAACAACAAACTGGAAGAAGAGCAACCAACTGGAAGAAGAGCAACCAACTGGAAGAAGAGCAACCAACTGGAAGAAGAGCAACCAACTGGAAGAAGAGCAACCAACTGGAAGAAGAGCAACCAACTGAAAGGAGAGCAACCAACTGGAAGAAGAGCAACCAACTGGAAGAAGAGCAACCAACTGGAAGAAGAGCAACCAACTGGAAGAAGAGCAACCAACTGGAAGAAGAGCAACCAATTGGAAGAAGAGCAACCAAGTGGAAGAAGAGCAACCAAGTGGAAGAAGAGCAACCAAGTGGAAGAAGAGCAACCAAGTGGAAGAAGAGCAACCAAGTGGAAGAACAACCAAGTGGAAGAAGAGCAACCAACTGGAAGAAGAGCAACCATGCATTGGAAAATGAGTCGCCCCCTAGACTCCACTCCCTTTAAGATGAGCCTAATCACGAAGTTCCTGTCACCTAAGTTAAGTAATCTTGTTGAGTTATCTTAGTTATTTGGTTAGGTTATCTTAGGTATTCCATATGGGGTCATCTACCAGCTAGACATGTTTTCCATCTATGGTTTAGGAGCGGCAGGTTTTCTCGTTAGTGGGACACCTTCCATTTTGATTGAACCGGTGGATTTTGTTGGCCGACCCATTATTCTGGAGTGAAGGAACCTGGAATCTGCTAGGAGGCTGGATGGCTAAACATGTCTTAACACTTGATCAAGTGTTGGGAGGCCTTCCCCTGTTCATGTTTTATGTTGTCCCGATTGATTTTGAGGAATATCTAAGAATGGCATCGTTGAGCATGGGTCATTCTGATCCATTGCATTGAGAGCTCTGGTTTACTTGGTCATACTGTTTGATGTTCCTCGTAGTACCTCCACCGTGATTCTGATGATCAGTGTCTATCAATCTCTAGATGCATGGGTTTCAGGTATCAATTCCTTGTAAGTCCCGACCAACAGTTTCCAAGTTGGATTCTTATTGTTGAGCTTGGTTCTTTGTTTTGCCTATATTCTGATGGCTGGTGAAAGCATTCTTTACTTGCGAGTCAAAATGGTGGGTCTTGCACCCACCAGGAGGAGGTATTCTGAATTTTCTTTCTTCAATGCATGCTGTGGTGCCGGCATGCATTGGGTCGTTCTGGAGGGGTATCGTTGAGCTCTGGTGAAGGTCCACTCATTTTTACTTGCTCGTATTGTAATGTTAGTAGTTAGCTATGACGGATATAGTGTGATCCAGAGATCTCGTGAGGACGCAGCAAGAGTTCACTTGGATCTGTACGGAATGGCCTTGGGGTTGATACATGTTACCTTGTACTCTTTAGGTAGGTAGACATTGCTTATCAGTGTTACAGTAAAGATACTATTGGGAATTGACAGTGGTATGGTCTTGTATTTCATCTTTTTAATGTGATGTATCCTAATTATGCATGGCCGAGGATGTCATTCTTGTTATTCTTCTTAATCTCTCTGGACAGCATACAGCATGAGCGGGGGGATGGTCACCCAATGTTTGATCTTTTGTTAAGGTGTGTTGGCTTGAAAGCTTCCTAACGGATTCTATGTTCTGACATGAAAGAATAATGGAATCCACCTGGTTTTATCAAAATGGAAGTAATGTGTGCTATATTTGGAAAATATTGTCTTCATATTTTTTTTATAAACTCATTTTCACCTGAGATTTAACATACCTTCGTATGTTAGTCTCAGTTTTCGGATACCATTCTCTTTTTTGGTGCGAGTTGGTAGATGATCTTAAGTTTCATTAAATCATCATCAATTTTTCAATTTGACTGTTTTTTTCTTGTTTTGAGGTCAGTGTTAATGCGACCATGTTTTGGTCCAATAAGCAATCAACCATCTAGGTATTTACGACCTAGAATCTGATTGATAAAGGCAACTTGGCAACTTTTTTGCAAATGATAATCCCTTGCATGCTTTGGAGTTAAGGTAGACAGTAAAATAATTTTCTCATTGCAGGTGTTTTGAAGAGGGTTAAATACTGCTCCTTGCCTGAACTACAACTACTACTGTTGCATGCGGAAGGTACTAATAAATGAATTCTCTTTTCACAGGATCATACACCCACCAGAAGAATCAGCTATACAGTGCTGGAAGCAGTATTGTTTACCTAGTTAAGATGTATTACTATGTATACATGTACCTTACTCCATCCCTCCTAATTGATTTGAATTTTTGCAATATATTTAAATTGTAATATTAACAAGTACTACAGCATCTTTTTTGTATTTCCAGCAAAGCAGGTTCTTGGCTGCAACACAAGGAACAGTGGTTCTATTTGCATGTGTTTGGTAATTTTCATTCTGAGACTTTGGAAACTTACCAACAAAATAGTTCTAGCTCTATCAATTTGGTCTTGATCATTTGAATACTATAATGCTAGCTTTTAAAGTAACAATTTGAAAATTTATTCAGTAATGATATGATTTTTGTTCATAGTTTTTTAGTAAACTGTACTTACTGGGCAATGATTTGATTTTTATGTCACTACAGAAGTGTTGACATAATGTTATATTCTCAAACTGATGGGTGGACGAAACTTCTTGATGGCAGTAATCAATTAGTGTTCGGCTTACTGTAACCAAGTGCATCTTTAACAAATGGCCAGTGGTGACATTTTGCATGTTCATGCATTCTCTTAAAAGTTATATGTAAATGTACTCACATCTGAAAAATGGCCATTTCAGTGAGATGGGTATATTTACTTGTTTCTTTTAAGGAAAAAAGTCAAATCATTGCTGACTTTTTTTTCTTTTTTAAGTACTTTCAGGTCATAACAATTTCTACCCTGGTTGTGGTCTTTCGAAGTGGATCAATGATTTGGGTCAGCTGTTTGCAGTGTATGTATCTACAAAGCATATTGCTACTGCCTGTACTAATAGGTGTGTGCAACTAAAGAAACAACAGGAATGTTACAACCACACAGGTAAGGGTAGCTATAGTGTAGAGCCAATTTGGAGATAATATGTATGTTGGCTTTACATATCAAAAAATGAATAAAACTGTTCATTATATTGGGCTTGGGGGTGGGGGGTAATTCAATATTCAAAAAAATAATTTTAATTCATGTTCTAAAAATATATAGACCACAATTCACTTCTACAGAGATACTTCTGTTAAGGCAGTTAGTTGATTTGATGATGTAAATCTTGAGCCGGAAGGGGTGAAAGGCCATGAGCTATTTACTAGAATCAATAAAAGGAAATTTCTTGCATTCCCTCCTCCGCTTGTTCAGTAAGTGGCTCAATCATTTTGGCATTGTACCAACAAATCAACATTTAAATCATTGCTGACTTCCTATTTTATATGTACTTATATTACAGATTTACCTTTAGCTTGGAGGTGATCAGCCCACTAGTACCTGAGCCACAAACTGAAAGCCACACACTGCAAGACAAGTCACCCATTGAAAAGCCAAGGTCCCAGTTGAAGATGATCTATCTGGTGGAAGATGGCAACCTTGAAGATGATCCAACTGCTAGAAGATGATCCACCCACTCAAAGATAATTCAATCGCTGGAAGATGAGCAACCCACTGGAAGATGAGCAATCCACTGGAAGATGAGCAACCCACTGGAAGATGAGCAACCCACTGGAAGATAAGCAACTCACTGGAAGATGAGCAACTCACTGGAAAATGAACAACCCACTGGAAGATGTACAACCGACTGGAAGATGAACAACCCACTGGAAGATGAACAACCCACTGGAAGATGAACAACCCACTGGAAGATGAACAACCCACTGGAAGAAGAACAACCAACTGGAAGAACAACCAGCTGAAACATGAGCAACCAACTGGAAGAAAATACACCTGCTGGAAGATGAGCAACCCACTGGAAAATGAGGAACCCACTGGAACATGAGCAACTCACTGGAAGATGAGCAACCCACTGGAAGATGAACAACCCACTGGAAGATGGGCAACCAAATGGAAGAAGAGCAACCCGATGGAAGATGAGCAACCCACTGGAAGATGTACAACCGAATGGAAGATGAACAACCCACTGGAAGATGAACAACCCACTGGAAGATGTACAACCGACTGGAAGATGAACAACCCACTGGAAGATGAACAACCCACTGGAAGATGAACAACTAACTGGAAGAAGAGCAACCAACTGGAAGAAAAGCAACCAACTGGAAGAAGAGCAACCAACTGAAAGAAGAGCAACCAACTGAAAGAAGAGCAACCAACTGAAAGAAGAGCAACCAACTGAAAGAAGAGCAACCAACTGAAAGAAGAGCAACCAACTGAAGGAAGAGCAACCAACTGAAAGAAGAGCAACCAACTGGGAGGAGAGCAACCAGCTGAAAGATGAGCAAACAACTGGAAGAAAATACACCCACTGGAAGATGAGCAACCCACTGGAAGATGAGCAACTCTCTGGAAGATGAGCAACCCACTGGAAGATGAACAACCCACTGGAAAATAAGTCGCCCCCTAGACTCCACTCCCTTAAAGATGAGCCTTATCACGAAGTTCCTGTCATCTAAGTTAAGTGATCTTGTTGAGTTATCTTAGTTATTTGGTTAAGTTATCTTAGTTACTCCATGTGGGGTCATCTACCAGCTAGACAGGTCTTCCATCTATGCTTAAGGAGCGGCAGGCTCTTATCGTTAGTAGGATACCTTCCATTTTGATTGAACCGGTGGATTTTTTGAAAAAATTGAAAATTGAAACCATTGCCTAACTTTTTCTATTTTGTATTTACTTTCAGATGCACTCCTCTTCCCCTGAAGATAAGTTTCTGTCCTTTCCTACAAGTTTATGAGAGTAACTTCAATATGCACCATCTGCCTGCAACGCCTGTTTCTACGTAGGATATTGTTATTCTGGTGATATCTGTGTGTTACTGAAGAAGCATTGCCCGGGATGGAAGATTATCTCTAGGATGTGGGGTTCAAGTAAGTACAGTATTTTTATTTCCTAATGTACAATATTTCTTCCAGATTTACCTTTAGCTTGGAGGTGATCAGCCCACTAGTACCTGAGCCACACACTGGAAGCCACACACTGCAAGACAAGTCCCCCATTGGAAAGCCAAGTTCCCAGTTGAAGATGATCTATCTGGTGGAAGATGGCAACCTTGAAGATGATCCAACTGCTAGATGATGATCCACCCACTGAAAGATTATTCAACCGCTGGAAGATAATTCACCCGCTGGAAGATGAGCAACCCACTGGAAGATGAGCAACTCACTGGAAGATGAGCAACTCACTGGAAGATGAACAACCCACTGGAAGATGAACAAACAAGTGGAAGATGAACAACCCACTGGAAGATGAACAACCCACTGGAAGATGAACAACCCACTGGAATAAGAACAACAAACTGGAAGAAGAGCAACCAACTGGAAGAAGAGCAACCAACTGGAAGAAGAGCAACCAACTGGAAGAAGAGCAACCAACTGGAAGAAGAGCAACCAACTGAAAGGAGAGCAACCAACTGGAAGAAGAGCAACCAACTGGAAGAAGAGCAACCAACTGGAAGAAGAGCAACCAACTGGAAGAAGAGCAACCAACTGGAAGAAGAGCAACCAACTGGAAGAAGAGCAACCAACTGGAAGAAGAGCAACCAACTGAAAGGAGAGCAACCAACTGGAAGAAGAGCAACCAACTGGAAGAAGAGCAACCAACTGGAAGAAGAGCAACCAACTGGAAGAAGAGCAACCAACTGGAAGAAGAGCAACCAACTGGAAGAAGAGCAACCAACTGGAAGAAGAGCAACCAAGTGGAAGAAGAGCAACCAAGTGGAAGAAGAGCAACCAAGTGGAAGAAGAGCAACCAAGTGGAAGAACAACCAAGTGGAAGAAGAGCAACCAACTGGAAGAAGAGCAACCATGCATTGGAAAATGAGTCGCCCCCTAGACTCCACTCCCTTTAAGATGAGCCTTATCACGAAGTTCCTGTCACCTAAGTTAAGTAATCTTGTTCAGTTATCTTAGTTATTTGGTTAGGTTATCTTAGGTATTCCATATGGGGTCATCTACCAGCTAGACATGTTTTCCATCTATGGTTTAGGAGCGGCAGGTTTTCTCGTTAGTGGGACACCTTCCATTTTGATTGAACCGGTGGATTTTGTTGGCCGACCCATTATTCTGGAGTGAAGGAACCTGGAATCTGCTAGGAGGCTGGATGGCTAAACATGTCTTAACACTTGATCAAGTGTTGGGAGGCCTTCCCCTGTTCATGTTTTATGTTGTCCCGATTGATTTTGAGGAATATCTAAGAATGGCATCGTTGAGCATGGGTCATTCTGATCCATTGCATTGAGAGCTCTGGTTTACTTGGTCATACTGTTTGATGTTCCTCGTAGTACCTCCACCGTGATTCTGATGATCAGTGTCTATCAATCTCTAGATGCATGGGTTTCAGGTATCAATTCCTTGTAAGTCCCGACCAACAGTTTCCAAGTTGGATTCTTATTGTTGAGCTTGGTTCTTTGTTTTGCCTATATTCTGATTGCTGGTGAAAGCATTCATTACTTGCGAGTCAAAATGGTGGGTCTTGCACCCACCAGGAGGAGGTATTCTGAATTTTCTTTCTTCAATGCATGCTGTGGTGCCGGCATGCATTGGGTCGTTCTGGAGGGGTATCGTTGAGCTCTGGTGAAGGTCCACTCATTTTTACTTGCTCGTATTGTAATGTTAGTAGTTAGCTATGACGGATATAGTGTGATCCAGAGATCTCGTGAGGACGCAGCAAGAGTTCACTTGGATCTGTACGGAATGGCCTTGGGGTTGATACATGTTACCTTGTACTCTTTAGGTAGGTAGACATTGCTTATCAGTGTTACAGTAAAGATACTATTGGGAATTGACAGTGGTATGGTCTTGTATTTCATCTTTTTAATGTGATGTATCCTAATTATGCATGGCCGAGGATGTCATTCTTGTTATTCTTCTTAATCTCTCTGGACAGCATACAGCATGAGCGGGGGGATGGTCACCCAATGTTTGATCTTTTGTTAAGGTGTGTTGGCTTGAAAGCTTCCTAACGGATTCTATGTTCTGACATGAAAGAATAATGGATTCCACCTGGTTTTATCAAAATGGAAGTAATGTGTGCTATATTTGGAAAATATTGTCTTCATATTTTTTTTATAAACTCATTTTCACCTGAGATTTAACATACCTTCGTATGTTAGTCTCAGTTTTCGGATACCATTCTCTTTTTTGGTGCGAGTTGGTAGATGATCTTAAGTTTCATTAAATCATCATCAATTTTTCAATTTGACTGTTTTTTTCTTGTTTTGAGGTCAGTGTTAATGCGACCATGTTTTGGTCCAATAAGCAATCAACCATCTAGGTATTTACGACCTAGAATCTGATTGATAAAGGCAACTTGGCAACTTTTTTGCAAATGATAATCCCTTGCATGCTTTGGAGTTGAGGTAGACAGTAAAATAATTTTCTCATTGCAGGTGTTTTGAAGAGGGTTAAAGACTGCTCCTTGCCTGAACTACAACTACTACTGTTGCATGCGGAAGTTACTAATAAATGAATTCTCTTTTCACAGGATCATACACCCACCAGAAGAATCAGCTATACAGTGCTGGAAGCAGTATTTTTTACCTAGTTAAGATGTATTACTATGTATACATGTACCTTACTCCATCCCTCCTAATTGATTTGAATTTTTGCAATATATTTAAATTGTAATATTAACAAGTACTACAGCATCTTTTTTGTATTTCCAGCAAAGCAGGTTCTTGGCTGCAACACAAGGAACAGTGGTTCTGTTTGCATGTGTTTGGTAATTTTCATTCTGAGACTTTGGAAACTTACCAACAAAATAGTTCTAGCTCTATCAATTTGGTCTTGATCATTTGAATACTATAATGCTAGCTTTTAAAGTAACAATTTGAAAATTTATTCAGTAATGATATGATTTTTGTTCATAGTTTTTTAGTAAACTGTACTTACTGGGCAATGATTTGATTTTTATGTCACTACAGAAGTGTTGACATAATGTTATATTCTCAAACTGATGGGTGGACGAAACTTCTTGATGGCAGTAATCAATTAGTGTTCGGCTTACTGTAACCAAGTGCATCTTTAACAAATGGCCAGTGGTGACATTTTGCATGTTCATGCATTCTCTTAAAAGTTATATGTAAATGTACTCACATCTGAAAAATGGCCATTTCAGTGAGATGGGTATATTTACTTGTTTCTTTTAAGGAAAAAAGTCAAATCATTGCTGACTTTTTTTTTCTTTTTTAAGTACTTTCAGGTCATAACAATTTCTACCCTGGTTGTGGTCTTTCGAAGTGGATCAATGATTTGGGTCAGCTGTTTGCAGTGTATGTATCTACAAAGCATATTGCTACTGCCTGTACTAATAGGTGTGTGCAACTAAAGAAACAACAGGAATGTTACAACCACACAGGTAAGGGTAGCTATAGTGTAGAGCCAATTTGGAGATAATATGTATGTTGGCTTTACATATCAAAAAATGAATAAAACTATTCATTATGTTGGGCTTGGGGGTGGGGGGTAATTCAATATTCAAAAAAATAATTTTAATTCATGTTCTAAAAATATATAGACCACAATTCACTTCTACAGAGATACTTCTGTTAAGGCAGTTAGTTGATTTGATGATGTAAATCTTGAGCCGGAAGGGGTGAAAGGCCATGAGCTATTTACTAGAATCAATAAAAGGAAATTTCTTGCATTCCCTCCTCCGCTTGTTCAGTAAGTGGCTCAATCATTTTGGCATTGTAACAACAAATCAACATTTAAATCATTGCTGACTTCCTATTTTATATGTACTTATATTACAGATTTACCTTTAGCTTGGAGGTGATCAGCCCACTAGTACCTGAGCCACAAACTGAAAGCCACACACTGCAAGACAAGTCACCCATTGAAAAGCCAAGGTCCCAGTTGAAGATGATCTATCTTGTGGAAGATGGCAACCTTGAAGATGATCCAACTGCTAGAAGATGATCCACCCACTCAAAGATAATTCAATCGCTGGAAGATGAGCAACCCACTGGAAGATGAGCAATCCACTGGAAGATGAGCAACCCATTGGAAGATGAGCAACCCACTGGAAGATGAGCAACCCACTGGAAGATAAGCAACTCACTGGAAGATGAGCAACTCACTGGAAAATGAACAACCAACTGGAAGATGTACAACCGACTGGAAGATGAACAACCCACTGGAAGATGAACAACCCACTGGAAGATGAACAACCCACTGGAAGATGAACAACCCACTTGAAGAAGAACAACCAACTGGAAGAACAACCAGCTGAAACATGAGCAACCAACTGGAAGAAAATAGACATGCTGGAAGATGAGCAACCCACTGGAAAATGAGGAACCCACTGGAACATGAGCAACTCACTGGAAGATGAGCAACCCACTGGAAGATGAACAACCCACTGGAAGATGGGCAACCAAATGGAAGAAGAGCAACCCGATGGAAGATGAGCAACCCACTGGAAGATGTACAACCGAATGGAAGATGAACAACCCACTGGAAGATGAACAACCCACTGGAAGATGTACAACCGACTGGAAGATGAACAACCCACTGGAAGATGAACAACCCACTGGAAGATGAACAACCCACTGGAAGATGAACAACTAACTGGAAGAAGAGCAACCAACTGGAAGAAAAGCAACCAACTGGAAGAAGAGCAACCAACTGAAAGAAGAGCAACCGACTGAAAGAAGAGCAACCAACTGAAAGAAGAGCAACCAACTGAAGGAAGAGCAACCAACTGAAAGAAGAGCAACCAACTGGGAGGAGAGCAACCAGCTGAAAGATGAGCAAACAACTGGAAGAAAATACACCCACTGGAAGATGAGCAACCCACTGGAAGATGAGCAACTCTCTGGAAGATGAGCAACCCACTGGAAGATGAACAACCCACTGGAAAATAAGTCGCCCCCTAGACTCCACTCCCTTAAAGATGAGCCTTATCACGAAGTTCCTGTCATCTAAGTTAAGTGATCTTGCTCTTATTGTTAGTGGGATACCTTCCATTTTGATTGAACCGGTGGATTTTTTGAAAAAATTGAAAATTGAAACCATTGCCTAACTTTTTCTATTTTGTATTTACTTTCAGATGCACTCCTCTTCCCCTGAAGATAAGTTTCTGTCCTTTCCTACAAGTTTATGAGAGTAACTTCAATATGCACCATCTGCCTGCAACGCCTGTTTCTACATAGGATATTGTTATTCTGGTGATATCTGTGTGTTACTGAAGAAGCATTGCCCGGGATGGAAGATTATCTCTAGGATGTGGGGTTCAAGTAAGTACAGTATTTTTATTTCCTAATGTACAATATTTCTTCCAGATTTACCTTTAGCTTGGAGGTGATCAGCCCACTAGTACCTGAGCCACACACTGGAAGCCACACACTGCAAGACAAGTCCCCCATTGGAAAGCCAAGTTCCCAGTTGAAGATGATCTATCTGGTGGAAGATGGCAACCTTGAAGATGATCCAACTGCTAGATGATGATCCACCCACTGAAAGATTATTCAACCGCTGGAAGATAATTCACCCGCTGGAAGATGAGCAACCCACTGGAAGATAAGCAACTCACTGGAAGATGAGCAACTCACTGGAAAATGAACAACCCACTGGAAGATGTACAACCGACTGGAAGATGAACAACCCACTGGAAGATGAACAACCCACTGGAAGATGAACAACCCACTGGAAGATGAACAACCCACTGGAAGAAGAACAACCAACTGGAAGAACAACCAGCTGAAACATGAGCAACCAACTGGAAGAAAATACACATGCTGGAAGATGAGCAACCCACTGGAAGAAGAGGAACCCACTGGAACATGAGCAACTCACTGGAAGATGAGCAACCCACTGGAAGATGAACAACCCACTGGAAGATGGGCAACCAAATGGAAGAAGAGCAACCCGATGGAAGATGAGCAACCCACTGGAAGATGTACAACCGAATGGAAGATGAACAACCCACTGGAAGATGAACAACCCACTGGAAGATGTACAACCGACTGGAAGATGAACAACCCACTGGAAGATGAACAACCCACTGGAAGATGAACAACCCACTGGAAGATGAACAACTTACTGGAAGAAGAGCAACCAACTGGAAGAAAAGCAACCAACTGGAAGAAGAGCAACCAACTGAAAGAAGAGCAACCAACTGAAAGAAGAGCAACCAACTGAAAGAAGAGCAACCAACTGAAGGAAGAGCAACCAACTGAAAGAAGAGCAACCAACTGGGAGGAGAGCAACCAGCTGAAAGATGAGCAAACAACTGGAAGAAAATACACCCACTGGAAGATGAGCAACCCACTGGAAGATGAGCAACTCTCTGGAAGATGAGCAACCCACTGGAAGATGAACAACCCACTGGAAAATAAGTCGCCCCCTAGACTCCACTCCCTTAAAGATGAGCCTTATCACGAAGTTCCTGTCATCTAAGTTAAGTGATCTTGCTCTTATCGTTAGTGGGATACCTTCCATTTTGATTGAACCGGTGGATTTTTTGAAAAAATTGAAAATTGAAACCATTGCCTAACTTTTTCTATTTTGTATTTACTTTCAGATGCACTCCTCTTCCCCTGAAGATAAGTTTCTGTCCTTTCCTACAAGTTTATGAGAGTAACTTCAATATGCACCATCTGCCTGCAACGCCTGTTTCTACATAGGATATTGTTATTCTGGTGATATCTGTGTGTTACTGAAGAAGCATTGCCCGGGAGGGAAGATTATCTCTAGGATGTGGGGTTCAAGTAAGTACAGTATTTTTATTTCCTAATGTACAATATTTCTTCCAGATTTACCTTTAGCTTGGAGGTGATCAGCCCACTAGTACCTGAGCCACACACTGGAAGCCACACACTGCAAGACAAGTCCTCCATTGGAAAGCCAAGTTCCCAGTTGAAGATGATCTATCTGGTGGAAGATGGCAACCTTGAAGATGATCCAACTGCTAGATGATGATCCACCCACTGAAAGATTATTCAACCGCTGGAAGATAATTTACCCGCTGGAAGATGAGCAACCCACTGGAAGATGAGCAACTCACTGGAAGATGAGCAACTCACTGGAAGATGAACAACCCACTGGAAGATGAACAAACAACTGGAAGATGAACAACCCACTGGAAGGTGAACAACCCACTGGAAGATGAACAACCCACTGAAATAAGAACAACAAACTGGAAGAAGAGCAACCAACTGGAAGAAGAGCAACCAACTGGAAGAAGAGCAACCAACTGGAAGAAGAGCAACCAACTGGAAGAAGAGCAACCAACTGAAAGGAGAGCAACCAACTGGAAGAAGAGCAACCAACTGGAAGAAGAGCAACCAACTGGAAGAAGAGCAACCAACTGGAAGAAGAGCAACCAACTGGAAGAAGAGCAACCAACTGGAAGAAGAGCAACCAAGTGGAAGAAGAGCAACCAAGTGGAAGAAGAGCAACCAACTGGAAGAAGAGCAACCAACTGGAAGAAGAGCAACCAACTGGAAGAAGAGCAACCAACTGGAAGAAGAGCAACCATGCATTGGAAAATGAGTCGCCCCCTAGACTCCACTCCCTTTAAGATGAGCCTTATCACGAAGTTCCTGTCACCTAAGTTAAGTAATCTTGTTGAGTTATCTTAGTTATTTGGTTAGGTTATCTTAGGTATTCCATATGGGGTCATCTACCAGCTAGACATGTTTTCCATCTATGGTTTAGGAGCGGCAGGTTTTCTCGTTAGTGGGACACCTTCCATTTTGATTGAACCGGTGGATTTTGTTGGCCGACCCATTATTCTGGAGTGAAGGAACCTGGAATCTGCTAGGAGGCTGGATGGCTAAACATGTCTTAACACTTGATCAAGTGTTGGGAGGCCTTCCCCTGTTCATGTTTTATGTTGTCCCGATTGATTTTGAGGAATATCTAAGAATGGCATCGTTGAGCATGGGTCATTCTGATCCATTGCATTGAGAGCTCTGGTTTACTTGGTCATACTGTTTGATGTTCCTCGTAGTACCTCCACCGTGATTCTGATGATCAGTGTCTATCAATCTCTAGATGCATGGGTTTCAGGTATCAATTCCTTGTAAGTCCCGACCAACAGTTTCCAAGTTGGATTCTTATTGTTGAGCTTGGTTCTTTGTTTTGCCTATATTCTGATGGCTGGTGAAAGCATTCTTTACTTGCGAGTCAAAATGGTGGGTCTTGCACCCACCAGGAGGAGGTATTCTGAATTTTCTTTCTTCAATGCATGCTGTGGTGCCGGCATGCATTGGGTCGTTCTGGAGGGGTATCGTTGAGCTCTGGTGAAGGTCCACTCATTTTTACTTGCTCGTATTGTAATGTTAGTAGTTAGCTATGACGGATATAGTGTGATCCAGAGATCTCGTGAGGACGCAGCAAGAGTTCACTTGGATCTGTACGGAATGGCCTTGGGGTTGATACATGTTACCTTGTACTCTTTAGGTAGGTAGACATTGCTTATCAGTGTTACAGTAAAGATACTATTGGGAATTGACAGTGGTATGGTCTTGTATTTCATCTTTTTAATGTGATGTATCCTAATTATGCATGGCCGAGGATGTCATTCTTGTTATTCTTCTTAATCTCTCTGGACAGCATACAGCATGAGCGGGGGGATGGTCACCCAATGTTTGATCTTTTGTTAAGGTGTGTTGGCTTGAAAGCTTCCTAACGGATTCTATGTTCTGACATGAAAGAATAATGGAATCCACCTGGTTTTATCAAAATGGAAGTAATGTGTGCTATATTTGGAAAATATTGTCTTCATATTTTTTTTATAAACTCATTTTCACCTGAGATTTAACATACCTTCGTATGTTAGTCTCAGTTTTCGGATACCATTCTCTTTTTTGGTGCGAGTTGGTAGATGATCTTAAGTTTCATTAAATCATCATCAATTTTTCAATTTGACTGTTTTTTTCTTGTTTTGAGGTCAGTGTTAATGCGACCATGTTTTGGTCCAATAAGCAATCAACCATCTAGGTATTTACGACCTAGAATCTGATTGATAAAGGCAACTTGGCAACTTTTTTGCAAATGATAATCCCTTGCATGCTTTGGAGTTAAGGTAGACAGTAAAATAATTTTCTCATTGCAGGTGTTTTGAAGAGGGTTAAATACTGCTCCTTGCCTGAACTACAACTACTACTGTTGCATGCGGAAGTTACTAATAAATGAATTCTCTTTTCACAGGATCATACACCCACCAGAAGAATCAGCTATACAGTGCTGGAAGCAGTATTGTTTACCTAGTTAAGATGTATTACTATGTATACATGTACCTTACTCCATCCCTCCTAATTGATTTGAATTTTTGCAATATATTTAAATTGTAATATTAACAAGTACTACAGCATCTTTTTTGTATTTCCAGCAAAGCAGGTTCTTGGCTGCAACACAAGGAACAGTGGTTCTGTTTGCATGTGTTTGGTAATTTTCATTCTGAGACTTTGGAAACTTACCAACAAAATAGTTCTAGCTCTATCAATTTGGTCTTGATCATTTGAATACTATAATGCTAGCTTTTAAAGTAACAATTTGAAAATTTATTCAGTAATGATATGATTTTTGTTCATAGTTTTTTTAGTAAACTGTACTTACTGGGCAATGATTTGATTTTTATGTCACTACAGAAGTGTTGACATAATGTTATATTCTCAAACTGATGGGTGGACGAAACTTCTTGATGGCAGTAATCAATTAGTGTTCGGCTTACTGTAACCAAGTGCATCTTTAACAAATGGCCAGTGGTGACATTTTGCATGTTCATGCATTCTCTTAAAAGTTATAGGTAAATGTACTCACATCTGAAAAATGGCCATTTCAGTGAGATGGGCATATTTCCTTGTTTCTTTTAAGGAAAAAAGTCAAATCATTGCTGACTTTTTTTCTTTTTTAAGTACTTTCAGGTCATAACAATTTCTACCCTGGTTGTGGTCTTTCGAAATGGATCAATGATTTGGATCAGTTGTTTGCAGTGTATGTATCTACAAAGCATATTGCTACTGCCTGTACAAATAGGTGTGTGCAACTAAAGAAACAACAGGTGGTGGTAATTCAATATTCAAAAACATAATTTTAATTCATGTTCTAAAATATATAGACCACAATTCACTTCTACAGAGATACTTCTGTTCAGGCAGTTAGTTGATTTGATGATGTAAATCTTGAGCCGGCAGGGGTGAAAGGCCATGAGAGATTTACTAGAATCAATAAAAGGAATGTCTTGCATTTGCCCCTCCGCCTGTTAAGTGGCTCAATCATTTTGGCATTGTAACAACAAATCAAAATTTAAATCATCGCTGACTTTCTATTTTATATGTACTTACAGATGCACTCCTCTTACCCTGGAGGTAAAAACTTCTACCCTTTCGAGATGTTTCAAATTGTAACTACAATAAGCAACGTGTGTCTGAAGAGAATAACATTATCAAAGTCTCTTGTGGCACCACTAATAACACTGTTACCAGACTGTAATGATGATGAAACTTACCGACTGCTTTTACATATTGGGCGGAACCATTACCTTGGAGAGAACAACATTATCATACACTCTTGTGCCACCACTAATGCCTTCATAACCTAGACTACAATGGTGGTGGAACTTATTAAAATTGTGTGTTATCCTTACAGTACCTTCGAGAGAACAACATTATCATACTCTCTTGTGCCACCACTAATGCTTTTATAACCTAGACTACAATGGTGGTGGAACTTATTAAAATTGTGTGTTATCCTTACCCTCGAGAGAACAACATTATCATACTCTGTTGTTGCAACAATAATGACTGCTCTGTTACCAGACTGTAATGATGGAACCTAGTTATGGACTGCTATTACGTATTGTGTGTATACCTTACCTTGGAGAGAACAGCTTCATCATATCCTGTTGACTGTTACACAGACTGTATGGATGATGGAACTTAGTTATCGACTGCCATTACATATTCTATGCAATTCTTACTTTGGAGAAACCAACATTATCATACTCTTCTGTGGCACCACTAATGACTTACAAGACTGTAAAGATGGTGGAACTTAGTTATGGACTGCAATTTCCTATTCTTTGTTGGACAAATTATGAACAAACATATAATTGCCATGAACTGCATGTATATATATATATACATGTGTACAAAAATCATGATTTAATATTGACCACTGTACTTTTTGTTTACTATTTTTTAACATATGTAATACAAAAATATTCTGACTGACTTCATTTTTCTCTAGTGCAATTTTATGATAAGTCCATCAAATAATGAAATGACTGGCAAACCAATGTCCAATAGTATTGAAGACTCTATCTGTCTGATGGGATAAAATCTGTAGCCATATAAATATTTTTCCATTCTTTGATATTGAACCCAAATTGGAACAGAAATAAGATTTAACTGATTGATGAAGTTTTTGTTTTTATTAATTGAACAATATTGATGCAATATTTCTAATAGAGTAGTAGCTATATTGAATATTGATACAGTTAAAACCTGTTTCTGGAGTCTGAAACATGTCTCTCAAGTAAACACATGTTTAGTGAATACCACTTCAAGATGCATTTAACATTGACTCCTATATCTGTAATGAATACTTAAGTACAATGAACTCTTTAATACCAGATTACTTTGAATTAGATTACTATCAGATTACATTACTATCAGATTACTATTTAGTAATTTACATCAATGAACATTTTTTGTGACTGATGTTAATTATATACATGTTTTACTGTAAAAAGATGGCATAAGAGGTTTTGGTGAAGCAAGATTACTGTTTATGATATGGAAAAGCAGAAAAGGGTCCCTGTATTTCTTGATTCATCAATATATCCAATTGGCATGCAACTAGATGGTAATTTTGGAGTGCTTATTATGATTTCACATTTAAAGTCTGATACCTTAGAGAATAAATGTTTTGAAGTTTTAAAGATGTGTTGTGTCAATTAGGATTTACCCTGACAAAGTTGAATATGGAAAAATAAATGCAAATAAATGTTAGTGTAACAGAACTTGAATTTGGCATCAAATAGATAAAAAAGTTTTTAATAGTTAACAATTCAAATCTCATTAAGAACTAGACTTCAACAAGATTTCAAATCTATGTAGCAAGCGTCCATCATAGTGATCAAATGAAACAAAGATAAAAAATATCTGTTTCAATGAGTTCCTTAGTTGTTTGTACCAAATTACCACTATATGTCTACGAGATCCATAATTGTCAGCTCCAAATCATCACTGTATATGTCCATGAGATCCATTGTCCGCTCCAAATCATCACTGTATATGTCCAGGAGACCATAGTTGTCCCCTCCAAACTATCACTGTATAGGTCCATGAGATCCATAGCTCTCAGCTTTCAATGATCACCGAATATGTCTATGATATCCATAGTTTCAATGATCACTGTACATGACTATGATATCCATAGTTGTCAGCTCCAAATCATCACTGAATATGTCCATGAGATCCATAGTTGTTAGCTCCGAAATATCACTATGTGTACATACAGTATTCAATCCATGGCACTCATGGATGTCATACTCAAATAAACGCTTAAAATGTCTATTAGATCCAGTTGTCCGCTACCAACGATCGTGGAGTATATTTAAGGACTGTGTAGGAAGAATTGGCTCATAGGGTTCTATCTCTATTATTTCCTAACAAAAAATTCAAAGCACAAAAAGTGATCAAGATATCAATTCCAATCTTTTAGAACGCTGATTATGAATTTTAACGTATGAGCTCCTTGCGTTCATTCATTTATCATTTAGTTGTCAAAGATATTGGGAGTAAATCACCCCTCCCTCGTTTATTCTGTAGCCTATATTCGATAGAGAATATTTGAGAGTGGGGTGACTTACTTGTATCAATGATCACTGAATATGTCTATGGTTATCCATAGTTCTCAGCTTCAAATGATCACTGAATATATCATTGAGATCCATGTAAGCTCCTGCATGTGTCTATGAGATCCATATTTGTCAGCTGCCAATGATCACTGAATATATCTATGAAATCCACGTAAGCTCCTGTATGTGTCTATAAGATTCATAGTTCTCAGCTGCCAATGATCACTGAATATATCTACGAGATCCATATAAGCTTATGTACATTATGTGTCTATGAGATCCATAGTTGTCAGCTGCCAATGATCACTGAATATATCTACGAGATCCATGTAAGCTTATGTACATTATGTATCTATGAGGCATCGTCTTATTATATCGATGCGCATTGTACCGAAAACCTGTATACCTACACAATATTTTTGATGTAAAAAGGCTTGTAATGGAAGATGTGTGATAAGAAGAAATAGCAACAGAATACAAGAGTAGATAACATAGGCGTCATCAAGGAATGGTTATTCAAAACCGCGTAAAATCAAAGCCCAGGTTGAGCATCTAGGTTGATGAAACAGATTGGCATGTAGCTTCAGTTAGATCTCAAAATTTCAGGGACTAAGAAGTAATATATTATCACTGTATCATATCATAGCGTACATTCAGGTACTGTTGTTTGTCTGCTAAAATGTCGAGAAAGAGTCGAAGGCAAATATACAAAGCCGGCTTTCAAAGCCGGCTTTAAAAGCCGGCTTCTACAGTACATCAGAAGCCGGCTTCTGGCGTCATCAAGAAGCCGGCTTTTAAAAACCGGCTTCGGATGACTTACAGGAGCCGGCTTCTGCAGTTACCAAGAAGCCAGTTTTAAAGCCAGATTCTCTCTCTCAATCATTTTGTTGTGCATTATGCATCTTATTCTCGTATAATTAGCATGGAAATGAGAAAAAATGAAAATATGTAAAATTGTAACATATTGCAAGATTTTTTGCAAAAAGTAATTTCAAACCAAAACTATGGCGGAAATTTAATTCTTAGTAAAAATATCGATGAATTAAATCATGTTCGTTAAATAAGAGTAAAGTATGCATTGCATTTCTGTTTGATAAAAACGCATCGCTCATTTTACAAAACTGGCTCCAACTTGGAGCCAGTTTGCAAATCAGCTCGCTCCATCTTACACAAGCTATGTAGGGGCAATCTAGTAACTGGGAATCACGGGATACTGTTTCATGATAATTGTTATGTGCATTATGCATCTTATTCTCGTATAATTTGCATGAAAATGAGAAAAAACTGAAAAATACGTAAAATTATTACAAGATTTTTTGGAAAAAGTCATTTCAAGCCAAAACTATGAGAGTAAATTGAATTCTAAGCACAGATATTGATGAATAAGATCACATTCACTAAATCAGAACAGATTATGCATTGCATTTCCGTTTAATAAAAACGCACCGCTCACTTTTCAAAACTGGCTCCAATTTGGAGCCAGTTTGCAAATCAGCTCGCCCCATATGGCAAATGCTATGTAGGTACAATCTGGTAACTGGGAATCACGAAACACTATCTCACGATTATTGTTATGTGCATTATGCATGTTATTCTCGTATAATTTGCATGAAAATGAGAAAAAACTGAAAAATACATAAAATTGTAATATATTTAAAGATTTTTTGCAAAAAGTCATTTCAAGCCAAAATGTGAGAGAAAAATCAATTCTAAGTAAAAATATCGATGAATTAGATCATGTTCACCAAATCAGAACAGATTATGCATTGCATTTCAGTTTAATAAAAACGCACCGCTCATTTTACAAAACTGGCTCCAACTTGGAGCCAGTTTACAAATCAGCTCGCTCCATCTTACACAAGCTATGTAGGGACAATCTAGCAACTGGGAATCACGGGATACTGTCTCACGATCATTTCTATGTGCATTATGCATCTTATTCTCGTATAATTTGCATGAAAATGAGAAAAAACTGAAAAATACGTAAAATTGTAACTTATTTCACGATTTTTTGCAAAAAGTAATTTCAAGCCAGTTTTGAAAAATGAGCGGTGCGTTTTTATTAAATGGAAATGCAATGCATAATCTGTTCTGATTTAGTGAACGTGATCTAATTCATCGATATTTTTACTTAGAAATGAATTTTCTCTCATAGTTTTGGCTTGAAATAATTTTTTGCAAAAAATCTTTAAATATATTACAATTTTAAGTATTTTTCAGTTTTTTCTCATTTTCATGCAAATTATACGAGAATAACATGCATAATGCACATAACAATAATCGTGAGATAGTGTTTCGTGATTCCCAGTTACCAGATTGTACCTACATAGCATTTGCCATATGGGGCGAGCTGATTTGCAAACTGGCTCCAAATTGGAGCCAGTTTTGAAAAGTGAGCGGTGCGTTTTTATTAAACGGAAATGCAATGCATAATCTATTCTGATTTAATGAATGTGATCTTATTCATCAATATCTGTGCTTAGAATTCAATTTACTCTCATAGTTTTGGCTTAAAATGACTTTTTCCAAAAAATCTTGTAATAATTTTACGTATTTTTCAGTTTTTTCTCATTTTCATGCAAATTATACGAGAATAAGATGCATAATGCACATAATAATTATCATGACAAGTATAACAAGTATCCCGTGATTCCCAGTTACTAGATTGCCCCTACATAGCTTGTGTAAGATGGAGCGAGCTGATCTGTAAACTGGCTCCAAGTTGGAGCCAGTTTTGAAAAATGAGCGGTGCGTTTTTATTTAACGGAAATGCAATGCATTATTTGTTCTGATTTAGTGAACGTGATCTAATTCATCGATATTTTTACTTAGAAATAAATTTTCTCTCATAGTTTTGGCTTGAAATGACTTTTTGCAAAAAATCTTGAAATAAGTTACAATTTTACGTATTTTTCAGTTTTTTCTCATTTTCATGCAAATTATAACAGAATAAGATGCATAATGCACATAGAAATGATCGTGAGACAGTATCCCGTGATTCCCAGTTGGTAGATTGTCCCTACATAGCTTGTGTAAGATGTAGCGAGCTGATTTGTAAACTGGCTCCAAGTTGGAGCCAGTTTTGAAAAATGAGCGGTGCATTTTTATAAAACGGAAATGCAATGCATAATATGTTCTGATTTAGTGAGTATGATCTAATTCATCGATATTTTTACTTCGACTTCAATTTTCTCTTATAGTTTTGACTTGAAATGACTTTTTGCAAAAAATCTTGAATTATGTTATAATTTTACATATTTTTCAGTTTTTCCTCATTTTCATGCAGATTATACGAGAATAAGATGCATAATCCACATCAAAATGATCGGGAGACAATATCTCGTGATTCCCAGTGACTAGATTGTCCGTTAATAGCTTGTGTTTAATGGTACGAGCTGATTTGAAAACTGGCTCCAAATTGGAGCCAGTTTTGAAAAATGAGCGGTGCGTTTTTATTAAACAGAAATACAATGCATAATATTTTTGGAATTGATGAACGTGATCAAATTCATCGATATCCATGCTTAGATTTCAATTTACCCGTATAGTTTTGCAAAAATATGACAATATAAACTATATTCAAAAGCCATCTTCTGCAGTACGTCAGTAAGTAAGAAGCCAGTTTTAAAAGCCGGCTTCTTGGTGACTCCAGAAGCCGGCTTCTGTTGTCCTTCAGAAGCCAGTTTTTAAAAGCCGGCTTCTTGTTGACTGTAGAAGCCGGCTTCTGTAGTACGTAAGAAGCCAGTTTGTAAAAGCCGGCTTCTTGGTGACTCCAGAAGCCGGCTTCTGTTGTCCTTCAGAAGCCGGCTTTTAAAAGCCGGCTTCTTGGTGACTCCAGAAGCCGGCTTCTGTAGTACGTAAGAAGCCAGTTTGTAAAAGCGTTTTTTTCCTTCGAGTACTTCTGAAAATGTCACTTATTTATGATTAAAGTTCAGTGTTCCATTCAAATCCCCAGGCCTTGAATGATTTACTCAATTCTAGAAGAATTTAAGAAGACGAGATAAGCTTTCCAATGGTGTGCGAAATGTGTGGGTGCGTAGCTATGTCATATCATAACAAAAGCTGTAAGTCCGCGAAGATATTTTCATCAGATCATCTATTACATAATTCAATGCGTTACATCTAAATTCAGTTCAATTTACTGTCTCTTTCATCATTTTTATCCCAATGCTCTGCCCTCAAAAACGGATCATTGAACCTATGCTGGACGACATGGAATAAATGTTGAAATATGGCAACTTTTTATCAAATGGCTTCCATTTTCAAAGACACTTCTAAATCAGACGTCCTGTTGTCATCAGTTGTTTTCCGAAAAGGCGGACAAACAAACAAACAAACGGATCGACTGGGTTTTTTATCTCTGGGAATCAAGTGGAAACGATGCCAGATTGTTTTAGTCTCAAATTAGAAGTTCTCCCGTTTGTAAGGATGCATAATGAATATCATATATCAAATCTTGATAATCATATTTTACTTCTAATAAACTTTAAATGTGTGTTCGCTGTTTTGCCTCTCAATAACTTTGTGCTTGCTCTTAAAGGTTACAAGAAGATATATACGTTACAACTCACGCAAGAAAACTTCGGTAAAACGCCCATCGGTATTATGGCATTTGGTATAAGGCCTTTCGGTACAATGCGCGTCGGTATAATGGGATTCGGTATTGCGCGGACCCCGTCTATGAGATCCATAGTTGTCAGCTTCAAATGATCATTAAATATGTTTGAGATACATAGTTGTCAGCTCAAAATAATCACTGTATAGCCTAATGTCTATGGTATCAATCATCCATACTTCTCAGCTTCAAATGATAAGTTAATTTTAATGAGATCCATGTTAGCTCCTGTATGTGTCTATGAGATCCATAGTTGTCATCTTCCAATGATCAAAATATATCTTTGAGATCCTTATCAGGATCAACTCCTGTTTGAGATCCATAGTTGTCAGCTCCAAATTATCACTGTATATGTCGATACATCATCTGTATTTCACAGCGTCCAATGACCAGTGGATTTTAATGAGATCCACGTAAGCTCCTGTTTATATTATTATGTCTATGTGATCCATAGTTGTCAGTGTCCAATGGTCACTGAGTATATCTATGAGATCCATAGTTGTCTGCTTCCAATGGTCACTAAATAGTAAATATATCTATGAGATCCATGTCAGCTCCTGTATGTGCCTATGGGATCCATAGTTCTCAGCTTCAAATGGTCAGTAAATACTGTATATCTATTAGATCCATGTCTGCTCCTGTATGTGTCTATGGGATCCATAGTTCTCAGCTTCCAATGGTCACTAAATACTGTATATCTATGAGATCCATGTCTGCTCCTGTATGTGTCTATGAGATCCATAGTTCTTAGCTTCCAATGATCACTGAATATGTTTGAGATCCTTATCACGATCAGCTCCTGTGTGTGTCTATGAGATCCATAGTTCTCGGCTTCCAATTGTCACTAAATACTGTATATCTATGAGATCCATGTCTGCTCCTGTATGTGTCTATGGGATCCATAGTTCTCAGCTTCCAATGATCACTAAATACTGTATATCTATGAGATCCTTATCACGATCAGCTCCTGTATGTGTCTATGGGATCCATAGTTCTCAGCTTCCAATGGTCACTAAATATATATATGAGTTCGAGACGCGTGTGCTCCTTGCGTTTATTCATCTATGATATCCATGTCAGCTCCTGTATGTGTCTTTGGGATCCATAGTTCTCAGCTTCCAATGATGACTGAATATATCTACGAGATCCTTATCACGATCAGCTCCTGTATGTGTCTATGGGATCCATAGTTCTCAGCTTCCAATGGTCACTAAATATATCTTTGAGATCCATATCTGCTCCTGTATTTGTCTATAAGATCCATAGTTCTCAGCTTTCAATGATCACTCGGGATATAGTGAGATCTATAGTTGTCATCTTCCAATGGTCACGATCAAAATATATTTATGAGATTCTTATCAAGTCAGCTCCTGTTTGAGATCTACAGGGCGTATCAAAAAAAACGCAACAAGTAGTTATCTCGTAAAATCACAAAACTAGTGATGACTACATCAATTTCATTAAATGTACCATGAAGCCACGTCTCTCTTTGCAATGATATGTCATTCATTCACATGCGATAATGGTTGGGTGAGAAATCCTTCCATTTGCACAGTGGGTCAAAATCTGCTCTGCGCCAAGTTTTAGATATTGAAAAAATCAGTGCAAGGGCTAAGTGCCAATGGAAGTTCCTCTTACTTGAATTGTTGTGACTTTTTCTTTTGGAGCTATCTCAGGAGCATCTGTGCTCACAATTTCTCCACCAGATATTGCAAAACCTCGAGAAAGAATTGCCAATGGGGTGCTTTTCTCTGCTTTAACCCACAGATGACTCAGGGCTAAACCATGCATGACGTGGACAGATGAGCGCATCTTTATGTGCAAGGAAGTGGTGGCAATTTGGAGGGGTATAGGATGTATTCTTGCAAGAGTATGAGTATAAACACTTAACTGTCTATGCCACACCTGTCACACCTTCTTCCAATAGCCCCTATGCCCCTTGTACTGACTTTTGCAATGTTTAAAACTTGGGTCCGAGCTGAATTTTGCCCCACTTTGCAAAATTAATGATTATTCGGCCAGAGATGACTCCCTGTGAATGAATGATATTCCATTGCAAAGAGGAGTAATTTGGCTTTTTGGTACATTGAATGAAAAGGATGCAGTCAGCATTGGTTTTATGTTTTCTTCCAATATTGCATTGGCCTCCGTTTATAACTTGGCCCCAAGCTAATTTCGGCCCACTTTGCAAATGGAATGATTACTCGCCCAACCATGACCAAATATCAATGAATGATATATCATTGTAAAGAGGAGACACATGGCTTTATGGTTCATTGAATGAAATCAATGCTGTTATCACTGGTTTTGTGCCTTTTCGAGATAACAATGTGTTGCGTTTTTTTGATACGCCCTGTATAGTTGTCCGCTCAAAATTATCACTGGATATGTCGATCCATCATCCATCTTTCACAGCGTCCAATGATCAATGAATTTTAATGAGATCTATGTAAGCTCCTGTTTATGTCTATATGATCCATAGTTGTCAGCTTCCAATGAGACTGCTCCTGTTTGTGTTTATGGGATGATTGTCAGCTTCCAATGGTCACTGAATATATCTACGAGATCCATGTCTGCTCTTATATTTGTCTATTGGATCCATAGTTCTCAGCTTCCAATGATCACTGAATATATCTACGAGATCCTTATCACGATCAGCTCCTGTATGTGTCTATGAGATCCATCGTTCTCAGCTTAAAGTACAACTTCAGTTCTGAAAAGCTATTATCTGGATTTTATTTCATTTGAAACATAAACGATTATTATTTAAGGAAATATAGCATTTTTGGCACCCCCTAAGTCACATTGACCTCAATTTGACATTTTTGGAGGGGGTGGGAGGTTATTTGGTCTTGCGATATAATGTTATAAAAAGGTTGCAGACATTTGCGTTAATTGTATCATTGATTACGAATATGTTTCTTTCAATCGATTGATCATATTAGTTTCTTAATCTGTATTGTCGTATTACATGTGTACACGATGGAATCAGACAATAATATGTATCTCAATTCAACTATTCAGAAATCGTTAAAATCCCTCAATGTTCAGAGGCCGGCATAGCCAGCTTTAGATCGGGGGGAGGGGGTGCGATCGCCAAAACAATTTCGGTCTTCAGTCAGGGGGGTTGCGATTGCAGCATAACAAGCCCAAAATAAGATTTATTTGAATTTTACAAAAATTGATGCGACCCAGAGCTAGAAGCTTCAAATAAAAAGCATTTTAAAGCTCCTTTCTTTTTCATTCTCATGGTTTTATTGGTTATGGGGGGATGCATCCATCGCAACCCCCTGGCTACGCGTATGATGTTATCTGGAAAGTCGTCTATATCGTTCGAGAAAAATAACATTTACATTAGAAAAGTGAGAATGAGTTGTGTCAAGATTTAAAAGATCGACTTTCCATGCCGGTGATTTTATATAATGAAAACATTCGAACATTTTAAGCACATTAGAAAGATATTGCCATAAAAATACGTTTTACGAACATAAAATAGGCGTTTTGATATAGAAGATTTGACACAATATAATTCATCTTTTGGCCTAGTGTATTGTTATCGCCCACGTGTTTATTCATCCCTCTGTCTGTCTATAAACATATTGTTTCTTGTAATTAGTTCGAAATACTCAACAATTGATGAATTCACTCTTAAAATGTGTCCAGCTTAAAGTCTTTGGCGTCCCCATGCCCCAACCCCCTGGCTCCGTCAGTGTGGTGTCAACTACTGACAACGTTGTTCAACCGCAAGATTTCAATACACAAGTAGTCTAGTAGTTGTGGGGTTGATTTGAAAATCCTACCCCACATTTATGGGGTTAGACTCCCACAAGTATTCTATCAATTTGCTTTCAAATTTAGCTCGACTAACCCCCGGGGACTAACCAAGTACTTGAACAAAAATTATTATATTGACCACAGTTCATATGCAAAAAAACTTTAATTATTCTTAGCTGCTATTAAAATATTGAAAGTTCAAATCTTCCGATGTGAACTCAATACTCATGAAGGGACATATTTTGGTTGGCCTGCCTCTTTTGTTTAAAAATGTCTATAATTAATCAACTGAAGATAAATTACAATTTTTATGAATTTTACTTTAGTGTTGAAATGAAAGCATTTGTGGTTCAGTGGTAGAATGCTCGCCATCACAATGCTGGCCATGGGTCGTCTCCTGGTCAGTTAAAAACGGATATGAAGATAGATAACAATCGCAAGTCATCCAGTTGGCCATGGTTCCAATCCTGGTCAGTGCAATGTTTTTCATTTAAATACTTATATGAAGAGAAATTACTATTTTTATGAATTGTACTTTACTTACAACATGGAAGCACTGATGGTTCAGTGGTAGAATGCTAACCTGTCATCAAACTGGCAGTGGTTCGATTCCTGGTCAGTGCAATGTTTTTCATTTAAATACTTATATGAAGAGAAATTACTATTTTTATGAATTATACTTTACTTACAACATGGAAGCACTGATGGTTCAGTGGTAGAATGCTAACCTGTCATCCAGCTGGCAGTGGTTCGATTCCTGGTCAGTGCAATCATTTTCATTTAAATACTAATATGAAAAGAAACAACATCTTTAATGAATTATACTTCAGTTACAACATGGAAGCACTGATGGTTCATTGGTAGAATGCACGGCTGTCATCCAGCTGGCCATGGGTCGATTCCTGGTCAGTGCAATGTTTTTCATTTAAATACTCATATGAAGAGAAACTACATCTTTTTTTAATTATACTTCCCCTACATCATGAAAGCACTGATGGTTTAGTGGTAGAATGCTCGCCTGCCATCCAGCCGGCCATGGGTCGATTCCTGGTCAGTGCATTTTTTTCATTTAAATATTGATATAAAGAGAAATTACATTTTTTATGAATTATATTTCACTTACAACATGAAATCAATAATGGTTCAGTGGTAGAATGCTCGCCTGTCATCCAGTTGTACATGGTTCAATTCCTGGCCAGTGCAATGTTTTTCATTTAAATACTGATATGAAGAGAAATTACAATTTTTTTGAATAATGTTTTAGTGACGACATGAAAGCACTGATGGTTCAGTGGTAGAATGCTCTCCTATCATCCGGATGGCGATGGGTCGATTCCTGGTCAGTACAATTTTTTCATTTAAATACTGATATGAAGAGAAATTTCATTTTTTATGAATTATATTTTACTTACAACATGAAAACACCGGTGGTTCAGTGGTAGATTGCTCGCCTGTCATCCAGTTGCCCATGGTTCAATTCCTGGTCAGTGTAATGTTTTTCATTTAAATACTGATATGAAGAGAAATTAAAATTTTTATGAATTATATTTTAGGGACGACATGAAAGCACTAATGGTTCAGTGGTAGAATGCTCGCCTGTCATCCAGCTGGCCATGGGTCGATTCCTGGTCAGTGCAATGTTTTTCATTTAAATTCTGATATGAAGAGAAACTACATCTTTTATGAATTATACTTTAATTACAACATGTAAGCACTGATGGTTCAGTGGTAGAATGCTCGCCTGTCATCCAGCTGGCTATGGGTCAATCCCTGTCAGTGCAATGTTTTTCATTTAAATACTGATATGAAGAGAAATTACATTTTTAATGAATTATATTTTACTTACAACATGAAAGCACTGATGGTTCAGTGGTAGAATGCTAACCTGTCATCCAGCTGGCCATGGGTCGATTCCTGGTCAGTGCAATGTTTATCATTTAAATACTGATATGAAGAGAAATTACTATTTTTATGAATTATATTTTACTTACAACATGAAAGCACTGATGGTTCAGTGGTAGAATGCTCGCCTGTCATCCAGCTGCCCATAGTTCAATTCCTGGTCAGTGCAATGTTTTTCATTTAAATACTGATATGAAGAGAAATTACTATTTTTATGAATTGTATTTTACTTACAACATGAAAGCACTGATGGTTCAGTTGTAGAATGCTCGCCTGTCATCCAGCTGGCCATTTGTCGATTCCTGGTCAGTGCAATGTTTTTCATTTAAATACTGATATGAAGAGAAATTACATTTTTTATGAATTATATTTTACTTACAACATGAAATCACTGATGGTTCAGAGGTAGAATGCTCGCCTGTCATCCAGCTGCCCATGGTTCAACTCCTGGTCAGTGCTATGTTTTTCATTTAAATACTTATATGAAGAGAAACTACATCTTTTATGAATTATACTTTACTTACAACATGAAAGCACTGGTGGTTCAGTGGTAGAGTGCTAACCTGTCATCTAGCTGGCCATGGGTCGATTCCTGGTCAGTGCAATGTTTTTCATTTAAATACTGATATGAAGAGAAATTACTATTTTTATGAATTATATTTTACATACAACATGAAAGCACTGATAGTTCAGTGGTAGAATGCTCGCCTGTCATCCAGCTGGCAGTGGTTCAATTCCTGGTCAGTGCAATGTTTTTCATTTAAATACTGATATGAAGAGAAATTACTATTTTTATGAATTATATTTTACTTACAACATGAAATCATTGATGGTTCAGTGGTAGAATGCTCGCCTGTCATCCAGCTGCCCATGGTTCAATTCCTGGTCAGTGCAATGTTTTTCATTTAAAGACTGATATGAAGAGAAATAACTATTTTTATGAATTATATTTCATTTAAAACATGAAAGCAGTGATGGTTCAGTGGTAGAATGCTCGCCTGTCATCCAGCTGGCCATGGGTCAATTCCTGGTCAGTGCAATTTTTTCCATTTAAATACTGATATGAAGAGAAATTATTATTTTTACGAATTATATTTTACTAACAACAAGAAATCACTGATGGTTCAGTGGTAGAATGCTCGCCTGTCATCCAACTGCCCATGGTTCAATCCCTGGTCAGTGAATTTTTTTCCATTTAAATACTTATATGAAGAGAAACTACATCTTTTATGAATTATACTTTACTTACAACATGAAAGCACTGATGGTTCAGTGGTAGAATGCACGCCTGTCATCCAGCTGGCTATGGGTCGATTCCTGGTCAGTGCAATGTTTTTCATTTAAATACTGATATGAAGAGAAGCTACATCTTTTATGAATTATACTTTAATTACATCATGTTAGCACTGATGGTTCACTGGTAGAATGCTCGCCTGTCATCCAGCTGGCTATGGGTCGATTCCTGGTCAGTGCAATGTTTTTCATTTAAATACTTATATAAATAGAAATTACTATTTTTATGAATTATATTTTTCTTACAACATGAAATCACTGATGGTTCAGTGGTAGAATGCTCGCCTGTCGACCAGCTGCCCATGGTTCAATACCTGGTCAGTGCAATTTTTTTCATTTAAATACTTTCATGAAGAGAAATTACAATTTTTATGAATTATATTTTACTTACAACATGAAATCACTGATGGTTCAGTGGTAGAATGCTCGCCTGTCATCCAGCTGTCCCTGGTTCAATTCCTGGTCAGTGTAATGTTTTTCATTTAAATACTGATATGAAGAGAAATTACTATTTTTATGAATTATATTTTACTTACAACATGAAAGCACTGATGGCTCAGTGGTAGAATGCTCACCTGTCATCCAGCTGGCCATGGGTCGATTCCTGCTGGTCAGTGCAATGTTTTTCATTTAAATACTGATATGAAGAGAAATTACAATTTTTATGAATAATATTTTAGGGTCGACATGAAAGTACTGATGGTTCAGTAGTACAATGCTCGCCTGTCATCCAGCTGGCCATGGGTCGATTCCTGGTCAGTGCAATGTTTTTCATTTAAATACTGATATGAAGAGAAACTACATCCTTTATGAATTATACTTTACTTACATCATGTAAGCACTGATGGTTCAGTGGTAGAATGCTCGCCTGTCATCCAGCTGGCCATGGGTCGATTCCTGGTCAGTGCAATTTTTTTCATTGAAATACTGATATGAAGAGAAATTACTATTTTTATGAATTATATTTTACTTACTACATGAAATCACTTATGGTTCAGTGGTAGAATGCTCGCCTGTCATCCAGCTGCCCATGGTTCAATTCCTGGTCAGTGCAATGTTTTTTATTTTAATACTTATATGAAGAGAAACTACATCTTTTATGAATTATACTTTACTTACAACATGAAAGCACTGATGGTTCATTTGTAGAATGCTCGCCTGTCATCCAGCTGGCTATGGGTCGATTCCTGGTCAGTGCAATGTTTTTCATTTAAATACTTATATGAATAGATATTACTATTTTTATGAATTATATTTTACTTACAACATGAAAGTTCTGATGGTTCAGTGGTAGAATGCTAACCTGTCATCCACCTGGCCATGGGTCGATTCCTGGTCAGTGCAATGTTTTTCATTTAAATACTGATATGAAGAGAAATTACTCTTTTATGAATTATATTTTGCTTACAACATGAAAGCACTGATGGTTCAGTGGTAGAATGCTTGCCTGTCATCCAGCTGCCCATGGTTGAATTCCTGGTCAGTGCAATGTTTTTCATTTAAATACTGATATGAAGAGAAATTACATTTTTAATGAATTATATTTTACTTATAACATGAACTCATTGATGGTTCAGTGGTAGAATGCTCGCCTGTCATCCAGCTGGCCATGGGTCGATTCCTGGTCAGTGCAATGTTTTTCATTTAAATACTTATATGAAGAGAAACTACATCTTTTATGAATTATACTTTACCTACAACATGAAAGCACTGATGGTTCAGTGGTAGAATGCTCCCCTGTCATCCAGTTGGCCATGGTTCAATACCTGGTCAGTGCAATGTTTTTCATTTAAATCTGATATAAAGAGAAACTACAATTTTTATGAATTATACTTTACTTATAACATGAAAGCACTGATGGTTCAGTGGTAGAATTCTCGCCTGTCATCCAACTGGCTATGGGTCGATTCCTGGTCATTGCAATGTTTTTCATTTAAATACTTATATGAAGAGAAATTACTATTTTTATGAATTATATTTTCCTTACAACATGAGATCACTGATGGTTCAGTGGTAGAATGCTCGCCTGTCATCCAGCTGCCCATGGTTCAATTCCTGGTCAGTGCAATGTTTTTCATTTAAATACTTATATGAAGAGAAACTACATCCTTTATGAATTATACTTTACTTACAACATGTAAGCACTGATGGCTCAGTGGTAGAATGCTCACCTGTCATCCAGCTGGCCATGGGTCGATTCCTGCTGGTCAGTGCAATGTTTTTCATTTAAATACTGATATGAAGAGAAATTACTATTTTTATGAATTATATTTTAGTTACAACATGAAATCACTGATGGTACAGTGGTAGAGTGTTAACCTGTCAACCAGCTGGCCATGGGTCGATTCCTGGTCAGTGCAATGTTTTTCATTTAAATACTGATATGAAGAGAAATTACAATTTTTACGAATTATATTTTGCTTACAACATGAAAGCACTGATGGTTCAGTGGTAGAATGCTCGCCTGTCATCCAGCTGCCAATGGTTCAATTCCTGGTCAGTGCAATGTTTTTCATTTAAATACTTATATGAATAGAAATTACTATTTTTATGAATTATATTCTAGGGACAACATGAAATCACTGATGGTACAGTGGTAGAGTGCTAACCTGTCAACCAGCTGGCCATGGGTCGATTCCTGGTCAGTGCAATGTTTTTCATTTAAATACTGATATGAAGAGAAATTACTATTTTTATGAATTAAATTTTACTTACAACATGAAAGCACTGATGGTTCAGTTGTAGTATGCTCCCCTGTCATCCAGCTGTCCATGGTTCCATTCCTGGTCAGTGAAATGTTTTTCATTTAAATACTTATATGAATAGAAATTACTATTTTTATGAATTATATTTTAGTTACAACATGAAATCACTGATGGTTCAGTGGTAGAGTGCTAACATGTCATCCAGCTGGCCATGGGTCGATTCCTGGTCAGTGCAATGTTTTTCATTTAAATACTGATATGAAGAGAAATTACTATTTTTATGAATTATATTTTAGTTACAACATGAAATCACTGATGGTACAGTGGTAGAGTGTTAACCTGTCAACCAGCTGGCCATGGGTCGATTCCTGGTCAGTGCAAAGTTTTTCATTTAAATACTGATATGAAGAGAAATTACTATTTTTATGAATTATATTTTGCTTACAACATGAAAGCACTGATGGTTCAGTGGTAGAATGCTCGCCTGTCATCCAGCTGCCCATGGTTCAATCCCTGGGCAGTGCAATGTTTTTTATTTAAATACTTATATGAATAGAAATTACTATTTTTATGAATTATATTCTAGGGACAACATGAAAGCACTGATGGTTCAGTGGTAGAATGCTCGCCTGTCATCCAGCTGTCCATGGTTCCATTCCTGGTCAGTGAAATGTTTTTCATTTAAATACTTATATGAAGAGAAATTACTATTTTTATGAATTATATTTTAGTTACAACATGAAATCACTGATGGTACAGTGGTAGAGTGTTAACCTGTCAACCAGCTGGCCATGGGTCGATTCCTGGTCAGTTCAATGTTTTTCATTTAAATACTGATATGAAGAGAAATTACTATTTTTATGAATTATATTTTACTTACAACATGAAAGCACTGATGGTTCAGTTGTAGAATGCTCGCCTGTCATCCAGCTGTCCATGGTTCCATTCCTGGTCAGTGAAATGTTTTTCATTTAAATACTTATATGAATAGAAATTACTATTTTTATGAATTATATTTTAGATACAACATGAAATCACTGATGGTTCAGTGGTAGAGTGCTAACCTGTCAACCAGCTGGCCATGGGTCGATTCCTGGTCAGTGCAATGTTTTTCATTTAAATACTGATATGAAGAGAAATTACTATTTTTATGAATTATATTTTACTTACAACATGAAAGCACTGATGGTTCAGTTGTAGAATGCTCGCCTGTCATCCAGCTGTCCATGGTTCCATTCCTGGTCAGTGAAATGTTTTTCATTTAAATACTTATATGAATAGAAATTACTATTTTTATGAATTATATTTTAGTTACAACATGAAATCACTGATGGTTCAGTGGTAGAGTGCTAACATGTCATCCATCTGGCCATGGGTCGATTCCTGGTCAGTGCAATGTTTTTCATTTAAATACTTATATGAATAGAAATTACTATTTTTATGAATTATATTCTAGGGACAACATGTAAGCACTGATGGTTCAGTGGTAGAATGCTCGCCTGTCATCCAGCTGGCCATGGGTCGATTCCTGGTCAGTGCAATGTTTTTCATTTAAATACTGATATGAAGAGAAATTACTATTTTTATGAATTATATTTTAGTTACAACATGAAATCACTGATGGTACAGTGGTAGAGTGTTAACCTGTCAACCAGCTGGCCATGGGTCGATTCCTGGTCAGTGCAATGTTTTTCATTTAAATACTGATATGAAGAGAAATTACTATTTTTATGAATTATATTTTGCTTACAACATGAAAGCACTGATGGTTCAGTGGTAGAATGCTCGCCTGTCATCCAGCTGCCCATGGTTCAATTCCTGGTCAGTGAAATGTTTTTCATTTAAATACTTATATGAATAGAAATTACTATTTTTATGAATTATATTCTAGGGACAACATGAAAGCACTGATGGTTCAGTAGTAGAATGCTCGCCTGTCATCCAGCTGTCCATGGTTCCATTCCTGGTCAGTGCAATGTTTTTCATTTAAATACTGATATGAAGAGAAATTACTATTTTTATGAATTATATTTTGCTTACAACATGAAAGCACTGATGGTTCAGTGATAGAATGCTCGCCTGTCATCCAGCTGTCCATGGTTCAATTCCTGGTCAGTGAAATGTTTTTCATTTAAATACTTATATGAATAGAAATTACTATTTTTATGAATTATATTCTAGGGACAACATGAAAGCACTGATGGTTCAGTGGTAGAGTGTTAACCTGTCAACCAGCTGTCTATGGTTCCATTCTTGGTCAGTGCAATGTTTTTCATTTGAATACTGATATGAAGAGAAATTACTATCTTTATGAATTATATTTTGCTTACAACATGAAAGCACTGATGGTTCAGTGGTAGAATGCTCGCCTGTCATCCAGCTGCCCATGGTTCAATTCCTGGTCAGTGCAATGTTTTTCATTTAAATACTTATATGAATAGAAATTACTATTTTTACGAATTATATTCTAGGGACAACATGAAAGCACTGATGGTTCAGTGGTAGAATGCTCGCCTGTCATCCAGCTGTCCATGGTTCCATTCCTGGTCAGTGAAATGTTTTTCATTTAAATACTTATATGAATAGAAATTACTATTTATATGAATTATATTTTAGTTACAACATGAAATCACTGATGGTTCAGTGGTAGAGTGCTAACCTGTCAACCAGCTGGCCATGGGTCGATTCCTGGTCAGTGCAATGTTTTTCATTTAAATACTGATATGAAGAGAAATTACTATTTTTATGAATTATATTTTAGTTACAACATGAAATCACTGATGGTACAGTGGTAGAGTGTTAACCTGTCAACCAGCTGGCCATGGGTCGATTCCTGGTCTGTGCAATGTTTTTCATTTAAATACTGATATGAAGAGAAATTACTATTTTTATGAATTATATTTTAGTTACAACATGAAATCACTGATGGTACAGTGGTAGAGTGTTAACCTGTCAACCAGCTGGCCATGGGTCGAGTCCTGGTCAGTGCAATGTTTTTCATTTAAATACTGATATGAAGAGAAATTACTATTTTTATGAATTATATTTTGCTTACAACATGAAAGCACTGATGGTTCAGTGGTAGAATGCTCGCCTGTCATCCAGCTGTCCATGGTTCAATTCCTGGTCAGTGCAATGTTTTTCATTTAAATACTTATATGAATAGAAATTACTATTTTTATGAATTATATTTTAGTTACAACATGAAATCACTGATGGTACAGTGGTAGAGTGTTAACCTGTCAACCAGCTGGCCATGGGTCGAGTCCTGGTCAGTGCAATGTTTTTCATTTAAATACTGATATGAAGAGAAATTACTATTTTTATGAATTATATTTTGCTTACAACATGAAAGCACTGATGGTTCAGTGGTAGAATGCTCGCCTGTCATCCAGCTGTCCATGGTTCCATTCCTGGTCAGTGAAATGTTTTTCATTTAAATACTTATATGAATAGAAATTACTATTTTTATGAATTATATTTTAGTTACAACATGAAATCACTGATGGTTCAGTGGTAGAATGCTAACCTGTCATCCAGCTGGCCATGGGTCGATTCCTGGTCAGTGCAATGTTTTTCATTTAAATACTGATATGAAGAGAAATTACTATTTTTATGAATTATATTTTAGTTACAACATGAAATCACTGATGGTACAGTGGTAGAGTGTTAACCTGTCAACCAGCTGGCCATGGGTCGATTCCTGGTCAGTGCAATGTTTTTCATTTAAATACTGATATGAAGAGAAATTACTATTTTTATGAATTATATTTTGCTTACAACATGAAAGCACTGATGGTTCAGTGGTAGAATGCTCGCCTGTCATCCAGCTGCCCATGGTTCAATTCCTGGTCAGTGCAATGTTTTTCATTTAAATACTTATATGAATAGAAATTACTATTTTTATGAATTATATTCTAGGGACAACATGAAAGCACTGATGGTTCAGTGGTAGAATGCTCGCCTGTCATCCAGCTGTCCATGGTTCCATTCCTGGTCAGTGAAATGTTTTTCATTTAAATACTTATATGAATAGAAATTACTATTTTTAGGAATTATATTTTAGTTACAACATGAAATCACTGATGGTTCAGTGGTAGAGTGCTAACCTGTCATCCAGCTGCCCATGGGTCGATTCCTGGTCAGTGCAATGTTTTTCATTTAAATACTGATATGAAGAGAAATTACTATTTTTATGAATAATATTTTAGTTACAACATGAAAACACTGATGGTACAGTGGTAGAGTGTTAACATGTCAACCAGCTGGCCATGGGTCGATTCCTGGTCAGTGCAATGTTTTTCATTTAAATACTTATATGAATAGAAATTACTATTTCTATGAATTATATTCTAGGGACAACATGAAAGCACTGATGGTTCAGTGGTAGAATGCTCGCCTGTCATCCAGCTGTCCATGGTTCCATTCCTGGTCAGTGAAATGTTTTTCATTTAAATACTTATATGAATAGAAATTACTATTTTTATGAATTATATTTTGCTTACAACATGAAAGCACTGATGGTTCAGTGGTAGAATGCTCGCCTGTCATCCAGCTGTCCATGGTTCCATTCCTGGTCAGTGAAATGTTTTTCATTTAAATACTTATATGAATAGAAATTACTATTTTTATGAATTATATTTTAGTTACAACATGAAATCACTGATGGTTCAGTGGTAGAGTGCTAACCTGTCAACCAGCTGGCCATGGGTCGATTCCTGGTCAGTGCAATGTTTTTCATTTAAATACTGATATGAAGAGAAATTACTATTTTTATGAATTATATTTTATTTACAACATGAAATCACTGATGGTACAGTGGTAGAGTGTTAACCTGTCAACCAGCTGGCCATGGGTCGATTCCTGGTCAGTGCAATGTTTTTCATTTAAATACTGATATGAAGAGAAATTACTATTTTTATGAATTATATTTTGCTTACAACATGAAAGCACTGATGGTTCAGTGGTAGAATGCTCGCCTGTCATCCAGCTGCCCATGGTTCAATTCCTGGTCAGTGCAATGTTTTTCATTTAAATACTTATATGAATAGAAATTACTATTTTTATGAATTATATTCTAGGGACAACATGAAAGCACTGATGGTTCAGTGGTAGAATGCTCGCCTGTCATCCAGCTGTCCATGGTTCCATTCCTGGTCAGTGAAATGTTTTTCATTTAAATACTTATATGAATAGAAATTACTATTTTTATGAATTATATTTTGCTTACAACATGAAAGCACTGATGGTTCAGTGGTAGAATGCTCGCCTGTCATCCAGCTGTCCATGGTTCAATTCCTGGTCAGTGCAATGTTTTTCATTTAAATACTTATATGAATAGAAATTACTATTTTTATGAATTATATTCTAGGGACAACATGAAAGCACTGATGGTTCAGTGGTAGAATGCTCGCCTGCCATCCAGCTGTCCATGGTTCCATTCCTGGTCAGTGCAATGTTTTTCATTTAAATACTTATATGAATAGAAATTACTATTTTTATGAATTATATTTTAGTTACAACATGAAAGCACTGATGGTTCAGTGGTAGAGTGCTAACCTCTCATCCAGCTGGCCATGGGTCGATTCCTGGTCAGTGCAATGTTTTTCATTTAAATACTTATATGAATAGAAATTACTATTTTTATGAATTATATTCTAGGGACAACATGAAAGCACTGATGGTTCAGTGTTAGAATGCTCGCCTGTCATCCAGCTGTCCATGGTTCCATTACTGGTCAGTGAAATGTTTTTCATTTAAATACTTATATGAATAGAAATTACTATTTTTATGAATTATATTTTAGTTACAACATGAAATCACTGATGGTTCAGTGGTAGAGTGCTAACCTGTCATCCAGCTGGCCATGGGTCGATTCCTGGTCAGTGCAATGTTTTTCATTTAAATACTGATATGAAGAGAAATTACTATTTTTATGAATTATATTTTAGTTACAACATGAAATCACTGATGGTACAGTGGTAGAGTGTTAACCTGTCAACCAGCTGGCCATGGGTCGATTCCTGGTCAGTGCAATGTTTTTCATTTAAATACTGATATGAAGAGAAATTACTATTTTTATGAATTATATTTTGCTTACAACATGAAAGCACTGATGGTTCAGTGGTAGAATGCTCGCCTGTCATCCAGCTGCCCATGGTTCAATTCCTGGTCAGTGCAATGTTTTTCATTTAAATACTTATATGAATAGAAATTACTATTTTTATGAATTATATTCTAGGGACAACATGAAAGCACTGATGGTTCAGTGGTAGAATGCTCGCCTGTCATCCAGCTGTCCATGGTTCCATTCCTGGTCAGTGCAATGTTTTTCATTTAAATACTGATATGAATAGAAATTACTATTTTTATGAATTATATTCTAGGGACAACATGAAAGCACTGATGGTTCAGTGGTAGAATGCTCGCCTGTCATCCAGCTGTCCATGGTTCCATTCCTGGTCAGTGAAATGTTTTTCATTTAAATACTTATATGAATAGAAATTACTATTTTTATGAATTATATTTTAGTTACAACATGAAATCACTGATGGTTCAGTCGTAGAATGCTCGCCTGTCATCCAGCTGTCCATGGTTCAATTCCTGGTCAGTGAAATGTTTTTCATTTAAATACTTATATGAATAGAAATTACTATTTTTATGAATTATATTCTAGGGACAACATGAAAGCACTGATGGTTCAGTGGTAGAATGCTCGCCTGTCATCCAGCTGTCCATGGTTCCATTCCTGGTCAGTGAAATGTTTTTCATTTAAATACTTATATGAATAGAAATTACTATTTTTATGAATTATATTTTAGTTACAACATGAAATCACTGATGGTTCAGTGGTAGAGTGCTAACCTGTCATCCAGCTGGCCATGGGTCGATTCCTGGTCAGTGCAATGTTTTTCATTTAAATACTGATATGAAGAGAAATTACTATTTTTATGAATTATATTTTAGTTACAACATGAAATCACTGATGGTACAGTGGTAGAGTGTTAACCTGTCAACCAGCTGGCCATGGGTCGATTCCTGGTCAGTGCAATGTTTTTCATTTAAATACTGATATGAAGAGAAATTACTATTTTTATGAATTATATTTTGCTTACAACATGAAAGCACTGATGGTTCAGTGGTAGAATGCTCGCCTGTCATCCAGCTGCCCATGGTTCAATTCCTGGTCAGTGCAATGTTTTTCATTTAAATACTTATATGAATAGAAATTACTATTTTTATGAATTATATTCTAGGGACAACATGAAAGCACTGATGGTTCAGTGGTAGAATGCTCGCCTGTCATCCAGCTGTCCATGGTTCCATTCCTGGTCAGTGAAATGTTTTTCATTTAAATACTTATATGAATAGAAATTACTATTTTTTATGAATTATATTTTAGTTACAACATGAAATCACTGATGGTTCAGTGGTAGAGTGCTAACCTGTCATCCAGCTGGCCATGGGTCGATTCCTGGTCAGTGCAATGTTTTTCATTTAAATACTGATATGAAGAGAAATTACTATTTTTATTAATTATATTTTAGTTACAACATGAAATCACTGATGGTACAGTGGTAGAGTGTTAACCTGTCAACCAGCTGGCCATGGGTCGATTCCTGGTCAGTGCAATGTTTTTCATTTAAATACTGATATGAAGAGAAATTACTATTTTTATGAATTATATTTTGCTTACAACATGAAAGCACTGATGGTTCAGTGGTAAAATGCTCGCCTGTCATCCAGCTGCCCATGATTCAATTCCTGGTCAGTGCAATGTTTTTCATTTAAATACTTATATGAATAGAAATTACTATTTTATTATGAATTATATTCTAGGGACAACATGAAAGCACTGATGGTTCAGTGGTAGAATGCTCGCCTGTCATCCAGCTGTCCATGGTTCCATTCCTGGTCAGTGAAATGTTTTTCATTTAAATACTTATATGAATAGAAATTACTATTTTTATGAATTATATTTTAGTTACAACATGAAATCACTGATGGTTCAGTGGTAGAGTGCTAACCTGTCATCCAGCTGGCCATGGGTCGATTCCTGGTCAGTGCAATGTTTTTCATTTAGATACTGATATGAAGAGAAATTACAATTTTTACGAATTATATTTTAGTTACAACATGAAATCACTGATGGTGCAGTGGTAGAGTGTTAACCTGTCAACCAGCTGGCCATGGGTCGATTCCTGGTCAGTGCAATGTTTTTCATTTAAATACTGATATGAAGAGAAATTACTATTTTTATGAATTATATTTTGCTTACAACATGAAAGCACTGATGGTTCAGTGGTAAAATGCTCGCCTGTCATCCAGCTGCCCATGGTTCCATTCCTGGTCAGTGAAATGTTTTTCATTTAAATACTTATATGAATAGAAATTACTATTTTTATGAATTATATTTTGCTTACAACATGAAAGCACTGATGGTTCAGTTGTAGAATGCTCGCCTGTCATCCAGCTGCCCATGGTTCAATTCCTGGTCAGTGAAATGTTTTTCATTTAAATACTTATATGAATAGAAATTACTATTATTATGAATTATATTTTAGTTACAACATGAAAGCACTGATGGTTCAGTGGTAGAGTGCTAACTTGTCATCCAGCTGGCCATGGGTCGATTCCTGGTCAGTGCAATGTTTTTCATTTAAATACTGATATGAAGAGAAATTACTATTTTTATGAATTATATTTTAGTTACAACATGAAATCACTGATGGTTCAGTGGTAGAGTGCTAACCTGTCATCCAGCTGGCCATGGGTCGATTCCTGGTCAGTGCAATGTTTTTCATTTAAATACTGATATGAAGAGAAATTACTATTTTTATGAATTATATTTTAGTTACAACATGAAATCACTGATGGTACAGTGGTAGAGTGTTAACCTGTCATCCAGCTGGCCATGGGTCGATTCCTGGTCAGTGCAATGTTTTTCATTTAAATACTGATATGAAGAGAAATTACTATTTTTATGAATTATATTTTGCTTACAACATGAAAGCAGTGATGGTTCAGTGGTAGAATGCTCGCCTGTCATCCAGCTGCCCATGGTTCAATTCCTGGTCAGTGCAATGTTTTTCATTTAAATACTTATATGAATAGAAATTACTATTTTTATAAATTATATTCTAGGGACAACATGAAAGCACTGATGGTTCAGTGGTAGAATGCTCGCCTGTCATCCAGCTGTCCATGGTTCAATTCCTGGTCAGTGCAATGTTTTCATTTTAATACTGATATGAAGAGAAATTACTATTTTTATGAATTATATTCTAGGGACAACATGAAAGCACTGATGGTTCAGTGGTAGAATGCTCGCCTGTCATCCAGCTGTCCATGGTTCAATTCCTGGTCAGTGCAATGTTTTTCATTTTAATACTGATATGAATAGAAATTACTATTTTTATGAATTATATTTTAGTTACAACATGAAAGCACTGATGGTTCAGTGGTAGAATGCTCGCCTGTCATCCAGCTGGCCATGGTTCCATTCCTGGTCAGTGAAATGTTTTTCATTTAAATACTTATATGAATAGAAATTACTATTTTTATGAATTATATTCTAGGGACAACATGAAAGCACTGATGGTTCAGTGGTAGAGTGTTAACCTGTCAACCAGCTGTCCATGGTTCCATTCCTGGTCAGTGCAATGTTTTTCATTTGAATACTGATATGAAGAGAAATTACTATCTTTATGAATTATATTTTGCTTACAACATGAAAGCACTGATGGTTCAGTGGTAGAATGCTCGCCTGTCATCCAGCTGCCCATGGTTCAATTCCTGGTCAGTGCAATGTTTTTCATTTAAATACTTATATGAATAGAAATTACTATTTTTATGAATTATATTCTAGGGACAACATGAAAGCACTGATGGTTCAGTGGTAGAATGCTCGCCTGTCATCCAGCTGTCCATGGTTCCATTCCTGGTCAGTGAAATGTTTTTCATTTAAATACTTATATGAATAGAAATTACTATTTTTAGGAATTATATTTTAGTTACAACATGAAATCACTGATGGTTCAGTGGTAGAGTGCTAACCTGTCATCCAGCTGCCCATGGTTCAATTCCTGGTCAGTGCAATGTTTTTCATTTAAATACTTATATGAATAGAAATTACTATTTTTATGAATTATATTCTAGGGACAACATGAAAGCACTGATGGTTCAGTGGTAGAATGCTCGCCTGTCATCCAGCTGTCCATGGTTCCATTCCTGGTCAGTGCAATGTTTTTCATTTAAATACTGATATGAAGAGAAATTACTATTTTTATGAATTATATTTTGCTTACAACATGAAAGCACTGATGGTTCAGTGGTAGAATGCTCGCCTGTCATCCAGCTGTCCATGGTTCAATTCCTGGTCAGTGAAATGTTTTTCATTTAAATACTTATATGAATAGAAATTACTATTTTTATGAATTATATTTTGCTTACAACATGAAAGCACTGATGGTTCAGTGGTAGAATGCTCGCCTGTCATCCAGCTGTCCATGGTTCCATTCCTGGTCAGTGAAATGTTTTTCATTTAAATACTTATATGAATAGAAATTACTATTTTTATGAATTATATTTTAGTTACAACATGAAATCACTGATGGTTCAGTGGTAGAGTGCTAACCTGTCATCCAGCTGGCCATGGGTCGATTCCTGGTCAGTGCAATGTTTTTCATTTAAATACTGATATGAAGAGAAATTACTATTTTTATGAATTATATTTTAGTTACAACATGAAATCACTGATGGTACAGTGGTAGAGTGTTAACCTGTCAACCAGCTGGCCATGGGTCGATTCCTGGTCAGTGCAATGTTTTTCATTTAAATACTGATATGAAGAGAAATTACTATTTTTATGAATTATATTTTGCTTACAACATGAAAGCACTGATGGTTCAGTGGTAGAATGCTCCCCTGTCATCCAGCTGTCCATGGTTCCATTCCTGGTCAGTGAAATGTTTTTCATTTAAATACTTATATGAATAGAAATTACTATTTTTATGAATTATATTTTAGTTACAACATGAAATCACTGATGGTTCAGTGGTAGAGTGCTAACCTGTCATCCAGCTGGCCATGGGTCGATTCCTGGTCAGTGCAATGTTTTTCATTTAAATACTGATATGAAGAGAAATTACTATTTTTATGAATTATATTTTAGTTACAACATGAAATCACTGATGGTACAGTGGTAGAGTGTTAACCTGTCAACCAGCTGGCCATGGGTCGATTCCTGGTCAGTGCAATGTTTTTCATTTAAATACTGATTTGAAGAGAAATTACTATTTTTATGAATTATATTTTGCTAACAACATGAAAGCACTGATGGTTCAGTGGTAGAATGCTCGCCTGTCATCCAGCTGCCCATGGTTCAATTCCTGGTCAGTGCAATGTTTTTCATTTAAATACTTATATGAATAGAAATTACTATTTTTATGAATTATATTCTAGGGACAACATGAAAGCACTGATGGTTCAGTGGTAGAATGCTCGCCTGTCATCCAGCTGTCCATGGTTCCATTCCTGGTCAGTGAAATGTTTTTCATTTAAATACTTATATGAATAGAAATTACTATTTTTATGAATTATATTTTAGTTACAACATGAAATCACTGATGATTCAGTGGTAGAGTGCTAACCTGTCATCCAGCTGCCCATGGGTCGATTCCTGGTCAGTGCAATGTTTTTCATTTAAATACTGATATGAAGAGAAATTACTATTTTTATGAATTATATTTTAGTTACAACATGAAAACACTGATGGTACAGTGGTAGAGTGTTAACATGTCAACCAGCTGGCCATGGGTCGATTCCTGGTCAGTGCAATGTTTTTCATTTAAATACTTATATGAATAGAAATTACTATTTTTATGAATTATATTCTAGGGACAACATGAAAGCACTGATGGTTCAGTGGTAGAATGCTCGCCTGTCATCCAGCTGTCCATGGTTCCATTCCTGGTCACTGAAATGTTTTTCATTTAAATACTTATATGAATAGAAATTACTATTTTTATGAATTATATTTTGCTTACAACATGAAAGCACTGATGGTTCAGTGGTAGAATGCTCGCCTGTCATCCAGCTGTCCATGGTTCCATTCCTGGTCAGTGCAATGTTTTTCATTTAAATACTTATATGAATAGAAATTACTATTTTTATGAATTATATTTTAGTTACAACATGAAATCACTGATGGTACAGTGGTAGAGTGTTAACCTGTCAACCAGCTGGCCATGGGTCGATTCCTGGTCAGTGCAATGTTTTTCATTTAAATACTGATATGAAGAGAAATTACTATTTTTATGAATTATATTTTGCTTACAACATGAAAGCACTGATGGTTCAGTGGTAGAATGCTCGCCTGTCATCCAGCTGCCCATGGTTCAATTCCTGGTCAGTGCAATGTTTTTCATTTAAATACTTATATGAATAGAAATTACTATTTTTATGAATTATATTCTAGGGACAACATGAAAGCACTGATGGTTCAGTGGTAGAATGCTCGCCTGTCATCCAGCTGTCCATGGTTCCATTCCTGGTCAGTGAAATGTTTTTCATTTAAATACTTATATGAATAGAAATTACTATTTTTATGAATTATATTTTGCTTACAACATGAACGCACTGATGGTTCAGTGGTAGAATGCTCGCCTGTCATCCAGCTGTCCATGGTTCAATTCCTGGTCAGTGCAATGTTTTTCATTTAAATACTTATATGAATAGAAATTACTATTTTTATGAATTATATTCTAGGGACAACATGAAAGCACTGATGGTTCAGTGGTAGAATGCTCGCCTGCCATCCAGCTGTCCATGGTTCCATTCCTGGTCAGTGCAATGTTTTTCATTTAAATACTTTTATGAATAGAAATTACTATTTTTATGAATTATATTTTAGTTACAACATGAAAGCACTGATGGTTCAGTGGTAGAGTGCTAACCTGTCATCCAGCTGGCCATGGGTCGATTCCTGGTCAGTGCAATGTTTTTCATTTAAATACTTATATGAATAGAAATTACTATTTTTATGAATTATATTCTAGGGACAACATGAAAGCACTGATGGTTCAGTGGTAGAATGCTCGCCTGTCATCCAGCTGTCCATGGTTCCATTCCTGGTCAGTGAAATGTTTTTCATTTAAATACTTATATGAATAGAAATTACTATTTTTATGAATTATATTTTAGTTACAACATGAAATCACTGATGGTTCAGTGGTAGAGTGCTAACCTGTCATCCAGCTGGCCATGGGTCGATTCCTGGTCAGTGCAATGTTTTTCATTTAAATACTGATATGAAGAGAAATTACTATTTTTATGAATTATATTTTAGTTACAACATGAAATCACTGATGGTACAGTGGTTGAGTGTTAACCTGTCAACCAGCTGGCCATGGGTCGATTCCTGGTCAGTGCAATGTTTTTCATTTAAATACTGATATGAAGAGAAATTACTATTTTTATGAATTATATTTTGCTTACAAAATGAAAGCACTGATGGTTCAGTGGTAGAATGCTCGCCTGTCATCCAGCTGCCCATGGTTCAATTCCTGGTAAGTGCAATGTTTTTCATTTAAATACTTATATGAATAGAAATTACTATTTTTATGAATTATATTCTAGGGACAACATGAAAGCACTGATGGTTCAGTGGTAGAATGCTCGCCTGTCATCCAGCTGTCCATGGTTCCATTCCTGGTCAGTGCAATGTTTTTCATTTAAATACTGATATGAATAGAAATTACTATTTTTATGAATTATATTCTAGGGACAACATGAAAGCACTGATGGTTCAGAGGTAGAATGCTCGCCTGTCATCCAGCTGTCCATGGTTCCATTCCTGGTCAGTGCAATGTTTTTCATTTAAATACTTATATGAATAGAAATTACTATTTTTATGAATTATATTCTAGGGACAACATGAAAGCACTGATGGTTCAGTGGTAGAATGCTCGCCTGTCATCCAGCTGTCCATGGTTCCATTCCTGGTCAGTGAAATGTTTTTCATTTAAATACTTATATGAAGAGAAATTACTATTTTTATGAATTATATTTTAGTTACAACATGAAATCACTGATGGTACAGTGGTAGAGTGTTAACCTGTCAACCAGCTGGCCATGGGTCGATTCCTGGTCAGTGCAATGTTTTTCATTTAAATACTGATATGAAGAGAAATTACTATTTTTATGAATTATATTTTGCTTACAACATGAAAGCACTGATGGTTCAGTGGTAGAATGCTCGCCTGTCATCCAGCTGCCCATGGTTCAATTCCTGGTCAGTGCAATGTTTTTCATTTAAATACTTATATGAATAGAAATTACTATTTTTATGAATTATATTCTAGGGACAACATGAAAGCACTGATGGTTCAGTGGTAGAATGCTCGCCTGTCATCCAGCTGTCCATGGTTCCATTCCTGGTCAGTGAAATGTTTTTCATTTAAATACTTATATGAATAGAAATTACTATTTTTATGAATTATATTTTAGTTACAACATGAAATCACTGATGGTTCAGTGGTAGAGTGCTAACCTGTCATCCAGCTGGCCATGGGTCGATTCCTGGTCAGTGCAATGTTTTTCATTTGAATACTGATATGAAGAGAAATTACTATTTTTATGAATTATATTTTAGTTACAACATGAAATCACTGATGGTACAGTGGTAGAGTGTTAACCTGTCAACCAGCTGGCCATGGGTCGATTCCTGGTCAGTGCAATGTTTTTCATTTTAATACTGATATGAAGAGAAATTACTATTTTTATGAATTATATTTTGCTTACAACATGAAAGCACTGATGGTGCAGTGGTAAAATGCTCGCCTGTCATCCAGCTGCCCATGATTCAATTCCTGGTCAGTGCAATGTTTTTCATTTAAATACTTATATGAATAGAAATTACTATTTTTATGAATTATATTTTAGTTACAACATGAAATCACTGATGGTTCAGTGGTAGAGTGCTAACCTGTCATCCAGCTGGCCATGGGTCGATTCCTGGTCAGTGCAATGTTTTTCATTTAGATACTGATATGAAGAGAAATTACTATTTTTATGAATTATATTTTAGTTACAACATGAAATCACTGATGGTGCAGTGGTAGAGTGATAACCTGTCAACCAGCTGGCCATGGGTCGATTCCTGGTCAGTGCAATGTTTTTCATTTAAATACTGATATGAAGAGAAATTACTATTTTTATGAATTATATTTTGCTTACAACATGAAAGCACTGATGGTTCAGTGGTAAAATGCTCGCCTGTCATCCAGCTGCCCATGGTTCCATTCCTGGTCAGTGAAATGTTTTTCATTTAAATACTTATATGAATAGAAATTACTATTTTTATGAATTATATTTTGCTTACAACATGAAAGCACTGATGGTTCAGTTGTAGAATGCTCGCCTGTCATCCAGCTGCCCATGGTTCAATTCCTGGTCAGTGAAATGTTTTTCATTTAAATACTTATATGAATAGAAATTACTATTTTTATGAATTATATTTTAGTTACAACATGAAAGCACTGATGGTTCAGTGGTAGAGTGCTAACCTGTCATCCAGCTGGCCATGGGTCGATTCCTGGTCAGTGCAATGTTTTTCATTTAAATACTGATATGAAGAGAAATTACTATTTTTATGAATTATATTTTAGTTACAACATGAAATCACTGATGGTTCAGTGGTAGAGTGCTAACCTGTCATCCAGCTGGCCATGGGTCGATTCCTGGTCAGTGCAATGTTTTTCATTTAAATACTGATATGAAGAGAAATTACTATTTTTATGAATTATATTTTAGTTACAACATGAAATCACTGATGGTACAGTGGTAGAGTGTTAACCTGTCAACCAGCTGGCCATGGGTCGATTCCTGGTCAGTGCAATGTTTTTCATTTAAATACTGATATGAAGAGAAATTACTATTTTTATGAATTATATTTTGCTTACAACATGAAAGCACTGATGGTTCAGTGGTAGAATGCTCGCCTGTCATCCAGCTGCCCATGGTTCAATTCCTGGTCAGTGCAATGTTTTTCATTTAAATACTTATATGAATAGAAATTACTATTTTTATAAATTATATTCTAGGGACAACATGAAAGCACTGATGGTTCAGTGGTAGAATGCTCGCCTGTCATCCAGCTGACCATGGTTCAATTCCTGGTCAGTGCAATGTTTTTCATTTTAATACTGATATGAAGAGAAATTACTATTTTTATGAATTATATTCTAGGGACAACATGAAAGCACTGATGGTTCAGTGGTAGAATGCTCGCCTGTCATCCAGCTGTCCATGGTTCAATTCCTGGTCAGTGCAATGTTTTTCATTTTAATACTGATATGAATAGAAATTACTATTTTTATGAATTATATTCTAGGGACAACATGAAAGCACTGATGGTTCAGTGGTAGAATGCTCGCCTGTCATCCAGCTGTCCATGGTTCCATTCCTGGTCAGTGAAATGTTTTTCATTTAAATACTTATATGAATAGAAATTACTATTTTTATGAATTATATTTTAGTTACAACATGAAAGCACTGATGGTTCAGTGGTAGAATGCTCGCCTGTCATCCAGCTGTCCATGGTTCCATTCCTGGTCAGTGAAATGTTTTTCATTTAAATACTTATATGAATAGAAATTACTATTTTTATGAATTATATTTTAGTTACAACATGAAAGCACTGATGGTTCAGTGGTAGAATGCTCGCCTGTCATCCAGCTGTCCATGGTTCCATTCCTGGTCAGTGCAATGTTTTTCATTTAAATACTTATATGAATAGAAATTACTATTTTTATGAATTATATTTTAGTTACAACATGAAATCACTGATGGTTCAGTGGTAGAGTGCTAACCTGTCATCCAGCTGGCCATGGGTCGATTCCTGGTCAGTGCAATGTTTTTCATTTAAATACTGATATGAAGAGAAATTACTATTTTTATGAATTATATTTTAGTTACAACATGAAATCACTGATGGTACAGTGGTAGAGTGTTAACCTGTCAACCAGCTGGCCATGGGTCGATTCCTGGTCAGTGCAATGTTATTCATTTAAATACTGATATGAAGAGAAATTACTATTTTTATGAATTAATTTTGCTTACAACATGAAAGCACTGATGGTTCAGTAGTAGAATGCCCGCCTGTCATCCAGCTGTCCATGGTTCCATTCCTGGTCAGTGAAATGTTTTTCATTTAAATACTTATATGAATAGAAATTACTATTTTTATGAATTATATTTTAGTTACAACATGAAATTACTGATGGTTCAGTGGTAGAATGCTAACCTGTCATCCAGCTGGCCATGGGTCGATTCCTGGTCAGGGCAATGTTTTTCATTTAAATACTGATATGAAGAGAAATTACTATTTTTATGAATTATATTTTGCTTACAACATGAAAGCACTGATGGTTCAGTGGTAGAATGCTCGCCTGTCATCCAGCTGCCCATGGTTCAATTCCTGGTCAGTGCAATGTTTTTCATTTAAATACTTATATGAATAGAAATTACTATTTTTATGAATTATATTCTAGGGACAACATGAAAGCACTGATGGTTCAGTGGTAGAATGCTCGCCTGTCATCCAGCTGTCCATGGTTCCATTCCTGGTCAGTGAAATGTTTTTCATTTAAATACTTATATGAATAGAAATTACTATTTTTATGAATTATATTTTAGTTACAACATGAAATCACTGATGGTTCAGTGGTAGAGTGCTAACCTGTCATCCAGCTGGCCATGGGTCGATTCCTGGTCAGTGCAATGTTTTTCATTTAAATACTGATATGAAGAGAAATTACTATTTTTATGAATTATATTTTAGTTACAACATGAAATCACTGATGGTACAGTGGTAGAGTGTTAACCTGTCAACCAGCTGGCCATGGGTCGATTCCTGGTCAGTGCAATGTTTTTCATTTAAATACTGATATGAAGAGAAATTACTATTTTTATGAATTATATTTTGCTTACAACATGAAAGCACTGATGGTTCAGTGGTAGAATGCTCGCCTGTCATCCAGCTGTCCATGGTTCCATTCCTGGTCAGTGAAATGTTTTTCATTTAAATACTTATATGAATAGAAATTACTATTTTTATGAATTATATTTTAGTTACAACATGAAATCACTGATGGTTCAGTGGTAGAGTGCTAACCTGTCATCCAGCTGGCCATGGGTCGATTCCTGGTCAGTGCAATGTTTTTCATTTAAATACTGATATGAAGAGAAATTACTATTTTTATGAATTATATTTTAGTTACAACATGAAATCACTGATGGTACAGTGGTAGAGTGTTAACCTGTCAACCAGCTGGCCATGGGTCGATTCCTGGTCAGTGCAATGTTTTTCATTTAAATACTGATATGAAGAGAAATTACTATTTTTATGAATTAAATTTTGCTTACAACATGAAAGCACTGATGGTTCAGTGGTAGAATGCTCGCCTGTCATCCAGCTGCCCATGGTTCAATTCCTGGTCAGTGCAATGTTTTTCATTTAAATACTTATATGAATAGAAATTACTATTTTTATGAATTATATTCTAGGGACAACATGAAAGCACTGATGGTTCAGTGGTAGAATGCTCGCCTGTCATCCAGCTGTCCATGGTTCCATTCCTGGTCAGTGAAATGTTTTTCATTTAAATACTTATATGAATAGAAATTACTATTTTTATGAATTATATTTTAGTTACAACATGAAATCACTGATGGTTCAGTGGTAGAGTGCTAACCTGTCATCCAGCTGGCCATGGGTCGATTCCTGGTCAGTGCAATGTTTTTCATTTAAATACTGATATGAAGAGAAATTACTATTTTTATGAATTATATTTTAGTTACAACATGAAATCACTGATGGTACAGTGGTAGAGTGTTAACCTGTCAACCAGCTGGCCATGGGTCGATTCCTGGTCAGTGCAATGTTTTTCATTTAAATACTGATATGAATAGAAATTACTATTTTTATGAATTATATTCTAGGGACAACATGAAAGCACTGATGGTTCAGTGGTAGAATGCTCGCCTGTCATCCAGTTGCCCATGGTTCAATTCCTGGTCAGTGCAATGTTTTTCATTTAAATACTGATATGAAGAGAAATTACTATTTTTATGAATTATATTTTACATACAACATGAAAGCACTGATGGTTCAGTGGTAGAATGCTCGCCTGTCATCCAGCTGCCCATGGTTCAATTCCTGGTCAGTGCAATGTTTTTCATTTAAATACTTATATGAATAGAAATTACTATTTTTATGAATTATATTCTAGGGACAACATGAAAGCACTGATGGTTCAGTGGTAGAATGCTCGCCTGTCATCCAGCTGCCCATGGTTCAATTCCTGGTCAGTGCAATGTTTTTCATTAAAATACTGATATGAAGAGAATTTACTATTTTTATGAATTATATTTTACATACAACATGAAAGCACTGATGGTTCAGTGGTAGAATGCTCGCCTGTCATCCAGCTGCCCATGGTTCAATTCCTGGTCAGTGCAATGTTTTTCATTTAAATACTGATATGAAGAGAAATTACTATTTTTATGAATTATATTTTACATACAACATGAAAGCACTGATGGTTCAGTGGTAGAATGCTCGCCTGTCATCCAGCTGCCCATGGTTCACTTCCTGGTCAGTGCAATGTTTTTCATTTAGATACTGATATGAAGAGAAATTACATTTTAATGAATTATATTTTACTTACAACATGAAATCACTGATGGTTCAGTGGTAGAATGCTCGCCTGTCATCCAGCTGCCCATGGTTCAATTCCTGGTCAGTGCAATGTTTTTCATTTTAATACTGATATGAAGAGAAATTACTATTTTTATGAATTATATTTCATTTACAACATGAAAGCAGTGATGGTTCAGTGGTAGAATGCTAACCTGTCATCCAGCTGGCCATGGGTCGATTCCTGGTCAGTGCAATTTTTTTCATTTAAATACTGATATGACGAGAAATTACTATTTTTATTAATTATATTTTACTTACAACATGAAAGCACTGATGGCTCAGGGGTAGAATGCTCGCCTGTCATCCAGCTGCCCACGGTTCAATTCCTGGTCAGTGCAATGTTTTTCATTTAAATACTGATATGAAGAGAAATTACTATTTTAATGAATTATATTTTACTTACAACATGAAAGCACTGATGGTTCAGTTGTAGAATGCTCGCCTGTCATCCAGATGACCATGGGTCGATTCCTCGTCAGTGCAATTTTTTTCATTTAAATACTGATATGAAGAGAAATTACATTTTTCATGAATTATATTTTACTTACAACATGAAATCACTGATGGTTCTGTTGTAGAATGCTCGCCTGTCATCCAGCTGGCTATGGGTCGATTCCTGGTCAGTGCAATGTTTTTCATTTAAATACTTATATGAAGAGAAATTACTATTTTTATGAATTATATTTACAACATGAAATCACTGATGGTTCAGAGGTAGAATGCTCGCCTGTCATCCAGCTGCCCATGGTTCAATTCCTGGTCAGTGCAATGTTTTTCATTTAAATACTGATATGAAGAGAAATTACTATTTTTATGAATTATATTTTAGTTACAACATGAAATCACTGATGGTTCAGTGGTAGAGTGTTAACCTGTCATCCAGCTGGCCATGGGTCGATTCCTGGTCAGTGCAATGTTTTTCATTTAAATACTGATATGAAGAGAAATTACTATTTTTATGAATTATATTTTACATACAACATGAAAGCACTGATGGTTCAGTGGTAGAATGCTCGCCTGTCATCCAGCTGCCCATGGTTCAATTCCTGGTCAGTGCAATGTTTTTCATTTAAATACTGATATGAAGAGAAATTACATTTTTATGAATTATATTTTACTTACAACATGAAATCACTGATGGTTCAGTGGTAGAATGCTCGCCTGTCATCAAGCTGCCCATGGTTCAATTCCTGGTCAGTGCAATGTTTTTCATTTTAATACTGATATGAAGAGAAATTACTATTTTTATGAATTATATTTCATTTACAACATGAAAGCAGTGATGGTTCAGTGGTAGAATGCTCGCCTGTGATCCAGCTGGCCATGGGTCGATTCCTGGTCACTGCAATTTTTTCCATTTAAATACTGATATGAAGAGAAATTACATTTTTTATGAATTATATTTTACTTAGAACATGAAATTCCTGATGGTTCAGTGGTAGAATGCTCGTCTGTCATCCAGCTTGCAGTGGTTCGATTCCTGGTAAGTGCAATGTTTTTCATTTAAATACTGATATGAAGAGAATTACATCTTTTATGAATTATACTTCACTTACAACTTGCATGGGTCGATTCCTGGTCAGTGCAATTTTTTTCATTTAAATACTGATATGAAGAGAAATTACATTTTTTATGAATTATATTTTACTTACAACATGAAGTCACTGATGGTTCTGTGGTAGAATGCTCGCCTGTCATCCAGCTGGCTATGGGTCGATTCCTGGTCAGTGCAATGTTTTTCATTTAAATACTTATATGAAGAGAAATTACTATTTTTATGAATTATATTTTACTTACAACATGAAATCACTGATGGTTCAGTGGTAGAATGCTCGGCTATCATCCAGCTGCCCATGGTTCAATTCCTGGTCAGTGCAATATTTTTCATTTAAATACTGATATAAAGAGAAACTACATCTTTTATGAATTATACTTTATTTACAGCATGAAAGCACTGATGGTTCAGTGGTAGAATGCTCGCCTGTCATCCAGCTGGCCATGGGCCGATTCCTGGTCAGTGCAATTTTTTTCCATTTAAATACTGATATGAAGAGAAATTACAATTTTTATGAATTATATTTTACCTACAACATGACGGTTCAGTGGTAGAATGCTCGCCTGTCATCCAGCTGTCCATGGTTCCATTCCTGGTCAGTGCAATGTTTTTCATTTAAATACTGATATGAATAGAAATTACTATTTTTATGAATTATATTCTAGGGACAACATGAAAGCACTGATGGTTCAGTGGTAGAATGCTCGCCTGTCATCCAGCTGTCCATGGTTCCATTCCTGGTCAGTGAAATGTTTTTCATTTAAATACTTATATGAATAGAAATTACTATTTTTATGAATTATATTTTGCTTACAACATGAAAGCACTGATGGTTCAGTGGTAGAATGCTCGCCTGTCATCCAGCTTTCCATGGTTCAATTCCTGGTCAGTGCAATGTTTTTCATTTAAATACTGATATGAAGAGATATTACTATATTTATGAATTTTATTTTACTTACAACATGAAAGCACTGATGGCTCAGTGGTAGTATGCTCACCTCTCATCCAGCTTGACATGGGTCGATTCCTGCTGGTCAGTGCAATGTTTTTCATTTAAATACTGATATGAAGAGAAATTACAATTTTAATGAATAATATTTTAGGGTCGACATGAAAGCACTGATGGTTCAGTAGTACAATGCTCGCCTGTCATCCAGCTGTCCATGGGTCGATTCCTGGTCAGTGAAATGTTTTTCATTTAAATACTGATATGACGAGAAACTACATCTTTTATGAATTATACTTTACTTACATCATGTAAGCACTGATGGTTCAGTGGTAGAATGCTCGCCTGTCATCCAGCTGACTATGGGTCGATTCCTGGTCAGTGCAATGTTTTTCATTTAAATACTTATATGAAGAGAAATTACTATTTTTATGAATTATATTTTACTTACAACATGAAATCACTGATGGTTCAGTGGTAGAATGCTCGCCTGTCATCCACCTGCCCATGGTTCAATTCCTGGTCAGTGCAATGTTTTTCATTTAAATACTAATATGAAGAGAAATTACTATTTTTATGAATTATATTTTGCTTACAACACGAAAGCACTGATGGTTCAGTGGTAGAATGCTCGCCTGTGATCAAGTTGGCCATGGATCAATTCCTGGTCAGTGCAATGTTTTTCATTTAAATACTGATATAAAGAGAAACTACAATTTTTATGAATTATATTCTAGGGACAACATGAAAGCACTGATGGTTCAGTGGTAGAATGCTAACCTGTCATCCAGCTGGCCATGGGTCGATTCATGTACAGTGCAATGTTTTTTATTTAAATACTGATATGAAGAGAAACTTCATCTTTTATGAATTATACTTTACTTACAACATGAAAGCACTGATGGTTCAGTGGTAGAATGCTCGCCTGTCATCCAGCTGTCCATGGTTCCATTCCTGGTCAGTGCAATGTTTTTCATTTAAATACTTATATGAAGAGAAATTACGATTTTTTTGAATTGTACTTTACTTACAACATGAAAGCACTGATGGTTCAGTGGTAGAATGCTAACCTGTCATCCAGCTGGCAGTGGTTCGATTCCTGGTCAGTGCAATAGTTTTCATTTGAATACTGATATGAAGAGAAACTACATCTTATATGAATTATACTTCACTTACAACATGAAAGCTCTGATGGTTCAGTGGAAGAATGCTCGCCTTTTATCCAGCTGGCCATGGGTCGATTCCCGGTCAGTGCGATGTTTTTTATTTAAATACATGTACTTATATGAAGAGAAATTACTATTTTTATGAATTATATTTTACTTACAACATGAAAAGCACTGGTGGTTCAGTAGTAGAATGCTCGCCTGTCATCCAGCAATTTTAGATTATTTCTTGCTCATATCATTCCTTGTCATATCTATTTTCTAAAAATACCCGAAGTTCACTTTATTTCAGAAAAACTAAAGGTTTTTACAATAATGTATTCTTTTTCTATAAGAATGGTTACCATTCTTATTATTTAGGAGAATTGAAACATTTCACCCATTTTTTTCACTTTGAATCCATAATAACTTCACCAATTTATAACATGTCGAGAATCTTTTGGGAGATATCGTAGGTATGAGGTTGTAAGGAATGGATTGGTAGGTCAATTAGTCATGTTGCTTGTAACTTTGTCACCCCTATAAGCTTAGATCTGACTCTGCCTTTAATCTCCCTCATACCAAAATTGAATCAAACATTCAATACAAGGAATGTGAAATTAAATGTAATTAACGGCATTATAAATACAGTGGTTTTTATTAAAACAATATATTTTCTTTCAAGTGAAGTGCCCATGATGATAAAAATATATATCAAACAATTCGAAAAATGATGAATAGGGACCAGTTGTCAACATTTTTTTCAAAATATTGAACCCATTTACTCAAAAGAGCATCTTTTTCTGATTTTTATTGCATGAAAACATTATTCAAAAAGGGTTCTAACACATGCTCAAAATTAGAATGGTATCGAACGTCTAGTTTTGAAGATATCAATTTTCGATGACCAAAATTATGCTGAAAACAATGGATAGCACGAGTTTTCCCTATGGGAAAATAATATGGGTATGTGGTTTTTAATTTTAACCCATTTCAATACCAATCCCCTTTTCAGATATTGTTAATAGAGTGTAGAGGAGACTTTCGATATGTTAAATTGAGCAAAACAAGATCCTCTTTTTAGAAAATAAGTCTAACATTTTTCAAAAAGTGCCAAGGTGGGGCCCTTATCCATAATTTTTCAGAGAGTTGGAACGATATTTTACTATCATGGGGACTTCACTTGAAAGAAAACATATTGTTTTAATAAAAGCCATTGTATGTATGGCCAGAAAGTACTCATGGTGAAAGATATGACTGTCAAAAATCACTTGCCATACTGCACATGGACCGTTTGCATCTATTCATATTTATGAAAAAGACAGACAGCCAACCATCGACCACATGTACCAAACTGTGGAGAGCGACTGGTCGTTGGTCCGTCATTTTCGTATTTTTCGATTTTGGTTTCGGAGTATTGTGTGGACTCACATATATCACATATCATTTTGAACAAGATAAAATGAAATTGATAAGAATTTGATTGCAATGCATAAAATGGAAATACGAGTAAATATGAAGTGACGCTTCACTTGAGGAATAGTGCTTTTTATTTCTGAGTCACATGTTGGACAAAGACCAATCAGAAAGTCGAGAAGAAAAAATCAATCAAAGAACATGACTGCAACGTTATTCTTAATCATAAACTGAAGAATTAGATATGTCAATTCAGTTTCGATGAGATTAATCAATATCCCCACTCTACATTGGAGTTGGTCCCCGGGAATTTTAATTAGAACAAGCTTCTGAAAGTTCAGAAATTCTAATGACCTCTTAAAAATAATTAGCATGGAATACAATGTTATTTTCAAGTAGCCTAAGTTATATACACTCCCCCCCCCATTTGGTTGACAGCCTTTTCCCCCATAGACGTAAGATTGACGGAACCTCGGGCAAAACGGCCCTAAAAATTTAATTTTGAGTTGTTCCCTACGGGGTATTTTCTTATCTGCCAATCATCACGCACTTTGATGTTCCACTTTATTAATGGGTTGTGGTTTATATTTTTCGAGTGTTTTATACTTGCCTAGGACTATCTTCTGTGATTTTCAATGGTCAAAAATGATGTCGAGAGAGGGGCAAAACGGCCCATGGGTGGGGCAAAACGGCCCACCCCCTGTTACATAGGTTTTAAAAGCAAAATTAATAAATTACAAGACTCAACTAGTCATTCGATATGTGTCGGAAGGAAAAAAGGTACAAACCAAATGTTAAAATCGTTATATTTGACAATCAATTGTTCTCAAAGTTGTACAATAAGATTTTTGTATGTTATAACCTCTTTGATATATAATAAATTGGTGAAGTTATGAGGGATTCAAGGTGCAAAAATGGGTGAAAAATGTTTAAGTTCTCCCAAATAATAAGAATGGTAACCATTATTATAGAAAAATAACACATTATTGTAAAAATCTTTAGCTTTCCTGAAATAAAGTGTGCCCTTTGGGGATTTTTAGAAATAGACATGAAAAGGAATGACATAAGCCAGAAATATTTTTAAATTGAAACAATTTTTTGTTAGGCTGCTCGTTATCTCTGATTCTCTCTTTAATCTTCTAATATAATTTTTGGTAAATTCTTGAATATTTATCCTGAAATCTGATTTATCCCGAACCCACCATTTCCTATTGGTTTACATGGGAATGACGGTTTTTAAATTCATCAAAATTCATCAGAAGATTACACAATTTAGTGGGTTAGTTGATAATTTTCTGCTATGTATAAATCCAGGTGTAAAGGGTAGGAGGTCCTATCAAATTATGGTCCTACTCTCCATTGATATGGTGACCTAAATACAACTCTTCCCTCGTTATCTTATATAGGGCCAGTAAGGGCCGTTAAGAAAGGGGGTCATAATCCTTGGGGGACCATAATTTCTTTCACACCGGTATGGAAGAAATTATGGTCCCTGGGGATTATGATCCACTTTCCTTACGGCTCTTACTATACTGCCCCTAACTTTGTATAAATAATAAGGAAAATAATTGTAATTAGGCCACCATATAAATCAATAGAGAGTAAGACCAACATTTGATAGGACCACTTATATCTGCCTTATATGGGCTTATTAGCCTTTTGCAGATTATTGACATAGACCAGGGGCGTAGCCAGCTTTCAGTCAGGGGGGGTGCGATCGCCGAAAATTTTTCAGTTTTCGGTCAGGGGGGGGGGGGGGTGCGATTTTGCCATAAGCAACACAAAAAATTAAGATTTCTTTTGAATTTTACAAAAATTGATGCAACTTCCTTCAAAATTGAGCTAGAAGCTTCAAATAAAAAGCATTTTAAAGCTATTTTCTACCTCTATCCAATGGTCATATTTTCAAAGGTTATGGGGGGGGGGTGCGATCGCACCCATCGCACCCCCCCTGGCTACGCCCATGTAGACATACCCTTTTACACCTGGTATAAATTCATTCTCAAAATCATTTAGTTCCTTGCGTAGCCTACTTTACCATACTACTGTCAGTGGCGGATCCAGGAACCAACAGCGGGGGGCCCAAATTTGAGATTAGAGAAAAAACCTCCGCGCTTGCGTGTAAAAAATTTTTGGGCCCCTAAAACCGAAAAGTGGGCCCAAATTTTGATAATTTGAGGCCCATTTTCTTCAAAATTTGGCCTAAAATTAAAAAAATAAGGCCTTAGAAGGCCCAATAATGACCAAAAGGCCCACTTTTTGGGGCCCTAAGGCCTTTTTTGGCCTAAAAAATTTTTGGGCCCAACTTTTTTTTTCTGGGCCAAGGCCTTAGGGGGGGGCCCATGGGCCCCCCCCCCCGGATCCGCCATAGACTGTTACTAAGGTTAAGAATGAAGGCATGATTGCACTGAACGATCATGAATGCTAGGAGATTGATGAAAAATCAGAAAATGAAGTAAAACCCGGGTGACTTACACAATATAAAATGTAGGTCAAATGGTCTCCTATTCATTATCTAGAATATCAGTTAATGCTCAACTTATAATCTATTCATCCACTGTTTCTACAAAATTGAAAGATGTAGACCATATATGGAATGTGGTACATTGTAAGTCATGACATGGGCAACTACTTTAGTTGAATAGGCCCCTGGTACATCTCGTTAGACTATCTCTACGTTCTACCAGAAACGAAGAGGGTGGTGTTGGAACCCGGGTGTTGGAACAAGATAACAGTGTGGTAAGTGAACCATGGACCGGGAAATATTATAAGGGACATTTATTTAACTGCACTGGCTTGGTTAATTGGTCTACAAGTGCTTGTGCCTGGAAAATATACGATCCAGGCAATCCAGATTTCCCCGAATCTTATATCTATTGTACATTGACTAATTGACAGGTTCCCTGTGATACAATGACAGGTCCCCTAGTGGAGCTCTTCAAAATGTGCACCAAAACAACAACAGTGAACGCGTGGTCTTACTCAGGTAATTCTGGTGATTATTTTGTATTTTATCTTTTACAGATCACAACAATATCCAAGGTACTCCACTTATGTCATTTCAAATTCATATCATGCATTTAGGATGTATTTCCTAAGAAAAATTATGCCATAGTCTATGTGTGTGTTGTTTTCAACAAATCAAAAATTTATATCATTTTCACATTTCACTGAAATTTTCAGTATTCACTCTCAAACACGGATAGTGGAAAGTCCTCCATCTAGGAGGTATATAAATAATATAAGTAATATATATGGAGTTACTCACTTCGAGAGCCATGTTAGATTTTGAAACTTATGGCTCTCAAACGGAGAAGTGAACAGCTGATCAATAGTGACCTTTGAAATCGAATTAAGTCGATCCGCGGCTTACTTTTGGTCTCTAACTGTGTCTTACATCAGTATCATCAATCCGTGTAAGTATTGGAGCGCTGGAGTACTTCTTTTTCGATCAAGATTTGTAAATTGTTCATCGAGTGAAAGTTTTTTAGACCTATTTCCAATATGGCGGTTTGCTAGGTGCGAGATACGCAACGAACGTAAGGAATTTTGAGAATTAGTTAGGTTCGGACAACCTCCGGAGATTTACGGAAATGTCCGAGCAGAAACCGCCATATTGGAATTTGGCAGTAAAACGATTCACTCGACTAACAATTACAAGTCTTGATCGAAAAAGAAGTACTCCAGCGCTCCAATACTTACACAGATTGATGATACTGATGTAAGACACAGTTAGAGACCAAAAGTAAGCCGCGGATCGACTTAATTCGATTTCAAAGGTCACGATCATTGAGCTGTCCAAATGCTCCGTGGGAAAGCTATTATATCAAAATCCAAATAGCTTTCGCAGGAAGTAAATATGGAGGACTTCCCATAACCGTGCTCTCAAAGTAATAAAGAAAATCTAGATTCCTTTCATACTTTACATCCTGTAGCAGACTAAAGCTTAAAGTTTTTTCTAATAAAGGTCAAAACGTTCTGCCTTCAGTTCCAAGGATTTCCCAAGGGGGAGGGGCCGAGTTTGTGTACAGCTTATACAAGATTACTCGAGTCTCTAGCTTACAATATAGAGAAGGCTTTGGACCGAAGTAAATACCAGAAGCACTTGTTGGCATAAGCCGATGATAAGTTGCACCCTCAAAACCCGGGTTTGCCGTCATTCAAATCCGCCTTAGCGAAAATGTTAAGGTACAGCTGGAAAATAACATTTTGGTAAAAAAATTGCTATACCTGCACATGTTATTTTCTGTACAAAATTAAGTATGAAGGCATGTGTGTATTTCCTTGCTTTTTTCTGGAAAGTATTATTACACTGTCTATTTTTAGTAAACCTGGAAACAGGTCAAACAGGTAGCTCCTGTGTTGTCTGGAAATTTTGAAGGAAAATTTGGAAAAAATAGAAAGTGTGAAATATCAGAATTTCCTGGAGTTCCCATTGAACGCCTACCAGATATTCTAAAAGAAGACAATGTAATGATACTTTCCTGAAAAAAGCAAGGAAATTGATATATGCCTTCATACTTTATTTTGTACCAGAAAATAACATGTGCGGGTATAGCAATATTTTACCAAAATGTTATTTTCCAGCTGTACCTTAACGGTTCGTAATTAGAGTTGTGTTACTGTATGTTAGTCAAGATGTGTTATTTTTGGGAGTTTTCAAACCTGGATTTAATTGCATATTTGGGTCTCTGGGGTGTTTCACTTTTCGACTTTTTTTCCGAATATCAAGATGGAGTTTTGCCCAGTTGGTCTCCTGGTAGAGGAAAGCAAACACAAAAAAATTCAGTCATCCAAAAAAAAGTCAAAAAGTGTAAAACACTCTAGGTCCCTCGTTATTAATACTATATTGTATTATATTGCCAAAATTCCATGTCAGAGAAAATAACTTGCGCAGAAAATAATTTTGGGCCCTTAAAACCCAAAGTGGGCCCAAATTTTGAGGTCCATTTTCTTCAAAATTTAGCCTGCAATTAAAAAATGACCAAAAAGGCCCACTTTTTGGGGCCTTAAGGCCTTTTTTTGCCCCAAATTTTTTTGGACCTAATTTTTTTTCTGGGCCCACTTATGCCCCCCCAGATCCGCCAGTGACTAGAGGATGGAAATAGTGCGGAATTGTATTTAAATCAAATATTATCCATATTTATGCGAGAAAATAAAAATGTTTCACGTTCCTAATCACTACTGGTCAATCTCTCTTTGTTTTAGTAGCCGTTGAACTTTAGACCCCCTCTGGTACATTCTGAGCATATGTATGAGAGCATATTTGCATCCAAATTAAAAAAAAAAGTCCTGATAAAAAGGGAGGGGCAGTCCCTCCCCTTTTGGATGGGGCTGTATCACAGATGGGAAATAATGCCCTCTTTACATAAAGCCTAAGTCAAAGAACAGTAAGAAAATTTCACTCATGTCTCACAAAACATTGGCATACTCTTTAAAAAGGGTATTGTTATTTTTTTTGTGGTAGTTTGCATAATTACATGTACATTTCCCAAGGAGGATTAACTCCCAGGGTTCCATCCCGTATTCTGCCATATATGCCATGTCGTGATTACAAAATTCTAAATCAATCAGCCGCCATTTTTCACTTCAAGATTTGAATCACGAGTAATTAGACTTATTTTCAAACAAAAAATTCAAACCAGGCAACACATATGATCAAAGAACTAGTTCTTTGGATCGCTTATTATGAATTAAAGACACAGAATATAATAGCATTGTCAATGATGTCATTGATCAAGATCAAGATCAAGAATATCGAATTGGAGGTCTGGGGGCCAATCTTCCTTGATATATTTCATTGCAATGGTCCTTTTTCCATATAGCTTTGAAATCTCGTTAAAGTCTAGTTTTTTATTAATGAGATTTTAGGAGATCTGCATTTTTAATCACTGAAGACTGAAAACATTTTCTTCTATTTGATGGCATATTTGAATTCTGTGTGTAATTTTCTATCAAAACAACTTTTGCACCATTATTTACCTTTATTCAAGTTCTAATGATTTTCTGGTTTTCTAAAAAAAGGTTGGACTAAATCCCCATTGACACAATGCTGAAACACCTTTAAAAGTTCATTTACTCTTATAAGGATCACAAATTTAATGTGAAATCACAATCCACCTGTCAATAAGATCATATACATATAGTTACATTATGTTTAAAGTTGATCCAAATGGAATTAATTTTTAAATCAAGAAATTAAGTGACTCTGGCAATATATTTACATTTATTATGCACCTCATTAAAATACTCAAATCTGATTGGTTCTTAGTTGCTTGTAATTTGGCAATACTCTGCTCTTTTCTGAAAACTAATAATATCTGACCCTTGCGAGAAAAAGGGTCGGATATTTTTTTCAATGTTTTTGCAACATTCCCACTTCAGAGTTTTATTTCTTAATAACTGAAGTACTACTTAAAGCTTACATCTGAAACATCTGAAAAAAATGCACTTAATCAATCACAATTACCCTTATCATTCAAAAGTGACATATAATTCTGCAAGAACGTCTCGAATAAATAAAAATTAAATTCCCGGGGCAAATATTTTTGTCTAGTGTAGCGAATAAACTGGCCGGAAGTCGTCTGAGTTTTGAAAGAAAAAATAGGGTTTGTGTAAAAAACCCGGTCACCCGTTTTTTTACACAAACCCGAAAAAATAAATGAATGTCAAAATAATGTCAACTAAACGACAGTTTAAGCCTGTACTCCAGTAAGAACTCCACTTAACTCGACTTAACTCGACTTAACTCGAAAAAATATTGTGCTTGGCTGCCGCCTCGCCCAATATTTTTTCTCGAATAGGTATCATGCCATATCCAGCTCCTGATCATCCAGTATTTGTTTAGTATTCTGGCCCTACCCTAGCCCTACCAATACCCATGATGCCATCTATTTTCCATTTATATGGAAAAAGGTCAATTAAGACCCTGCTAATCAAGAGACATTGTCATCCCAGGGCTTGTTATAATTAATATGTGAGAATAACAATGATAACCAGTCTATAGCAGGTGATGGTTTAAATAATATATTAAAGCTTGGTAGGGGATCTTTTAATCAACACATTTCATTTTGATAATAAATGTTGGGTGGAGTGATAATGAAATATCATGACTATACATGTACTATAACTTCATCAAAATTTTTGAAATATTCAACCACTTTCAAATGAAGCTACGGAAAATACATCCAATGATAATTTCATACATATCGTCCCATTATTTCCACATTGTTACAATTGCATTTTTGCTGATATTGAGAAATCAGAGGTTGAAGTTTAGGTCTTCATAACTTTTGAGAAGTAATTTTTAAAAACATATTTTTTGGTATGGTAATCATGTGTATATGTACATGTAGGCCTTGCAGAGCAAAAATCACTGATTAACAATAAATAAAACATATCTTTTTTATGATTTCTTGTTTTTGAAATATCAAAATAACCCTGAAAACTGAATTTTTATTCACTTCCATTTTGTTATTGTCTCGTATACCATTATTCTGCCCATCTAATTATAAAGAATATGACTCCTGTTCCATTTTGACTGATAAGGTACTAGATGAGCTTGGTCCATGTTTTTGCTTACAGGATTGCATTTTTCTCATCATGTTAATTATGTGAAATATATCATTTCTCATTGATTTTGAAAAATAGGGTCTAGTTTTTCAGCATCTGCAAATTGTTACCCTGGCTTCTTTTATGAGGGGGTACTAAGATAATCATCAATAATTTCTGTTATATACCTTCAGTCACATTCATATTTCTAGGGATAATGTACCTATATATAATTAGTTGCTATGACAAGTTTGATCATGATTGGTCAAGTGACTCAAGTGGTAGCCATAACAACACAACTTAAGCGCGAAAATTTGTAAATATTTTGGATAAATCCACCAGATCTTTAAAAGGTACATGACAAAGGTAAAAAGGCTATAACAAGATCAGTAATTAATTAAGTTCACTGAATGAACATTTTTTGTGACAAATAATTGTCAAATCTGCTTTCTTTTGTTTGTACTACATGTATGGTGTCATGATTTATGATCTCCTTTGTTTAATTACCTGAAAAGTATACTAGTAAGAGATTGTCCCATTATTTCCACATTGTTATAGCTATTAGTCCTAAGTCACATGATCAAAATTATGTCTCTGATTGGCTATGCTGCCTACACAAACGGATATGACAATGTGGGCCTAAATTCTTTTCCCGAGAAAGGTAGTATACTTATCTCAAAACCTGTAAAAAGTGAGTTATAACAATGTGGAAATAATGGGACGATATATGTGCTAAACACTCTAAACCAAATCAGCATTTTTTCTGAGTCACTATTTAACAGAGTGCCAGCAAGGTATGCACATATCCTTTAATAAGCGATAATTGTCACACCTTCGCATAGCATTCTTCTTGTGAAAAATTGGTTGAGCTTAGAAATAAGATAGAAATGAACTCACCCATGCATGAAAGCGCCAAAGCGGCCCAGAGAAAAAATCATTTTAAATTTTAGTTCTCATAGAAGCCAATTGTATATTTAAGATAACATATTCTCCTATTCAACTGTATTAGACAATTAACATTTAATTATTTTGAAAGTTTTTGCATCACAATGATGTCGCAAGGGTGCAATTCTTTTTAAATACACGTATCTATGTATAACACGTCAATGGAAATGTGCAGAACATTAGATATGAAATAGTGTGCCCTTTGTTCAATCTCCTCAATGGTGATAAAAAAAATTGTTTTTTTGCATGGTTTAGTACAATATTTGATGAATAAAAAGTTCAATTTTTATTTGAAAAATGGTGGGAAAGGAGTGGTATCGATATGGAGAACTTTTTGAACACACGTTTCTCTTAAGTCATATAAAAAATCTAAAAATTTAACATATCGTCAATTTAATGGTCATCTTTTGAATGGAAACAATAAATATATACTTTCATCTACAGTAAAACTTGTGTATAGTGAACATTTTTTTGCAAAGAAAAAACATTCACTGTAGGTAGGTGTTCACTAGAGAGAGGGTAATTTATACAGAAGTCAGTGGACTATGTGCGTAGGAAGGGTGTCCACTAGGGACAGGTGTTCACTAGAGAGAGGTGTTCACTAAGACAGGTTTTACTGTATATTGTTTTAGAAAACACATCAAACACTTGTTTTGTTCTTGGTATCATGTTTCCAGAGTGAAATGAAACATCTTTCCGAACCCTATTGGAACAAAACGACATAAACACAACATGTTTGGGTCTCTCAATATTGTAATTGTATAAAGGAAATTTTGGTTGATTTTAAAAAAGTATCTTGTTAATGAAATAAAAGGTTTATCATGATTTTTATCTATTTTTTATCTATTTTGGGGGATTTTGTTTATACTTTTTTAAAATCAACCAAAAATTCTTTTGTATAACTATAATATTGAGAAGTCGAAAAACATGTTGTATATGTTATTTTGTTCCAACAAGGTTCGGAAAGACATTTTATTTCATTCTCAAGAATTGGAAGGCAAAAACAATTGCACTAAAAAACAAAAAATGTTATATAAAAAATTCTAAATAATTTTCGCATTAAATTGTTGTCAATCAGTCAACATTACATAAAATACCGTATTTTTTACAGAATGTTTTCAATGATTGGTTTAAGAGAAAAAACATTGTCGAATTTAGTTCTCCATATCGATACCAATCCTTTGAATAGTTGAAAAATTAAAATATGATAACTTTTTCAAATTTCTTTTACGTCTAAAAGTTCTAAAATAAGATTTAAAAATAGTTTATGAGTGATAAAAACATATTTTCAAACATTGTACGAGGCTTTTAAATAAATACTTTGAAGGGACTTCTATTGATATCTGTTAGAGCTATGTTAAAATTGTGCTCAAGTTGCTGTGAATATTTATCAATCCAGTTATCATTTACAAATTTGTCACAATTCATGCCAAAATCCCTCATGCATTTTCTATAGTGATGTAAAATTGCAATATCAGGATCAAGTTTAATAATTTGGTAATATTCCTCATTCTGCTTTGAAATATGATGTATTCCTTGCTCAAATATTTTCCGTGGCTCTACTATACATTTTCGCCTTACTTTGTGATATTGTATTGTTCTAGTCCGGTGTTGAAGAGATATAAGCTGTGTTGATTGAAATTTGGGGTTGTGTCCTGGATCATAGAATGCACTTTCTAAACAGAATGCGACATTGTCATCAACAGCTAGCTCTGACATCATACTTGGGACATCCTCGTGTTGACGGGGAACTATCAATTCATCAATGTCGTGGAATGCCACATATCTTAAAGAAGCCATCTCTCGATAGAGACATTCATTTACAGCCAAGATTTGCCCTTTATAATATACCGCCCTGCCATCTACTGGAAGATGCCACTTAACAAGATCAACTACCCCACGTTGTGTATAATAATCCAATACATTCTTAATCTCTGGTGTTAAGTTGTAATCGTAAAATACAAACTTTGTTGCTCCAATGATAAGGGACATTTCTATGAATTCAATAAGACGATGTTTGTCAATATTGCCAAATAAGGGTGGAACACAAATACCAAAATCGTCTCTCTGAGGCAAAATTTCTGTTGAGTATATAGGTATTTTTACCTTTTTGCCAACATGGCCATAATGTTTTGTGATATATACATTAATATTGCACGGAGTATGATTCAAACTAGCAGGGACTGGACATGATATTATAAATCCGCCATAAGTTTTTCTGTGGTTCTCACAGAGTTCATAATAGATTCCTTCTACAGTTAAGTCTTCTTCAAATTCACAAATGATTTTGTGACGTGGCTTTGTCTTTATATTAGCTAACACCATCATTCTAATGAATGCTGCTTCGGACTTCCTCGAGTCTAAATACGCTGAGTAAACCCAAACTTCTGTTTTATCATATTGATCAGACAGAGGTACGAAGCGTTCAATTGGCAGATGCTTGTTTTGTGAATGACACGTAGGATTAGCATAATTCTTAGCTTTATTGTCAGTTTCTGGATCTTCGATATATTTGTTATTGGTAAGATCATTATTTTTGGCAGTTTCAATCACATTGTCATGTTTCGCATTTTGTTGAACAATATTATTATTTCCAACTGCAGCGATATTCACTCGTTGAGTTTTAACAAGACTGGTATTTAGCTGTCTGCGGAATTTATATGGCCCAAGAAGCATTTTCTTTTCTTTGTTTTCAAGTTTAATTTGATCAAATTTTTGATTGATGATTTGCAAGGCTTCGCGCCTCTCCATTGATTCATTAGACATGGCATTATCATCTTGGTGTTGCCCCTTGTGGAAGAAATATAATCCAGTGAAATATATTGATCCAAGAATAATAACAAAGATTCTGAAACGTGCTGTCATCTGCCTTGCCATTTTGATGTCAGGTGTTATGATGTCACTGATTTTGATGTCACCCTTACAGTGATGTCAGTGATACATGTATGTAAAAATGTTGATGCCTTGAAATGTATTATTTTTATAAGTCCTTGTCATCATTGATATTTTGAGTACTTGTACATTTACTTTTTTTCTTCGATTTTTGTCACAAATAGTTTATTGATGTCTTCATATCTTCCTTCTTTGCTGAATCGATTCACCATTTCTAGTGTCTGAAAAGATTAATTTATGGTACATTAATAAAAAACCTGGAATTGTTTTTCTCTAATTGATTTTATGTCTCACAATATTAAAGATTAAATGTATGTTAAATGTCTACATATCCTCATTTTTATGGAATACAATGTAGATATAATAGTGATCTCTCAGGATTTTTTCTCAGGTGAGTGCAAAATTCTCATTTTCAAAATATAGACCAAAATTGGTCAAAATATGCCAATTTTTCATGATTTTTTCTCATTTTCAAGTTGGTGTAAATGGATTTTCAGGATTTTCAGGCTGCACCTACTTGCTTTAATGCTGAGGAGATCACTGGGTATTAAATATAAAGGCTACAAAACCACAGTAGCTTGGCAAAAATTTATATAGGTGCATCATGCAGTTATAGATTATTAAAGACAAAGTTCAATTTTTATTTTGTTACTTATTAATTATTATATCTATCGATCATAACTTTTCTCTTTAATAAATAAATCATCAAATATTATAAATCACTTACCCGGTATGCCATCAGGTAAATCCCTCGGAATATTTTCAAATTCTGAACATTTTGTCAATATTGCTTAAAATATCCTCCTATTTGTACTGTTACATTGTAAGAATACTTTTGTTATCTGTTGCAGTTAAGTAGAATACATGGCTGAACATACATGTCGCAGATAACACAATTACTTCCTTAAACTGTAATTTAATAAGGAGGATAAGTGGTTCAAAGTATGTCAGGGCTGACAGATATGATAACCAATCATAAAAGGTGCACTCTTACAAAACAATTTTTATTGGACAAATCTTTGAAGGACATTTTTGCACAGCACAGCAAAAGCAAAAATATTTCTGTAGAAAAATTTCTAAAAAAGATCATCTACACAGCAAAAATACGAACGCCGGAAAAAAAATGTACGCATTTCGTTCAGACTTTTCACGCGAATTACGTATATGTCATGCATTCCGTTCGAAATTTTTCGTACCTACCCCCCCCCCCCCCCCCCCCACTTTTGATGGATGCGAGCGTAGCGAGCGCGAAAAATTTGAGGTGTTCAAAATTTGGCAAGATGTAATAAAATTTAAACCAAGGTGTTCAAAATTTGGATCAAGGTGTTCACATTTGGACCAAGGTGTCCACATTTTGAGGGGAGGTGTTCAACATTTCCAAGTCACTCATGTTAGGTGTTCCCAAGTTGACAGGCCTGCATTTAGTAGTCATATATTGTCACGTGCATAATTTTGAAACAATATCCTAATTATTTCACAAACCCTTTGTTGATTCTGCCATAGTTTCCAATTTGTAAACAGCATTTAGCCTTTTTAATTGGGAACTTTTTTGAAATTTCCAAAATGGCTGCCATGTGATTCCAGAATTAACATGAGTGTGACGTGACATCACAGTTGCTCATTCCTAGGTAACAACAAGATCACAATTGCTCGTTTCTAGATAGCAACAAGATTTTTGACAGAAGTCAATTTGAAACTCAAGAATGCTTTCTTTGACTCATAATCACAAAAAATTCGAGTGACATTTTAGATGGAGAATTTCTTAGTATTCTAGCCTAGCCCTACCAATACCCATGATGCCATCTATTTTCCATTTATATGGAAAAAGGTCAATTAAGACCCTGCTAATCAAGAGACATCGTCATCCCAGGGCTTGTTATAATTAATATGTGAGAATAACAATGATAACCAGTCTATAGCAGGTGATGGTTTAAATAATATATTAAAGCTTGGTAGGGGATCTTTTAATCAACACATTTCATTTTGATAATAAATGTTGGGTGGAGTGATAATGAAATATCATGACTATACATGTACTATAACTTCATCAAAATTTTAAAAATATTCAACCACTTTCAAATGAAGCTACGGAAAATACATCCAATGATAATTTCATACATATCGTCCCATTATTTCTACATTGTTACAATTGCATTTTTGCTGATATTGAGAAATCAGAGGTTGAAGTTTAGGTCTTCATAACTTTTGAGTAGTAATTTTTAAAAACATATTTTTTGGTATGGTAATCATGTGTATATGTAGGCCTTGCAGAGCAAAAATCACTGATTAACAAAAAATAAAACACATCTTTTTTTTATGATTTCTTGTTTTTGAAATATCAAAATAACCCTGAAAACTGAATTTTTATTCACTTCCATTTTGTTATTGTCTCGTATACCATTATTCTGCCCATCTAATTATAAAGAATATGACTCCTGTTCCATTTTGACTGATAAGGTACTGGATGAGCTTGGTCCATGTTTTTGCTTACAGGATTGCATTTTTTTCATCATGTTAATTATGTGAAATATATCATTTCTCATTGATTTTGAAAAATAGGGTCTAGTTTTTCAGCATCTGCAAATTGTTACCCTGGCTTCTTTTATGAGGGGGTACTATGATAATCATGAATAATTTCTGTTATATACCTTCAGTCACATTCATATTTCTAGGGATAATGTACCTATATATAATTAGTTGCTATGACAAGTTTGATCATGATTGGTCAAGTGACTCAAGTGGTAGCCATAACAACACAACTTAAGCGCGAAAATTTGTAAATATTTTGGATAAATCCACCAGATCTTTAAAAGGTACATGACAAAGGTAAAAAGGCTATAACAAGATCAGTAATTAATTAAGTTCACTGAATGAACATTTTTTGTGACAAATAATTGTCAAATCTGCTTTCTTTTGTTTGTACTACATGTATGGTGTCATGATTTATGATCTCCTTTGTTTAATTACCTGAAAAGTATACTAGTAAGAGATTGTCCCATTATTTCCACATTGTTATAGCTATTAGTCCTAAGTCACATGATCAAAATTATGTCTCTGATTGGCTATGCTGCCTACACAAACGGATATGACAATGTGGGCCTAAATTCTTTTCCCGAGAAAGGTAGTATACTTATCTCAAAACCTGTAAAAAGTGAGTTATAACAATGTGGAAATAATGGGACGATATATGTGCTAAACACTCTAAACCAAATCAGCATTTTTTCTGAGTCACTATTTAACAGAGTGCCAGCAAGGTATGCACATATCCTTTAATAAGCGATAATTGTCACACCTTCGCATAGCATTCTTCTTGTGAAAAATTGGTTGAGCTTAGAAATAAGATAGAAATGAACTCACCCATGCATGAAAGCGCCAAAGCGGCCCAGAGAAAAAATCATTTTAAATTTTAGTTCTCATAGAAGCCAATTGTATATTTAAGATAACATATTCTCCTATTCAACTGTATTAGACAATTAACATTTAATTATTTTGAAAGTTTTTGCATCACAATGATGTCGCAAGGGTGCAATTCTTTTTAAATACACGTATCTATGTATAACACGTCAATGGAAATGTGCAGAACATTAGATATGAAATAGTGTGCCCTTTGTTCAATCTCCTCAATGGTGATAAAAAAAATTGTTTTTTTGCATGGTTTAGTACAATATTTGATGAATAAAAAGTTCAATTTTTATTTGAAAAATGGTGGGAAAGGAGTGGTATCGATATGGAGAACTTTTTGAACACACGTTTCTCTTAAGTCATATAAAAAATCTAAAAATTTAACATATCGTCAATTTAATGGTCATCTTTTGAATGGAAACAATAAATATATACTTTCATCTACAGTAAAACTTGTGTATAGTGAACATTTTTTTGCAAAGAAAAAACATTCACTGTAGGTAGGTGTTCACTAGAGAGAGGGTAATTTATACAGAAGTCAGTGGACTATGTGCGTAGGAAGGGTGTCCACTAGGGACAGGTGTTCACTAGAGAGAGGTGTTCACTAAGACAGGTTTTACTGTATATTGTTTTAGAAAACACATCAAACACTTGTTTTGTTCTTGGTATCATGTTTCCAGAGTGAAATGAAACATCTTTCCGAACCCTATTGGAACAAAACGACATAAACACAACATGTTTGGGTCTCTCAATATTGTAATTGTATAAAGGAAATTTTGGTTGATTTTAAAAAAGTATCTTGTTAATGAAATAAAAGGTTTATCATGATTTTTATCTATTTTTTATCTATTTTGGGGGATTTTGTTTATACTTTTTTAAAATCAACCAAAAATTCTTTTGTATAACTATAATATTGAGAAGTCGAAAAACATGTTGTATATGTTATTTTGTTCCAACAAGGTTCGGAAAGACATTTTATTTCATTCTCAAGAATTGGAAGGCAAAAACAATTGCACTAAAAAACAAAAAATGTTGTATAAAAAATTCTAAATAATTTTCGCATTAAATTGTTGTCAATCAGTCAACATTACATAAAATACCGTATTTTTTACAGAATGTTTTCAATGATTGGTTTAAGAGAAAAAACATTGTCGAATTTAGTTCTCCATATCGATACCAATCCTTTGAATAGTTGAAAAATTAAAATATGATAACTTTTTCAAATTTCTTTTACGTCTAAAAGTTCTAAAATAAGATTTAAAAATAGTTTATGAGTGATAAAAACATATTTTCAAACATTGTACGAGGCTTTTAAATAAATACTTTGAAGGGACTTCTATTGATATCTGTTAGAGCTATGTTAAAATTGTGCTCAAGTTGCTGTGAATATTTATCAATCCAGTTATCATTTACAAATTTGTCACAATTCATGCCAAAATCCCTCATGCATTTTCTATAGTGATGTAAAATTGCAATATCAGGATCAAGTTTAATAATTTGGTAATATTCCTCATTCTGCTTTGAAATATGATGTATTCCTTGCTCAAATATTTTCCGTGGCTCTACTATACATTTTCGCCTTACTTTGTGATATTGTATTGTTCTAGTCCGGTGTTGAAGAGATATAAGCTGTGTTGATTGAAATTTGGGGTTGTGTCCTGGATCATAGAATGCACTTTCTAAACAGAATGCGACATTGTCATCAACAGCTAGCTCTGACATCATACTTGGGACATCCTCGTGTTGACGGGGAACTATCAATTCATCAATGTCGTGGAATGCCACATATCTTAAAGAAGCCATCTCTCGATAGAGACATTCATTTACAGCCAAGATTTGCCCTTTATAATATACCGCCCTGCCATCTACTGGAAGATGCCACTTAACAAGATCAACTACCCCACGTTGTGTATAATAATCCAATACATTCTTAATCTCTGGTGTTAAGTTGTAATCGTAAAATACAAACTTTGTTGCTCCAATGATAAGGGACATTTCTATGAATTCAATAAGACGATGTTTGTCAATATTGCCAAATAAGGGTGGAACACAAATACCAAAATCGTCTCTCTGAGGCAAAATTTCTGTTGAGTATATAGGTATTTTTACCTTTTTGCCAACATGGCCATAATGTTTTGTGATATATACATTAATATTGCACGGAGTATGATTCAAACTAGCAGGGACTGGACATGATATTATAAATCCGCCATAAGTTTTTCTGTGGTTCTCACAGAGTTCATAATAGATTCCTTCTACAGTTAAGTCTTCTTCAAATTCACAAATGATTTTGTGACGTGGCTTTGTCTTTATATTAGCTAACACCATCATTCTAATGAATGCTGCTTCGGACTTCCTCGAGTCTAAATACGCTGAGTAAACCCAAACTTCTGTTTTATCATATTGATCAGACAGAGGTACGAAGCGTTCAATTGGCAGATGCTTGTTTTGTGAATGACACGTAGGATTAGCATAATTCTTAGCTTTATTGTCAGTTTCTGGATCTTCGATATATTTGTTATTGGTAAGATCATTATTTTTGGCAGTTTCAATCACATTGTCATGTTTCGCATTTTGTTGAACAATATTATTATTTCCAACTGCAGCGATATTCACTCGTTGAGTTTTAACAAGACTGGTATTTAGCTGTCTGCGGAATTTATATGGCCCAAGAAGCATTTTCTTTTCTTTGTTTTCAAGTTTAATTTGATCAAATTTTTGATTGATGATTTGCAAGGCTTCGCGCCTCTCCATTGATTCATTAGACATGGCATTATCATCTTGGTGTTGCCCCTTGTGGAAGAAATATAATCCAGTGAAATATATTGATCCAAGAATAATAACAAAGATTCTGAAACGTGCTGTCATCTGCCTTGCCATTTTGATGTCAGGTGTTATGATGTCACTGATTTTGATGTCACCCTTACAGTGATGTCAGTGATACATGTATGTAAAAATGTTGATGCCTTGAAATGTATTATTTTTATAAGTCCTTGTCATCATTGATATTTTGAGTACTTGTACATTTACTTTTTTTCTTCGATTTTTGTCACAAATAGTTTATTGATGTCTTCATATCTTCCTTCTTTGCTGAATCGATTCACCATTTCTAGTGTCTGAAAAGATTAATTTATGGTACATTAATAAAAAACCTGGAATTGTTTTTCTCTAATTGATTTTATGTCTCACAATATTAAAGATTAAATGTATGTTAAATGTCTACATATCCTCATTTTTATGGAATACAATGTAGATATAATAGTGATCTCTCAGGATTTTTTCTCAGGTGAGTGCAAAATTCTCATTTTCAAAATATAGACCAAAATTGGTCAAAATATGCCAATTTTTCATGATTTTTTCTCATTTTCAAGTTGGTGTAAATGGATTTTCAGGATTTTCAGGCTGCACCTACTTGCTTTAATGCTGAGGAGATCACTGGGTATTAAATATAAAGGCTACAAAACCACAGTAGCTTGGCAAAAATTTATATAGGTGCATCATGCAGTTATAGATTATTAAAGACAAAGTTCAATTTTTATTTTGTTACTTATTAATTATTATATCTATCGATCATAACTTTTCTCTTTAATAAATAAATTATCAAATATTATAAATCACTTACCCGGTATGCCATCAGGTAAATCCCTCGGAATATTTTCAAATTCTGAACATTTTGTCAATATTGCTTAAAATATCCTCCTATTTGTACTGTTACATTGTAAGAATACTTTTGTTATCTGTTGCAGTTAAGTAGAATACATGGCTGAACATACATGTCGCAGATAACACAATTACTTCCTTAAACTGTAATTTAATAAGGAGGATAAGTGGTTCAAAGTATGTCAGGGCTGACAGATATGATAACCAATCATAAAAGGTGCACTCTTACAAAACAATTTTTATTGGACAAATCTTTGAAGGACATTTTTGCACAGCAAATTTTATGTACTTATAAATATATAGATTTCTAAGAATTTCATTTATTTTTGAATTATTTTTATTTTTCATTCCCTGTTCCATATTTGTTTTAGAATTTAATTATGAGGGTCTAATTTTTTCTAGAGTCTCATGTTATCATCTAATATATTTATGTACTTGAGAATATGCATACACTCTTCGTAATTTTTATAGAACTATAATCTTAGAGAGAAATATAGACAAAAGCATTTATTTGGTAAAGCAACTTAAATGAAAGCTATTCCAAATTATTTTTTGGTGCTAGATTTATACCATTTAAAGCAATATGTATAATGTAAGTCTGCGATAATTAAAATTATTAAATAAAGAATTTTTTATGCGAAATAGCCATTTAAACAGCTTATTCTAGCATGAATTATATGGGAAAATGCCAAATATCATATAAACAGGGTGTCCAATAAATAAGGTGAAAGATATCGTAACTTTCTTAATATTGCACCAATCTTGATGAAATTTTCAGAGTTTGTAGCCCAAACCTTTTTACCTTTATTCTGCATGTGAATTTAAAGTGTCTTCTATGCATCTAGAGATATCTAATATGATTCTTTCTAGTTCAGGATTTCAAAGAAGTTGACATTGGGAAAGCGATTGTTAACCAAAATACTTGTTATTAGATTTAGTCTAAATTCTAAATGCCCTGAGAGGGAATTTCCAATATGCCACTCAAAATTGAATCCAAAATACCCACCATTTTACTGTAAAAATATAACTTTTTGATACTGGTTATTTAAACCTTTGTTTTTGCTGGGACCTTATGGCAAAGTCGGCTTTGCCAGAGGGGTTTGCTTAAATGGAGACTCAATTTGATTTTGCATGTTAATATGCCTTTTTAGCTACATAACTTCAGCATATTCGCAATCTCAAAATCCACTTCAATACTTTCCAAATGGATCAATATTTTAAGGTACCACATACAAGTATGTTCTTCTAATAAAAGTAAAACCTGTACATCGGAACACATCTCTAATCTGAACATGGTAAATGGTTTCTATAAATTTGAATGACAGTGTATATTAGTTAAAAATCATATAGTGGATGTGATATCAGTTTTAAAATGTTTCACCAATTTGTAATCTCTTGTATATAAAAATATCTATTTGATATGCTCTCTGATTAACATTTACTCATTAATATTGCAAGGTTCAAAATGGACATGCATCCCGAAGGTCAAATATTTGATTTTTGGTTCCCCTCTGAAATAAATAGCAGTATCCCTCAGGGCTTTCCACATTTGAACCATGGTATAGAGAAGACAACATGGTATCTTGTGATGGTCACAATTTTATGTCTCCACCATAGGTGGTGACATATTTTTATAGTCTTCAAACTTTTTTTTGTGGCAGCGGTTGGTTTTCGGTGTCCATCCGTAACACACATGGTGTCTGTGACATGGCATTTGTAACAAATAGCAGGTGGTGACACTTTGCATGTTAATGCCTTGTCTTGATTTGATTATGACTTTTGATTATGAAGACATACATATTGCATGAACATTTTATTAATTGGACTATAATATAATAATCAGGTGTCATCACTTATCTTTTTCCATACAATTTAATACTGGTAATTTCATTTAGAATCTCAAAATCTTTGATATGCTTGTGAATTGAGAGTTTGCAGAAATTGGATCGTGATATGATTTTCTAAGTGTAGAACATGTACATCTGCATGGATATAGGCAGTATAGTACATCAAAAACTTATCTCTCAAGAGCATATACCTATATATCATATCTCATCTTTGATGGGTAAACATTGCAAGGCTGAGAGTATATGTACGTTTACATTAATTCAATGATTTTAGTCATATAATCATAGAGTATATATGATCTGAATTTTGTATATGTTCTAATTAAATTAAAAAATTCTTTATTTTAACAGTTTGCGATGAATAGTAATTACTTCAAAATTGAAGAAAAAGAAAAACATTTTCTTTCAGTCACTTTGATGGGGAACACCAGGTCCTAATATTGAAAGTAATAATGAATATTAGAATTGTTTTGTATAAAATATATTAGTTGATTACATAATCAATGCTATCTTTTTTGTTATTGTCAAATAAATGGAGGAAAAGACAATTAGATTTTCTTGAACAATTGAATGTCATGTTTGTAGTGCTACAGTTTCTGTCAAAATAGATGGATTAGTTTCCAGAAATGACTCATCTGAAAACCCCTTCTTCAAAAATTGTTAATTAGTATTCTTTAGGTTTTTAATGTGACCACCAGAAGTAGTCATATATTTTTAAAGTCTCAAACTTTTTGTGGATGGTGTTCTATAATTGTCATTTGATGTACATTGTTCTGCAGTCGGTGTCTGTAACAAATGGCAGGTGATGACATTTTACATGTTAATGCCTTGTCTGATAAATACCACATACATGTACGTATATTTGTTACCTTTCTTCCTTATTAGATTACAATGTATTTATTTTATTTATTTACTTCAGTTTGATGGTGCTTCACACTTACAGCTACAATCTTCAGCCAAGTAAAACCTCTAGGCTACATATGCAGTGTGCACAGTAGTGATAAAGAAAACAAAGACCCATACAAACATATGAACAATGAGATCCTCTTAAAGCAAGACTTTTTTTGTTGATACAACTAGTACTGAACAATAAACGAAAAGTCCAATCCCACAAATATAATACCTTGCTGAATAATGCATCCTGTTATAAAGGTCAAGGTCATCAGAGTTCAGCATGAGAAAGGTAAGAAATTTTGTTCATTATGTGAGAACCAAAACTAATCCAAAAAATATTACTTCTTGGGGTCACCTTCAATCATTTCACATTTTCCCAATTGGTCTTTGATGAGGTAGTTGCCCTATGTACAAAAAGTTTGGCAACCCTAACTTACTATTTAATAGCCTTTTTAAAGCCAGTTTATTATGTCACCATCAGTGGTGACATATTGTTAAAGTCTCCAATATGTTTGTGGACAGTGTTTGGTGGTTAGTGTTCAGCCGTTGGTGTTTTGCAGTTGGTAATTGGCTTCTCTAGCCGTGGTGCCATTTTCTTAGAAGTTCAAATCTGACTTAAGATTTGAGATTTCACCTTCAATGATCTTGTCAAGGTCAAAAGCGTCTTTTTCAACTTTTTTTAAGTTGACAATTTTTTTCAAAATTATCTACAAGTTCTCAGAAATTCAAATCTGTCTATGATTGAACTCATAATATTGTGAGCAACTAGGTGGTGACATTTTGTCAGGATAATGCCTTGCGTTTCATTTTTCCTCAAATAGGGTGTCACAGGTCAACTTGGACCCTAGTTAACCAGGGCTTGTTAGTACTTAATGTGGTTTTTATATTTGACAGGACGTTTTGGAAATAAACAATTTTCAAATCAGAATTTACATTATGTACACATTATTTTTATTAATAACATAATTATTGTTAACATTTTTTCCATCTATAAACATCTAATTTTTACAATTGTAAGTTTTAGAGATAACCATTATTACAAATCTATATACATTTGCATTGAAGTACATATCATCACAAATAACATATTTTGCTTACATTTTCTCATTTTTGGGTTTTAATCTTGGGCAATGACCTATAAGGACAAAAATATATCTGTTCAATAATTAAAATGTAAATCTGGTCCTCTGAAAGAGACACATTTTCATCTTAAAGTGGCAACAAAGAATAGCTCATATACAATATTAAAAGTCAAAGTATGCTTTTCCTTTACAATCCTAGTTTTACGATCTGAGAAATTGATTGTAGAGTTTTTAAGATATAATATGCAGAAATATCTATTCACGTAAACTTATAATCAAAAAAGAACTGGAGTATCGTGAGCAAAAAATATTAAAAAGTTGTGACCTTTTTGTTCTTAGAAATTTACTCTCAATTGTTACTAGCTTTCCTTTATCTTTGTTGCCCCTTTTATACTTAATACGGTCATACATCAACCTCACTTATGTCATCAGCTGTGTCATTTGCTTGACCATCAACATGCGTTGCTTTAAAACTTAAAATTCTCCTTAATTCATTCTGTACTTGGTCATTTAGCACCATAGCTTCCTTTGTATAATATTTCTTAATCTTTTCTCTAGATTTGTTACAATTGCGTTCCATAGTTGTAGGATCTGTCATGTCTTCTGAGTTATCATCAGAGTCATTTTCACTGTTATTGTCTGGTTTTCGTTTCAAGGAATTGAACTCAGGGGGTGGTAAGGGTGGAGGAATAGGTATGTGCATCAGGTCATTTGGGGGTGGGGGGAAAGGGGGAGAGAAAGGACGATTTCCATGGTCAATGTAATCTTGTGGGGGAGGAGGCAAACCTTTCCTCTTTGTAATGGAGTCATAAATGTTGTCTACCTCGAAATCATCTATTGGGGTAGGGGGTAATGATCTTTGTGGCGGAGGAGGGACAAAACGATTTCTCCTCCCTAGTTTAGAACGTACAGATGCAGTGCAGTAATCATTTGGATCTCGTAAAATGAAATTAGAATTCTCATAATCTGGTTCTGGGATATTAGAGAATTCATTATATGGACTATCACTTTCTGTCTCAAAGTCTTCTATCTGGTTCCAACAGTTATCGATATATTCCTCAGCAGATGCATAGTCATTGTCAAGGAATAAGACTGATGGTCGCCTGCTGCCATTAATAGAGGACTTCCCTATAGATTTCCTTGCCGCTGGTTTACCAGGAGTTGCTTCTGGTTTCACAAGGACTCTGTCCTCTGGAGTAACACTGATGTTAAAGTTATTATTGCCATCTGAAAATATTTTAACTGTTATGTTTTTGGCAAAAAAAGTGTTTTTTTTATTTCAGATAAGTTTTTTCAACGTCATATAGCCTAATAAAAGTGATCTTTGCAATTTACAGTTTTAAGGTGTAAAAAGGATAATTAATTTTGTTCAGACACTATGATCAAGCACTATTATATTAAAGTACAAAATTAATCGTTTTTTATTTATTTACCTTGTATGATTCAACAACTGTAGATGCTATTGCCATGTAGTGAGGCCATTTTAAGACGAGATATAGAAAACAATATAGCTAATGCTTGGAGATTGAAGTATTAGTGAAACAATAGCTAATGCTTGGAGATTGAAGTATTAGTGAAACAATAGCTAATGCTTGGAGTTTAAAGTAGTTAGGAACAATTAGTCAATTCCTGGAGATTGAAATATTAGTGAAACAAAGGCAAATGCTTGGAGATTGAAATATTAGTGAAACAATAGCAAATGCTTGGAGATTGAAATATTAGCAAAACAGTAGCAAATGCTTGGAGATTGAAATTTTAGTGAAACAAAGGCAAATGCTTGGAGATTGAAATATTAGTGAAACAATAGCAAATGCTTGGAGATTGAAATATTAGCGAAACAATAGCAAATGCTTGGAGATTGAAGTATTAGTGAAACAATAGCAAATGCTTGGAGATTGAAATATTAGCGAAACAATAGCAAATGCTTGGAGATTGAAGTATTAGTGAAACAATAGCAAATGCTTGGAGATTGAAATATTAGCGAAACAATAGCAAATGCTTGGAGATTGAAGTATTAGTGAAACAATAGCAAATGCTTGGAGATTGAAATATTAGCCAGACAATAGGATAAGAAATCAAAAGTTGGTTAAAATTAACATATTCTAAGAAAAATAAAATGCAAAATGCTTGAAGTAGACCTTCAAGAAAAAGAAATATGCCGTTTTTTATTTCATAAAGCTTTTTTCATGCATTAAAGATTCCTTAAAATTATGGCTTTGAGTTATCAATATCCAAAAACAAAGTTATTTTAATATTGTTGCCTCCCTCCCCTGTGATATAAGAACAGCTGATTTCTTGTTCATTGTACTTTTATCACAAATAAAAAAAGACAGCATAAATGCCAATCAACTAAAACAAGTATTTTTGCAGGGTCACAATGACCCGAAACGTCTGTAGATGCAGTATTCTTTATAAAAACATTTACTCGTATTGTAGCGTTTTCAGTTGGTTCATAGGAGCTTTAATCCGGGGCTAAATATTATAAATAATTTCACACTTTTCTTTCACTTTAATTTATTTTTGATTTCATATTTTATTTTGTTTGCATTTCTATGATTCAAATCCACTAAATGAATGTGATTATGTGAAGCATTTAGTGCAAAAGGTGCTGACTTAAATATAGAAATGTTATTTACATGAAGTTGATAAAAGTCTCAAGGATCTTAGTGAGTACAATATGTATATATGATGAGATGACAATTTAAAACTGTGTTAAATAAACACTAACATGATATATATATATGTACTGATATACAATGATAGAATGATTTACATTTTCTAGCTTACAAATATAGCTAAAAGGCATTAAGTAGAAGACATAGTGTACTAGTAATTGAAGTAGATGATGTTTTTAAATGTCATATACCCAGTATAAAAAGCATGCATTCAGTAAAGACATTGAGTTTAGTTTACAGATAAATATTGGCCATTAGAATGCTAGAAAGGAAAAAAAAACAAATTAATTAATATTGTTTATTGACATTTATCAATTTTTATTTGTAGTGATTTTCTCTCATTAATTTAGTTCCAAATGCTATGTTTGTAATATTAAAGATCAATTTTGAGATTTGGGTAATTATTTTATTTCTATTAAAATTATTTATTCATGATTCATAATTTTATAAAATTATATAAATCGACAATTTAAGTAAGCAGTGTTTGAAAATATATAGTCAATTACAGGTCCTTAATAACTATAGCAAATGATCTACTTACTATTTTGTTCCTCATCCCCCTCCCTTATAGATGGAGTTGCTGGCATAAGTAAAGTTGAGCTTCGTCTGCGTCTGTTGTACTCTTCAATGTCAATCTTAGATGTCACTACTGTACTACTACGTCGTTGTTGGCTGCTTGCCACAGCTGTAGTGTCGCCATCTGGTAAATGCCACATAGCCTGAGAGTTTTCTGTAGTTAATACCCCTGTAATAATAGAGATTAAATCAGTGTTTTTATTTTATTTTAATATATAATCAATTATTCCATGTTTACAAGTTTGTGGTCCTGAAACCAATTCAGATGTATGATTGACTATGTTTATGTGAGGTAATAAAGAGATATGTGTATGTTATGCCTACTTCACTGTGGCTTCACATGATCACAGAAAATCAAACAAACAAACAAACAAAAAACAAACAAACAAATAGAGGTCCAGACATCAAACATCCACTTTGTACCTTTCTTCAAAGTGCATAATGTTTGGACTCCTGTATTTAGAGAGTGACATACCTCTCAGTATTCTTGATTTTTGCTTCATAAGGGGTGGCCTTGTCCTTGTAGGCTGGGGAGATGGGCTGGTGGTGGGAGTCTCTGAGGGGATAGGGAATGAGTCTGCAGGGGTAGGGACTGGCTCTATTGGGACAGAGATTGGGTCTTCTAAAAATACAAACAATGAATAAATGAAGGCATAGTTAAAGTAGCTTATTTGCTTATAATATATACATGTAGATATATATAGTACTATTTAGATAAATGAAGAGATAAATAAACACAAAATGCTCATGGACATTAGCTTCCGATTCGTCATCATTTGAATTTTTGGTATTATGTTGAGGTCTTTCTTTGGGACCCCATGCAAATGAGTGTACACCTTTTCAACTCTACCACTCTCAAGAACACCGAATGATTGCAAAATATACTTATGCTCATAAGTTCCTGGTTTTGGTGCATATTTCTTTAACTATTTTTAAACTCATCCTCTCTCTGTGAGTTAGCTGCTTCATCTTTAACTTTGGAAGTGGCCTTGTCTATTTAATTAGCAATGACATTGATATTAATGATGCTTTCTTTTGAACTGGGGAGAACATTGAAATACATACCAGCTGGTGTAGGTGCAGCTTCTGCTTCTATAGGCTCTTCTACTACCTTTGAATCAGGTTCATCAATTGATGGTTCCTTGTCTGCTGGCGTCATGTTATTCATTGCCCAGTTGGCAACATTTGCCTATAAACAGACTTAGTTTTAGTTGTTGACATATACTTTTTTATTCCTTTTCTTTAATTTAATGTTATTTGGCTCTTCTAATTAATCTTTTCTCATTCTCAACAAGAAAAGAATTGTGTACCATTCTATTTAATACAGTGAAACCTATCAAGTGGAAACCTCTAGAACTGGAACACCTATGTTTGTGGAATACTCATCAGAGTTCCAAGACCAACTGACTACATGTTAAATAAACCTCTATATGTGGAACACAATTTAGAGGTACCAAAGATCTTCCACTTGGACAGGTTTTACTGTACAAACAAATTGTTTGAGATTAGAAATTTACAATACATTTCTATATCTTTTTCAACATAAATTTTAACATAAAACATTCTATTTTATAACAGACACCAATCCATATGATTAAAAGAAACTGTAACTTTTAGCAGATCAGCACTCACAATGTTAACCAACAAGGATAAATCTATAGTTAAGCTCAAAAAAATTAAAAAATTAATATTTTCTACCTCGTTCACATCATCTTGAGCCTTAGGCTCAACTGGTTCTTCAAGGACATATGTCTTGGTTTCAGGTTTTCTTCTAGGCTTGGTGCCTCTTGGTCTACGCTTCTTAGGGGACTTCTGCCTGTAAAGAAAACTTACTTTATGGTAATTCCTGACTTTCTTTGAAGAGTAGAATTGACCCAGAATTCAAAGAGGAACCCCTCTTTATGTAAGATCTATGATCTCCCCAGCATTAAAGCAAGTGGGTGAGCACCCACCTGAAATTTTAAAACAGACTTGCACCTACCTGAAATCCCTTTGCACCCACTTGAAAATGGGTAAAAAAATGAAACAAGGGAATATTTTGATCAATTCTGGGCTGAATTGTGAAAATGTGAACTCTGCACCAACTTGAGAATAAATCTGTGTGTTAAGATAGGCAAAGTGCCATGGCTCTGATATAAAAGAGATGATATATCTCAATCAAGATATAAGGAAATATAAAAGCTTGACAGGAGACAGGAGTATATTATGTCGACCTTTGTGTTTTCCCATTTATTCATTGAGTTTGATACATAAAAGTTAATGTAGTAAAGGTTGAATAAAACATATTTTCTGTATAATTTTGAGGAATTTTAGAGGATATTATAAAGGAATAAATTGAATTGAATTGAAAACCATAATTACATGGTATGATTCTTATTTATAATATTTGTGTAGATGCTCAACTTGAAGGAAAGTCTTATTGTTGTTTTGTCTTCCAAAAAATATAAATTGAGGCCAATATACTCCAAACAACTGAATTGAACAGTTGAAGCACATATTCATCATATTTGTTCAACCTTTTCCTCAGATTCATTATTATGACCCCTATTGACTGCTATTGATCGCTCTTTTTAAACCAGATTCAAATGCTTAATCTGAGGTACCAACAATAAAAGTTATTTGATAGCATTAATGTCTTAGTACTTACCTTGCTGAATTAAGGTCCAAATAGCTTTGCTTCTTTCTTGTAGGTGAGGTTGATTTAGGTTCCATTATATGTATAGATTCAGGTGGGCTTTCTTGACCTCTTGGTAGAATTACTACAGGGTATTCACCTTCACTGATCACTTCCTCTTCACTCTCAGGCATGTTGCCATCACCCAAAGACTTGAGTAGATTTCGCTGGAGGGTGGATGTTTCAGGTGCTATGTCGACATTATGTTGATGAGTCAAAGGAGATTCATCTGGTTTATCAATGGTTTGAGTGCCAATCTGAAGCTGTGGAGTTACCTGTAATTTTTTTTATAGAAATTGAATGCAGATTTATATCTTAGGTAATGAGCCTGCTATGTACCACCATTTTAGGGCTTATTTTTTTAAAGATGGCAGCAGTTTGAGTTTAAGATAAGTATTTAGATTAAGTGTGCTGCCATCTTTATTAAGACATTATTTCTCTTGTGATTTACAGATACAGGAATTATCCCCTGTGAAAAATGCACATTCTCCAAGGGACCACAGGGACCAAAGGAGAGACAGCCAAGTTTAAATACAGGTTTAAAAATTTATATTTTTAGCAGAGTTGTACATATATGGAAATTTTACTGGAAATTTTACTTTTCATGTATCAACCATTTTTTGTTCGCTTCTTACTTGACTAAGGAGATATGATAACCATGCAACCAAAATTAAAACATAATTCACGAGCCTGACCAAACGTACTTCATAATTCCCATCATCTGTTTGGCTGCCATGCTCTCCATACAGGGTTCGTCTAGTCCCTCCATAAGGCATTTTAGAAGTAGATCCATATTGACTTTCATAGCTTCCCTGTTGGCCAAAAGTGGCACCAGTCATACTGGTTCCTGAACCTCCTCCTCTGGTTCCGTCAACACAATCATGGCTCCCAAACTGCAGTGTTTCAACTTCTTTTCTGTTAGCATATGGGGTGCTGCCTACTGAGTTATGGGAACTCCTAGCCCACTGACGAACAGTTGTTTGAGTTTCATCGCTAACATGTTTCTTTCTTCTTTGTCGCCTAGAAAAGAAATTTTGTAAAGGTTCATTTGTTATTTATTATCAGGGATTAGTAGCCTAGTAATTTAGATATTTTAAAATTTCTTTAATTTGTCTGAGGTATAGAAAATGTGACGTTGGTTGGTTTTACCTTGTGAACAGGGAACTAAAACTCAATTTAATTACATGGAGTTTTATTAAACTTATATTTTGATCCCACCCCTTCACATACTAATCAGATTATAAAAAGGCTAGTAGGTATTTCTCAGTTCAGCTGGTGCTTTAGTTTTTGTGAGCTGGTATGGTTTTGATATTTTAATCTTGGCATTTACTGCTAGTAATGAAATAAGTGAAAGTTTGAAGTGCAAATATGCAAAAATGGCTCATTAATAGGCATATGTGCATGTACATTATATAATTCTTCCAACAGCTTGGTCAAGTGACATATCATTTAGTTAAGTAATTTGTATTTCATGATAACTCATGAAGTGTGCACCGATTATATGTTTAATTGATATATTTTTCATTTTTGAGTTCATTCACTTACACTAATTATGACCTGTGGCTGATACATTGATACAAACATGATCTCAGTGATCTCCAATGTGTTGTAGCTTTTATTGTATTTTATGGATGTGAATTAAATTGAGCTTCCTTAAAGTTGTAGTCACATTTGTTCTACAGAAACCGTATGGCAGTTATAGCTTCCCAAAAAGAGAGAAATATGCAGCATAAAAGTTGGGATAAGAAGTAAGATGTAGATTATCTAATTCTATTTTTGTGAAGCTATTGCCATTGTATGACTGCCGTAGAGCAAATGTGACCAACTCTTTAATCAAAATATTGACATGTTTGAATTTTGGTGTCCTATGTTTACAATATTTCATGAATTTCCAACTTTGCCTTTATTATTAAAATACTTACATTCTATAACAGCAGCAGATTAGCAGAACCAGTAGGATCATAAACAAAAGCCAAAGCACCAGGGCAACAATAATCAGTACTGAAAAAAGTAAATAATTTTTAAAACCTCATTCCCAGTAATAATTAATTATACATGTAGATTTCAGATATGGCATCAATTTCAACTTTTGAATATTTCATGACAAGATCAAGATAATTTCATCTTGCTTCTCGTCTTTTGAACAAAAGTTTAAGTGGAGTCATATTTCAGTGAAAATTTCTGTGACTGATAAATCTATGAATAACTTACCATTATGTTATATTCATTTTAATTTTTTTGCATTTTTCAGAATATTAAGCCATTTTTACAATATGTTATAACTTACATAAGCAGTTATCCTCATCCTCATCTGGTATGCACAAAGGGTCTAACATAAGGCCCAGTTATTAAGGCCTACTTTTAAAGGCCTGTTTATAAAAGCACATATATAAAGGCCCGATTTTAAAGACTGATTCCGCCTCCTTACATATCCATTCATTTCAACTTTTTCATTACACTAAACTCTTCTCTTTAAATTCATGAATGACTTTTAATTAAATATTTTGTAATGACCCTTTCAAGAATAATTTGTTGTTCAACATCCAAAACTTCATTTTGAGTGTTCTCAAAAAGGAATTGTTATCAATATTGGATTGAATTATGAAAAAGCATATGTAATTGTATAGTATTTTGAATATTGTCTATCTAATGCTGTGTCAATTGAGGATTAAAGTTGCCGAGACAACTCAATATATTTAAGGGCTATTACTTATTGTAATAATGAAAATAAGGGCTATTGTATACTATAGTATTATATAATGTGTTTGGTGTATCACATGTTATAATTTAATATTCATTAATAGAAGTGGATCTAGGTTACAACATGTCCTAAATTCTGTATATAATAGACTAATAACCAAAAGCTTTGAGTGTATTTGTGGTTTATGTGCTTTCATTGGATTGATGTTTTCTATCTAAGCCTTTCTATGTATATCCCACATAATCCCACTTGTAATTGAATGTTAAATGGCTGATTTGATGTCATTGTGTTATTATATACAAATATATTTAATAGAATCATCAAACATACTTAAAAAAAATAACATCACCAAGCTCCCTAAATAAAAAAAAATACATCAGGTAAAAAAACATCAGCAACAACTGGGTATAATCAATTAATATAACTTACTCCACATCAAATTATTGTTGCTGCTGCCTGAGCCAGCTCCTGTGTTTGCTCCAGTGGCTCCACCTGCAGGTGCAATCAAAATAGCTGCCCCAGTGCCATTACCACTTGAGTTAGACGGGGTAGTTGAAATAGGTTGGATTGTGGTAGTTCTTGCTGCTGCAATTCTTCCTCTACTGGCCCTTGTAGTAACTTCATTGTTAGCATCCTCCAACAGCACATTATTTTCTTTAAATAAAATAGAATGGGATGAAAAGGGTACCATTTTATGTCACCACCAGAAGTGATGACATATCATTATAGTCTCCAATTTTTGGGATTGTGTTTTTGGCTGTCGATGGTTGGTGGTCGGCATTCAGTGTCTGTAGCAAATGACAGTTGGTAACATTTTGCATGTTAATGCCTTGTCTTTAGTTAGGTTTTGGTTTGTTAACACCACCTCTATACTACCCACTTTAAATAAGAAATAATCTAACAATTTCCAATGAGAATACTATAGGTCAGTCAAACCCAGTTACCAACCCAAAATTCATTCACAGCTGAGTCTTTTTACTAAACAGGTAGATTTCAAACTCCATTTAACACAATTTGTGAATGTAAAAATACATCTTGCCCAATTGTTTAGATTAAACTATATAGATTAAAACAAATACTCGATGAACATGTATGATCATGTGGTACAGATACCTACTTATTTTATTACATCCTTGGGTGCTAGTTGTTTACTGTTTCTTTATTTTTATGTTTGCAATAAGGGCTTATCTGAAATCACTCACCAGCAGTTATTGAGACAGTCACATCTGTATCATGATAGTCATCATAATACTCATCATCTTTGTCAACCTCACTTGGGACTCCATTGATATTAGCATCTTTGTCAGTAGCTCCATTTGGTGCACTTTGGCCATCAGTATCAACTTGTTCAGTAGGACCATTGTTTGTATTGGTGATAGGTGGTTCATTTGAGTCAGTCTCTTCTGCAGTCCCAACAGGGTTCAGTACATCTTCGGTATCAGTGTTTGTATTTGCATTGTCATAGTAATTATCATAATAGTCATCAGTAGTAGGTCCAAACTTGTCATTACTGATATCGCCTGTAAAAATAAATGTGTAACTGTGCGTTATGTCTGTTTATACCATGATTTTTATTTCCAGTTGAATTCAAACCATTAGACCATTAGGATGTAAGAATGGCAGTACTAATATATTCAACTCGCAAATGTGACAATACATAAAAACTGTAACACACACTCATATTACAATTGCCGTTTGTTAATTATCATGGTACAAAAAGTTCATCCCCCAGTTAGGATTGTATATTAGGTTTATCCTTCGGGATGATAGAGATCTTCTCTTGATCCCTTCAGTAAGATATCATATCATCCCTCTCGATAAATCCCCTCCTTGGTTATAACCTCTATTTCTATGACAAAAGATTATACATAAGTGTATTACCTGTGAAGGAATCAGTTGGAAATGTTCCAGGACTATCATTGGTCAAATACTGATCCACTGGATTTGCATTAGTGATGCGGCCATTTTGTTTCTTTGGCTGGTTTGTTGGAAATGAGTTATCATTATCTGTTAGTGTAATGACTTTTCCAGATGGTCTGAGGATTGCTTCGGGTGTTGTGAGAACCTCTTTTGGAGGAACAGTGTTTCGAACACCATTGATGATCACACCAGGGTCAGTGATCTTGTGATGTAGATGGTGAAGATGTTGCTGTATATCAAATCCCTCATTATCTTCAAACACTCTGCCATTGTTTTTAGCTGTTGTTCCTGATTCATCATTTAGGATGACTCCATCCATGTTTGCTGAATTATCATTTCCATGTGTGTGTATAGAATGGGAATGGTCAAATTGTATCACCTTTCCTGCCCAAATGTTATCCATCGTATCAGGGTCATGGTCGTCATGTGGGTGTTCATAGTATGCATCTTCGGCTGCTTTGACATCAGGATCATCGGGATCATATTCTCTGTCATACCCACCAGGGAATATATCATCCAGATGATGATAAAAATGTGGATGATTAGGGGCTGGTTTATCAGGCTCCTTATCACCATAATGATCACTGATAGGGTGACCGTAATATGTGTCTTCCATTGCTTGCATACCTTTATCATTGGGATCATAGGTTGGCTTATCAACCCAATGAAAAATGTCATCTGGATGAAACTTGTGGTGGGGTTTAAACTTAGCATTTGGTGTTGAAGTTGGTGGATTAGTGGATAAATGGTCTTCTACAGGATGTCCGTAGTAGGTGTCTTCAATGCTTTTAATAAGTGGATCATCTGGGTTGTATCTTGGGTCAGAAACTCCAGGGAAAATATCATCAGGGTGGTATTCATGATGGGGTAATAATGCCCCTGAATCAGTAGTAGACTCTATTGTTGATGTGGTCTTTAGATCTGTTGCAGTTGTTGTTTCTGCTAGATGATCTGATAAAGGGTGGCCATAGTATTCATCTTCAGCCTTTTTGATGACAGGATCATTGGGATCATATCTTGGATCCTCCACCCAAGGAAGTACATCATCAGGGTGATATTCATGGTGTGGTTTAAAAGGTATTGTTGTTGAGAGGATTTTATCATTGAGGTGGTCCCCTACTGGGTGTCCATAGTATTCATCCTCAATCCTCTTAATAAGGGAATCATTAGGGTCATATCTAGGATCACTGACCCCAGGAAATATATCATTAGGATGGTATTCATGGTGTGCCTTAAGGGGAATATTTGAAGTTGTCAGCGGTGATGGATCTAGTGTTGATGAGACCGTTTTTAAATGATCCTCTAAAGGATGCCCATAATATGCATCTTCAGCATTTTTGATAAAAGGATCAGATGGGTCATATCTAGGGTCATCAACCCCAGGGAATCTATCATCTGGGTGGTATTCATGATGAGGTTTTATTGGTGTAGAGATCATGTTTTGTGTTGTTGGTGGCATATAAGTTGTAGATAGTTCTTTCAAATGATTTTCTACCGGGTGGCTATAATATGCATCTTCCATTTTCTTAGCAATAGAATTATTTGGATCATACTTTGGGTCATTTACTCCTGGGAATATGTCATTAGGGTGATACTCATGATGTGGTTTATTTCCAGGTATGTCTGTGAAAGGTTCATCTGTTGGTGTCACATCTTTCAGATGATCTTTGAGTGGGTGTCCATAATATTCATCTTCTTTGATTTGTGATTCTGGGTTGTTAGGATCATAGTTTGGGTCATCCACTCCTGGGTATACATCATCTGGGTGGTACTCATGATGTGGTTTTAGGGTGTCTTGAGCAGGTGTGCTGTTAACTTCATCATGGACAGAATGTAGATGCCCATAATATGCATCTTCATTGGCTTTTGTGTTAGGATCAGTAGGGTCAAAGTTGAGGTCATTTTCACCAGAAAAAATGTCATCAGGATGGTGATCACTATGAGGATGATTCATTTTATTACTTGAAGCATCTCCTTGATTAACTGTGCTTGTGTCTTGCTCTCCTTGGTTATTTGGATTATTTGTGTTTTTGATAACATTGTCAACTTGATTATCAGGAATATTTGTTGTTGATATACCTACAGTGCTTTTATCATGATGCAATTGATGGGGATGACCATAATGTTTATTTTCATCTTTATCCTGAGCAGAATTGTAAGCTGCATCTTGATCTTTTTCAATTGTCTTCCCCTCAGCAGTATTCTTTGGATTCTGATTCTGGTTCTTATCTGATGTACCAGGTTTATCATTGGTACCATTTTCTTCTAAATTGTTCAAGTCTGGTGTAATTGAATCTGGGAGTGCTTCATTAGGGTGATGTTCATTGTGAAAGTGATCAAATTCTTGTGTTTTCTCTTCATTTTTATTATCATCTTTACTATCTGTATCACTGGTAATTGCTTCAGGATGGTGTGCTTCCAGATGTGTGTGACCAAAAAAATCATCCTCATCCTCTTCACTTAGAGGTGCACCATTCTCATCTGTTGGAATAGGATTCTCTGGATGATGTTTATGATGAAAGTGATTCTTAGGTTGTAGATCAGTTGGAATGTTTGTTTCATTGGAGTCTGGATGATGAGTTTCAAGATGACTGTGACCATAATATCTGTCAGCATCCTCACCACGTAGGGGAACTCCAGTCTCATCTGTAGGTATTGATTTCTCTGGGTGGTGATCATAATGATGATGGTACCCTGAATTATTAGCATGGTGTCCTTCAAAGTGTGTATGCCCATAAAATGTGTCCTCATCTTGAGGTGTCAGTGGATCCCCATTTTGATAAACTGGTATGGGATAGTCAGGGTGATGAATATGATGTGCATGTGTCATATTATTTTCATCTCCATCCAAGTTATGATGTTCTTCATCAGGTTTTGCAGCAGCTTCTTCACTGTCGTCATCTACCTTTTCAATAATGTCATTTTCTTTAATATTCAGATCATCATATATGGTATCATCAAGAAGGTCAAGGTCTATGGCTGGAGAGCTTCCAAAGTCAATGACAATGTTGTCATTTGTTTCATTTGTGTTGTATGAGATATTATAATCTATTCTTTGGGTGCTTAATTGTGTAGTAGTTATCTGTGGGGTGGTTGATTGAATCAGTGCTTCTCCACAGCGTATCCTAACTGGACTCTCACCTATCAAATAAACGATTGCTAGTATCATGTGTGTAGTAAAGTATCATGCCAAGGTCATAGCCAGAATTTTAAAGTAGGTCAATAAATTAAAGCTAAAAGGGAATTATTTTATCTCTGGACTTTATTCCCAATTGTATTAGTTAACATATTCAAATGAAGCAACATCTACAGGGTGTCAAGAAAGTAAGGATACAAATACAAGTACTCTTATTTAAAGTGATTTCCTTATTTTGAGATGAAAATGCATCAGATTGTAGAGTGACCCCAGAGGCGTCAGAAGGATTTGCCAAGAGGGGGGAAACTTTTGGATATGGATGGGCCGTGCGTGAAGCATTTATCGGAAAAATGTAAATCTCTTAAAATTATTTGTATCTTTACTTCCTGGACACCCTGTGGGTGGGGCTTTTGCCTAGCCTGCAATGTACATGTATGTGCCCCTACAGACAGTAATAAGATGTGGAGGTCTATTTTGGAAATGAGTATAACTTCAAAGCCCAAATCATCAACATCAAATTAAATTATTTCCAATCATTTTTACCAACTAAATATATAATACTGAAATAATAAAGCATCAGTTTGACTCCATATAATCGATATGTTGAAATTGAAATAAGCGAATACTGTCATTAATGTTAGAATCAAAATAAATGAATTTTGTTATGAATGTTGAAATTGAAATAAAGGAACACTGTAATTGGTAAACATTTTAATTGAAATGAAGGAATACTCTAAGTAAATGTTGAAATTGATATAAAGGAATACTGAATAAATGTTGAAATTAAAATAAAGCATTACTGTTTAGTAAACATTGGAACTGAAATAAACGAATACTGAATAAATGTTGAAATTAAAATAAAGGAATACTGTAAGTATAGATACTGTCAAACTGATCAATCAAAATATCTTGATAAATAATGATTCTTACACAGCTCGTTATACATTTTGTGTATATACTATGTTGAATAATATATTGTCTTCCCCATTTGTACTTTTGCTTACATTAACATATTTACAAGTTTTACTTTATGAATAAACAATGAGTACTGGGTTATCGGAGAAATAATCGCTTAACTCATTCAATACTGGGGCAAAAAGCACTATAATACTGACGATATTTTGAAAATTGCCATATATGGTACCTCTGAAATAATATATATTTGATATACATGGGCATACATATATAGTGTTATATATCATTTTAAAGCATATGACATACTCGTTCAGAATGAATAGTTTTTTAAGTCCCATTTTATAAGTTGTCATGGTTACAAGATTCCCCCAAAAATACATTGGGTTTGTGCTTGGACTTGATATCACGTCCTTAGTAGTCAACGTATGTGCTTTATGACGTCATATCAAGTCCTTAGCAGCGAATGAGTTAACATACATATGAGATACTTACTTGTGATGACCAGCCAAAAGCCCTTTGTCTTGAACAAAGTGTTACTACTGAAGAAATTCAGTGTCACATCTTTGCCTTTATAACTTGATCGTGTATCCTGGAACCCGCACAACTTCTCAGATTTATCATTTGTGGTCACTTCTAAGTAATCTTTACACTTGGGTTTGGCTCTCAGGATGAACGTTGCAGTCCTTAATGTCATCAGCGATTGGTTTTTATCTTCGGGGTTCAGAGTACAGGTGCAGTTCTTTTCGCGGGGGTATTTTCCAGCCATGAAGGTTGGGGATATTAGGTGACCATTGGCAGTTGTATAGTCAATGGTTGAGCACATGTCCTGGAGTTCATTGGCTAAAAATCAAGGTTTAAGATATTAGATGACCATTAACTGTTGTTTATTCAGTAGTTGAGCATGTGTTCTCAAGTTTCTTGCCTGAGAAAATAGGTGAACAAGAGATATTTGGATATGTGACCAAAAATTTGAAATGCAAAATATTTGTATTTTTTAGTAAATATCCTCCATTTTTAGTTAAAAGATATTTTTCATTTTTTTCATTATCAAATTGATAAATTAAAATGTAACATTTTATTTTCACCTTGTTTTCACCATTAGAATCAATTAGAATCAATTAAATTTAAACAGAATAAATATCACGCTATTAGGCTGGATGGAGATGACATGTTGCTTTATTCCAATTTTGCCACTCAACCTTAGAAATTGAGATCTCAAAGAGCATGAAAACATAAAATTACCAGAACACACTGGTACTCAATATGCAATCTTGAAAATACCTCAAATACATTAATACTCAGCCTACATTGAAAAATCCAAGAACACACTAGTACTCAACATGTAACTGCACAAAACAGGAATTAATTCTCAAAATGCAATCTTGAAGATACACTGATACACATAATCTTAAAAAAGGAACACGCTGAAACTGATCCACACAACCTTAAAAGAATTACCAGGAACACACTGATACACATAATTTTAAAAAAGGAAAACACTGAAACTGATCCACACAACCTTAAAAGACTTACCAGGAACACACTGATACACATACTCTTAAAAAGGAACATACTGAAACTGATCCACACAACCTTAAAAGACTTACCAGGAACACACTGATACTCAACGTAGAGATAATTAGTGAGGGTTGAGCCACAAGTTCCTCTTTCAACTCCTGTGAAGCAGTTCTGTTTTCCCTCACAGAACCAGCTCACTTTCTTATATTCCTGTTCGCATCCTCCCCCATGTGATTTGTACTGGCATTTGCCTGGACATGTCTTGCTGTAGCCTAACAGTTCCCGTTTGATGAGGATCAAGTGGTCGGGTTCACAGTCTATTCTGATGAAGCCGTCACTAAAACAGGCACATACAGATCTGGACTCTACTTCAGATCCTTGTGTTGTTCCCATTCGCAAAAATAGCATTAAAGTTAGTAATCCCAGTGTCTTTATTTTTGGTTTTTGTGTCGGCATCAGAGATGTTTTCATCTTGATTGATTTTTGATTTTCTAACAGTTTATATTGTATGATTTTAGATTTTCGGTATTTATGAGTCATTTTTGAGGTTTTCATATTTAACACTGCTCAGCTTATTCTTAATATGTTGTTTTATTTTCTTAAAAGCTCCAACTGTTGCATCAACTGTATCTTCTAACATTCTGCCCAATTCCTTTAGTAACTCACAAGGTAAAATACATTTTTCAATATCTTCACTCTTTTGAGGGTCAACATCCCACTCATTCTCTTATGCTCAATTATTTGGATGTGTTGCATCGGGGGGAATGCACATGCCGACCATTACATTAATTCCAGTGATTAACATTTATAATCATGATAATTAGTATGACATCAAATGAATTCATAGAATCCTGTTCATGAAAGTGATCGAGTGCATTAACTTTGTGTTTTGAGGGATAGAAAGCTACCCCATGATCCTCATTTGCTGTTGAATCATTTTATTTTATTTTAAATCCAATGAACAACATAGTCCTGTTAGAAATGTTGATTTTAAATATCCATTATTTAATCCCATATAGTCTCACATAGTATCATGCTGAACAATTTCATGATATTATTGTAATCATAGTGTTTTACATATTGTTTTGAAAATTTTCTGAACATGTTCTATGTAGACATATAATTATAATTACATCTAGTTAAAGAGATTCTATAATATGTTTTTCAAGGAGGATGAAGAATCATAGCACAATATACATTCTAATGATGGTTCCAAATTCATAAGTTAATGATTAAACTGAATTAATATCCATTTATGATTTATAATGAAAACCTATTTGGCCCAGTAGCATGTATTTATGTGGGATATATGTAACATTTGGCACAGGTGAGGTGACAGGTTTTCGTGTGTGATCCAAATTGACTTGTTACACCCATCCACAGTACATTGTATTGGTAAAAATGGTAATCTACCAAATGACAAAGTGAGACTTTTAAATGGGACATGTTAATTACATTAAGTCGATGATATTAAAGCCAAGAATGTGATCCCTCTTAATTCCATCCATTAGCCACTTACGTATAAATCTCCCAAATAATGAATGTAAAAACTACATTTATAGAAATGAGCATATTCTTGTAAAAATCGTTTTCCTCAAACACACTTTAGGGATTTTTTGAGAGTAGACATTACAAGGAATGATATGAGCCCAACATAATTGAGACAATTTTTGTTAACGTTATTCGCTAGATCTCCAGTATCATGATCAGGGCCGTCAGAGGGGGGGTGCGATGGGTGCGACCGCACCCCCCTTTGTCACCCCCCAAAAAAAAATTTGAAAAAAAAATTTTGAAAAATGTTTTTTTTTGAAAAATATTTTTTTTTTTCATTAACTCATACACTTTGAAAGTACCCAGAAAGCACCAAATAGCATCTTAAAATTGTAAATTTTCTAGGGGTATTGGCCACCCCTCACACCCCCCACAAAACAATGGAAAAGTTCGAAATCTATTTTAGTGTTTTGTCTCAGACACTTTTAAAGTGCACAGACATCATCAAATAGCTCCTTGATACAGTTAGTGTTTCTGGGGGACTAACACTTGCTCCCCTCTTGCATCTTGCACTTGCATCCCCACACCACCTCCCCCTCTGCCCCCCCCCCTTGACCACCCCACCCCCCCCCCAAAAAAAATTGGATAAAAGTTGTGATTTTCTCAAATTCTTTAATTGACTCATACACTTTGAAAGTGCCCAGAAAGCACCAAATAGCGTCGTCGTAAAATTGTAAAATTTTCTATGGGGAGTGGGCCACCCCTCACACCCTAAACAAAACAATGGAAAAGTTCTGAATTTTTTTTATGTATTGTCTCAGACACTTTTTAATTGCCCAGACATCATCATTGATATAGTTAATGATTCTGGGAGACTAACACTTACTCGCCCTCTGGCATCCCCACACCACCTCCCCCTCTGGCATCCCCCCTTGACACCCCCCCCCAAAAAAAAAAAATATTGAAAAAGAAATTAAGATTTTTCAAATTTTTTATTGACTCATACACTTTGAAAGTGCCCTGAGCACCAAATAGCATCTTAAAATTGTAAAATTTTCTTGTGAATTAGGCACTTTTAGGCACAGACACTTTTAAAGTGCCCAGACTTCATCGAATAGCACCTTGATATTGTAATTGTTTCTGGGAGACAGATATGGGGGACAAACACTTGGTCCCCCTCTGGCACCCCAACCCCACCTCCCCCTCTGGCACCCCTCCCTCCCCTTTGACACCCCCAAAATTTGAAAATATTATGATTGTTTTTCAATGTTTTTATTGACTAATACACTTTAAAAGTGCCCAGAAGCACCAAATATTATCTTTAAATTGTAAAATGGTAAGAGAGTTAGCCACCCCTCACATCCCCCACAAAACAAAAGAAAATATTCTGAATTTCATGTATTGTCTCAGACATTTTTTAAGTGCCCAGTCATCATCAAATAGCACCTTGATATGGTCAATGTTTCTGGGCGACAACCCCTTGCTCCCCCTCTGGCACCCCAACCCCACCTCCCCCTCTGGCACCCCTCCCTCCCCTTTGACACCCCCAAAATTTGAAAAAATTATGATTGTTTTTCAATGTTTTTATTGACTAATACACTTTAAAAGTGCCCAGAAGCACCAAATATTATCTTTAAATTGTAAAATTGTAAGAGAGTTAGCCACCCCTCACATCCCCCACAAAACAAAAGAAAATATTCTGAATTTCATGTATTGTCTCAGACATTTTTTAAGTGCCCAGACATCATCAAATAGCACCTTGATATGGTCAAAGTTTCTGGGCGACAACCCCTTGCTCCCCCTCTGGCACCCCAACCCCACCTCCCCCTCTGGCACCCTTTCCTCCCCTTTGACACCCCCAAAATTTGGCACCTCACCCCACTTCACCCTCTCATCCTTTTTGACACCCCCAAAAGAATTTGAAAAAAAATTCATATTTTTCTTATTGACTCATCATACACTCAAACTCCCTTGCAGTGATATATACCGAGACACTGCATGGGAGTTCGTCATACACTTTGAAAGTGCCCAGAATGCGCCAAATAGCATCTCAAAACTGTAAAATTTTCAAGGGGGAGTGGACCACTCCTCACACCCCCCCCCCACAAAACAATTGGAACGTTTTGAAGTTGCATTTGTTAATTCCAAACCGATATAGGGAGTACCGACCCCCCCCCCCCCCCCCCTCTGACTTACGTGATTTGGTTTACGCGGCAAAAAAATTGACAATTTTATATTCTCTTTAGTAAAAACCGCACCCCCCTTGGAGAAAAGTGTCTTACGGGCCTGATGATACTCTCTTTAACCCAACACATGGTGTTCAGAAAGATAAAGAGTATGCCTCCATCCATACATCCAACCTTCCACCCGACCAAATACCATTGTCTCATAGGTATTATCCCTGTAGCTACAGAAGTACTGCTTGAAAGCTGGTTGTCACTGGTTTCCAAATGACTATCATATTAAAGGGTCAACAAAGATATATAGAGGTTATTTAATTGGAAGGATGAAATGTGAATTTTATTCCAAGGGAAAATATGATATTGGGCAAGGATTATATTGACTTTAAAGTTTTGTATGTCATACCATAATGATGGTCACATAGAATTGTACAATTTAATTAATCATATAACATTTTCAACGTTTGTTAACTTTTATTGATTGAAATATACAGAAATCCCTGGAAATTGTTCTGATATGGGATATGATACAGGATTTTTGCTGATACAGGATCTCATGAGATTTTGGCTGATACAGAATCTGATATAGAATTCTATTCTCTGTTTATTTCCCAGGGAAAACATGTTATTATGGAATAAATACAGTAAAACCAACTGTGAACTCCTCTCTCTTGTGAACACCTCTCTCTAGTGAACATTTGTCTCTGGTAGACACCTTTCCTCCATACATACTTAACTGACTTATGCATAAATTTCCCCATCTCTGTAATAAATACCTACCAACACTGAATTTCTTTTTGCAAAAAATGTTCAATGTGCACTGGTCTAACTGTACATATACCAGTATATACTCCAAGCAAAGTAGCTTTCTGTAGAATTGTCAAGATTTTATGCCACTTCTGTATTGCCCAGCAAATTTCACAATTTACAATGTTACAGAAAGAGAGAAATGATTAGAGCTACAATTTCACATTTGAGGTTTATTTATTAAATGTTTTTTCTTAATAACAGGATATAATATAAATTGAATTGTTTCAATTATGCTGACCATCCTTGTTTGCACTGTATAATCCTGTTCATTTTAGTTTTTTGTAATACGGTTATATCTCAGCAAGGTGTTAATAATAGCCAATAATCATAGGATTATACAGTGCAAACAAGGATGGTCAGCATAATTGAAACAATTCAATTTATTATTTTTTTTTTATGTTCCAAGTACTTTTGTTTCTCTCTAGCTCACATGGGTGATATGAACTATTGTTATTGCACACTTGTCTGTCCATCTGTCCATCCATCCATTTGTCCGACTGCCTGCCATCACATTGTTAGCTAATTCAAAATACCCAAGCCAATTACCCAAATGTGGGTAGGTAGTTACCAGTTTCACCACCAGGTGGCTAATTCAGGTCAATTAACATGGCAGGTATATAAGAAAGTTCCCTTAAACTTGAATATTATCAATTTAAGTGGCTCAATTTTCATATTACCCTTATGTGTCTAATACTTATACTAATGAAAATATGTCCAGTAAAGCAAATTATTATGCACCTCATTAAAATACTCAAATCTGATTGGTTCTTAGTTGCTTGTAATTTGGCAATACTCTGCTCTTTTTTGAAAACTGCCGGATATTTTTTCAATATCTGACCCTTTCGAGAAAAAGGGTCGGATATTTTTTCAATGTTTTTGCAACATTCCCACTTCAGAGTTTTATTTCTTAATAACTGGAGTACTACTTAAAGCTTACATCTGAAACTGGCGGAAAATAGAAGAAAAAATGCACTTAATCAATCACAATTACCCTTATCATTCAAAAGTTACATATAATTCTGCAAGAACGTCTCGAATAAATAAAAATTAAATTCCCGGGGCAAATATTTTCGTCCAGTGAAGCGAATAAACTGGCCGGAAGTCGTCTGAGTTTTTAAAGAAAAAATAAATAAATGTCAAAATAATGTCAACTAAACTGTAAGTACTCCACTTAACTTTGATTGGGAGGTGCATAATAAAACAAATACTGGATGATCAGGAGCTGGATATGGCCACTAAAAGAAAAGATATTTTATTTTTTGTGATTTTATAGCATGGGGTCTATGGGGAATCTCCCCGAGCTAGAAGTCACATTTTCAACGAAAACTAATTTTTCAAAGTTGATAAACACTTTTTAAAACCACATTTCTAGATGTAATTTTACATGTAGATTTCAAATATGATATTACTTTGACTGAATTTTGAATTTTTAATGACATAAATCAAGATTATTTCTACTCGCATCTGGGTTATTGAAATGGTTTCACCTTTGAATTGTGTCTGTGTTAAGTCTTCAGTTTTCCAACAGATGGTGTCCCAAAAGCTTACCAGGTTGTTAAAAAATTGGCCATTTACTGTGGAAAAATCAGGTTGAAACTCTTTTTGGTTATTCCATCAATTTCTACTAGTAGCCTAATTTATATGTTTAAACAAAATATGTCACACAGATGAAAATGGCCACCACATTTAATTATTGAAATAAGTTATAATCTTTTTTTTACATGTAGATTTCAAATATGACATCACTTTCACTGAATTGTGAATATTTAATGATGTTAATCAAGATTATTTCTACTCGCATCTAGTCTATTAAACAAAATTTGCACCAGACATAGAATTTTGTAATGGAGTAAAGAATCTATGCTTGAAAATATGTAATATTTCCAATTCCTGTATATGTTATATTATATGATATTTTTTTAAATCCTTTAGTGGACCTGTGAAATTTCATCTTTATGGATGGTATTTGTTTTATTAAAAATTGTTGGAATAGAGTCACATAGATGTCCCGCAGTTGTTATATGAACCCAGGTCATTAGCAGTATGAACAGCTCATAAGTGTGCAGCATGTAACATTTGGTGACATATGTAATTAATCAATCCATAATCTTGCTTCATTCTGTGTTGTAAACAACTGATAAATATTTCATTTATTGTATATATTTATTATTTCACTGACATATTCCTCACTCTCTGATTGGTCCATGTCCTACATGTGACTTAAAATAACAAGTGATAACAAGTGACACTTTCATAAGATGATTTCTATTATAGCCCTTTGGGCTTTGTGGAATATCACTTGTGAAAGATGCATATATATTCACCTCAATAGAATTAGATATTAAGCAAATATTTCATTCTATGGAGGGCAATACCTGTTCATCTTTCAATGATTTTTGCAGCATGTATTGCCCGCAGCCCGAAGGGCGAGGGAAATACATGCTGCAAAAATCATTGAAAGTGCAACAGGTATTGCCCAAACATAGAATGAAATATTTGTTTTATTATATCATTGCTAGACATTCACTTTGTATGTGCCTATTGAGTCCATGACGAATACTTTGCAGACTGTAACTCTTGTAATATTCCCCATCCTTCGTTCGCAGTTCAAGAAAAAAATCCTCTAAAATTCCATCCAGAACGATTTTATCGATAGATTTAACGTCTATTTCGATATCTTTTTCGTCCACATAACACTTGAAACTGTTCAAAGACGTTTCCGTTGTTTTAATAGTGTTTTTAGAATGGACATCCCTCAAGATGTCGTTCTTTTCATCGGAATTCAGACTTTTAAATTTTTTTCCGCCTGCCATTTTAATGCACGTCACAACTGTACTGGACGAAACGGGACGATTCAGAATTCCCGGGCGGGCAGTACGCCGGGCAATACGTCTTTTATAATTCAAAAATTAAGGGAGGTGTGAAATACGCTTTGGTATTTTTGATCACATGGTACTGAATTAGCCAATCAAATGACACAAATTCTAGCAATGATATAATAATGTGTAATATATTTTTATATAGCATCAGAAAGTGGGAACATACACATGGCTCAATTTGCTTCAAAAATAATTTAATATGATTCATAAATATCATTACATTTTTGCTGACATGGACATATCCATTGTGTTGACCTTGTCCATGGCTCTTTGTATTCATCCCTTGCTCAATAACCATGACGAGGATTACAACACAATTCATGTTTTTTTGTAGAAAGCAAATATGCATCCATACATCAAACAGAGAGAGAACCTGTGTAAGTAGAACCACAAAAAGTGTTCCACTTTGGAGGTGTTCCACTTACTGAGGTTTAATATCCCATTTACTGATTAAAATGAACCTCTGTGAAATAAAATAATGTCAGCAATAACATTTAAAACACAATGGAGTCCTGACAATGTAAAGTTTAAAGGAGTTTGTAATGATCACTAATTGTTTTTAATTGAAGTATTTTTCTCTCTTTGGTTGTGCTAGGTATATCCTACCATAGGATATGATATATTTAAAATCTTGATCACTGTCAGTGCTTTCAGTAGCCGAGTCCTAAGTTGGGTTCCAGGGACCCCAATATAAAAAAAATATGGGTCCCACCATGAAAAAGTGGGTCCCATAAAAACAGCAAAAAAACTTAAAAATATTTGGTAAATTAAACAATAAAAACATAATTTCAGATTTGCTCACATCTTTTATTCACTATTGACTCCCATGTCACAGTAGAATATGCATCTCTTCCCACTCCTGACACAAACCCGTCATCCCACCGTCAACCAAATATAGCCAGTCAAAGTCGGCTTCCCAAGCTCCTATGTAGCGTCGAACTTTTGGAGGCATCTCAACGGAGTGCGTAGACTTTTGAATGAAATTTCAATTAAATTTAAAAATAAAACGTGACACTCAGGGGGCCGCCATGATAGATCTCGCAAACGAGATTTCAAATTTTTGAAAATTGATCAAAGTGCAATAACTACGTAAGATACAGACATCCTAGCATCGAACTATCGTTTCATATCATATACTAAGCAATAATAAATGGTATTCTTGGTTGAATATTGCCATTCAATAATGATACAGTTTGATCACGTGATCTTATGCAACGAGAGAAGAACCCGGAAGTGGCCTTGAAAACATAAACAATGTAAGTCGATGATAAAACTGGAAATGCATCAAAACTGACCTCGATTTTCAGTGATATAAAACAGGAATAATTTATTAAACTAGGTTAGTTCGTAACATTTTTCGTTTTTTGAGGGGTTATAATGAAAACACGCGCTACGCGCTAACGCGCCACGCGCCAATGCGCTAATAGAAAATGATCCCTCCCCCACTGTGTGCGCATGTTTTAAGCGCATGTTTATGATTGGTCAATACCCTTGGCCCAGGGACATGTATAATTAGGGTTATGACTCCCTGGGAACTTGTCAAAACATTGACAGTTCAAAGACTGTATAAATCACCGCTAACCTGTCAATCAGACTTTGATGTGAACTTTGCGGCCGCAGGAAATAAACAAAGCCTCTCGAAAATTACACTTTTCAAGTTACGATTTCTCTAAAGATATAAGACCAATTAAGATGTTCTTCACACCGTTAAAAAAAAGAAATCGACTTCAATTTAGGAAATAATTCCAAAACTAAATGAACGTGTACTTTTCTCTGTATTTGACCTAAAAGAACATGAGTAACTTAGAATTAATAAATATTTACGGCCAATTACCGGACAATGATAAAACATGCTGGTCAGGTTTACATTACTTTTTAAATCGTCTCTTATTTAAAACTTTAATTCCAAATGAAATACAATCCTGTTTTCAACAATATTCCTGATAGGTAATACAATTCACTGGGACTGACGTAATTCAAAACTTTTTAAATCTAAAATCAAATTGAGAAAAACGAAAGCAAACATGAAAGGGGGGTTTATAGGGGTCTTGGAAATCCATATACACTATTTTTCACTAGCCCCTCAGTCTTATACCATTTACAGCATTTTCACCCCTTTTACATGTATAACATACAGTGTATGCAATATTTTTCACATCTCCCTGTAGTACTATATTTTACACAAAGCTCGGGTAAATAATCTGTACGATAATTTTGAAATTACCGTTGAGAAAAGTTTGGATAATATTCAGAAGGAAATAACATAATGCAAGAATCCACGTAATCATACGGCAAATAGGCAGTACACAGCCCCGAAGCCAGGGGGGTTCGGAGGGTGACTTTGGATTTTTTTTTTGAAAAAGTGCCCCCCCCCTGGGAAATCCTGGTTACTCTCCTGTCCTGTGGGACTGATTTTTCAAATCACCCCCACAACCAGGCCCGTAGCCAGAGGGGGAGCTGGGGAGCAGAGCTCCCCCTCTGGCCAGAGATTCTTTCAAAATCATGCAGTTTCTCACCATTCTGAGAATTTTTTCATGATTATTAGCCAAAATTGTGAAAAAGCTTCCCCTGGAAAAAGGCTTCCCCTCCTGGTAAAAGCTGGCTACGGGCAAGCCCCCACAACTACTTGTGTATTGAAATCCCAAATTTATGGGGATAAGCTGGATCTGCAGTATTCGTTCAAACTGTACTTTAAATTTCATAATAGGCTTCTTTAATTCTTTTAAAACATATGTTTATTTAACTTATACGATGCCATATACGATAAATGTTGCCCCTCTTATGCAGTCATACACAATAGATTTTCACCCTCCTCTTATACGATAACCCTATACACCCCCCCCATGAAAGCGAAAGAGTGTAACAGGGCATGAAAAGAAAAATGGAAAAATAAAAATGCGACGCCTGAATTATCCCACCGTTTGGTAAGTCATGAGAGAAAAAACTTCAAATACAAAGAGTAAAGATATATAAAACATCCATGACTTGATATTAAGAGGTAACATGCGACAAATAGGAGAAGTTGGGCCCCCGGCTCAGATTTCGAAACGGGATTTTTCTCGCCGATGGATGGACCCAAATAATGCAATGAAAATGAAATAGGGAGCATATTCGCATATCTGCGCCCATTCATCTTGTAAGGTGCTACTTTCTATTTATCTTCCTTTTAAATCAGATAAAACACACTGACAATCGATAATCTTTGCACAGTTAACGTAACGATCAAACATTGGGCTTCTTCATACTTCTGCTTTCTGATGCGCCACCTAATCTCTTCACTCACTCGAGTTTTATACATGTTCCCGGGCCTGTGGGAACGATCATTCTGAACAGTGCGTTAGTGCGCTAGCGCGTTAGCGCATAGCGCGTGTTTTCATTATAACCTTTTTGAGGTTTGATCGTCTGGAAACGAACTTTACAGCTTTGCGTCCCAGGGATGGATCTTTTTTTTTTTTTGAGTCCCTTCATCAAAATCCGGGTCCTCTTAATATAGAGGACGCGTTACTGAAAGCTCTGACTGTATTTTACATGGTTAACTACTAAAATATGGCAAGGGAAGGAACAGGCCAAAATTATATGAAAGTAATTTATTTACATTTCAAAACTATTTGAACTTGTCGCTCAGGTCAAGGTCATTTTTGCGGGTAGGTGGTCTAATGTCTATAAGAGGGTGATAGTGGCTCTCTGTATGCTATTGACATATTATTAGGGCCAAACACTTGGTCACGGTAATTAGTAAATATCACCTCAATGGTCAGTAGTAAAAACATTTCAACACTTCAACATGTCACTTGGGACCACATTTCAAAAAATTACAAGCCCATTATTTCAAATGATTAAGTATTTGCTTGATTAATAACTGAAAAAGATATTTGTTTCTGTTTCATTTGATTTATTTAAAGAAAGGGTACAGTATATTTCAATTTGAAGTATTCATTTGTATAGTGCTCAATTATTTCTATTATCGTCACCATCATTTCCATTCCATTATCCTTCACCATCATTCATTACCATTATTTTCACCCTCTTCTTTTGATTTCTTTTCTTCTGGACAGTCAATGGCCGCCAACCAACAATCTCCATGTTCCTTTATGCATTTCTTTTGTTCTTCTTTTGCTTCTTTGGTGACTTCGGTTCTTACACATTTTTTTTCGTAAATATCATCGCATTCCTGTTGACATGGATTGCTTTCATAATCATAATCTTCTCCTTGGGTTCTGGTGATGAGCACATTCACAAGAACCAGGGTCAGTAAAATGGTTGGATACTTCATGATGTTCTGAATAGGAAATATGCATTCATAATGGTTGGATACTTCATCTAAATAGGAAATATGTATTCATAATGGTTGGATACTTTATGATGTTCTGAATAGATAATATGTATTCATTATGGTTGGATACTTTATGATGTTCTGAATAGGAAATATGCATTCATAATGGTTGGATACTTCATGATGTTCTGAACAGGAAATATGCATTCATAATGGTTGGATACTTCATGATGTTCTGAATAGGAAATATGCATTCATAATGGTTGGATACTTTATGATGTTCTAAATAGGAAATATGCATTCATAATGGTTGGATACTTCATGATGTTCTGAATAGGAAATATGCATTCATAATGGTTGGATACTTCATGATGTTCTGAATAGGAAATATGCATTCATAATGGTTGGATACTTCATGATGTTCTGAATAGGAAATATGCATTCATAATGATTGGATACTTCATGATGTTCTGAAATTCAAGGCAAGATCAGGGTGTTTTGGGCTGAATACTGACAAGGAGCGATGGGGCCAAGGTAATGGGTTATGCAATTTATGTGATACGAATGTCAAGGACTCTATCCAGCATCGTATGTTTGTATGTCCTCATTTTAACAATGAAAGAACTAACTTCTTTCTGAACGTGATAAACTCCTGTAATGAACAACTGTCATCTAGCCTTATTTCTGCTAAAATTCCAATTAAAATATGCTTGACCATGGGTGATAAAGCTTTCATTGACTGGGGAAATGAACAAGGTCATATTTTAGATCAATGTGCAAAGAAATATCTGAAAGCAATTTATATTCCCTATAATAAGGATTGATGTATTTTAGTGACATTATGTATTTTAATTTTGACTGTAATTGTATAAGCATGTTTGTATGTGGATGCACCACATTTTCAATGTGTGTGCCACTGTTTTAAAAGTGATTCCAATAAATAATTAAAAAAAATATTATGATATTTTTATGAAGCAATAAATATTTAAAAAAAAACAAAAAAAACTTCATGATGTTCTGAATAGGAAATAGGCATTCATAATGGTTGGATACTTCATGATGTTCTGAATAGGAAATAGGCATTCATAATGGTTGGATACTTCATGATGTTCTGAATAGGAAATATGCATTCATAATGGTTGGATACTTCATGATGTTCTGAATAGGAAATATGCATTCATAATGGTTGGATACTTCATGATGTTCTGAATAAGAAATATGCATTCATAATGGTTGGATATTTCATGATGTTCTGAATAGGAAATATGCATTCATAATGGTTTGATACTTCATGATGTTCTGAATGATAAATATGCATTCATAATGGTTGGATACTTCATGATGTTCTGAATGAGAAATATGCATTCATATATCTCTGCTCTGCCAGGTAGTAGTATTTCATCAACTTAAATGATGATACTAGATGTGCAGTGTGCATGGATCAATCCATGGAAAATGTGAATGCATGCAGTGTGGTTTACATTACGCAGAAAAAATAGATATTTACAAAAGTATACAATTGAGTTGTATTGATGATTGCATTTAAAACGCATGATTTTAGATTATCTTTTGTAGAGAAATGTCAAATGATAACATTAAATAACATGAAAAGCTCAAATGAGAAGAAAGAAATTATTTACAAGAAAAGGTTCCTGGTTCCAAGATCTATTTAAGTTCTTTTACATATAGGTAACTTCGAATATCTTTGATTTTAATTTAGGTGTCTTTGATGTTCATTTCAATATCTAGATTAACTAATAAAACTCACCTTGCTTATAATGCTGGCTAGCTGTATGTCACTGGTTTCCTAAGTCTCGGTACCTATTTTATAGATACACTAATCCTTCTTTAAAGCGCATGAGAACAAACCATATTATATCATTTAGCATAAATCATTACTTATTTGATTAAGTATTGCTGCTTGAATAAATAATAAAATTACTGAATTTCTGTTTCGCTTATTTATTTGTCATTCCGGCTTACTACAGATATAAGTAATTCAGTAATTCTGATTTATTAGAGTAATCTTTATCCGAAGAGATACAGTAGTAGAGGATGTAGATCCCACAATGACAAGTGAATACGCAAAAATACAATGTCTGTTTAAAAAGTAGCAGCACTTATGCATGTAAATGTAATGTATTGTTGTGGGTATTGTAATACAAGGGGCGATCAACAAATAATGCAAATAGAGCCCTATCTCAGAAACTAATTAGAGTTAGTTGTAATGAGTATTGTGATAGTTGTATGAATGTGTCTAATGCATATGGTTTATTTTGTCTATCATTTTCTCATGTAGATAAATCATGAATTATACCAATTTCCTGAATTTTCAAGGCATTAAATAAAATAAATGATGTATCTTTGTAGAGCCTGTTATATCCTAATGTTTTTATGTCAGTGCCAGAAGTGGTGACAATTAGATATAGATTCTAATTTTTTGTGGATATCTGAGTTGGTGGTTGGTGTTTGGCAGTTTCCATTTGGTGGTTATGGTTTTCTACTAGAGTTCAGTAGTTGGTGTTCAGTGTCTGTAATAGATGGCAGGTTGTGACATTTATGCCTTGCCTAGATAATATATCCTGTGCCCCTATTATAACACAACTCAAACATAGATAATATTTTGTATTATATTCTACTATCAATGATATTTTGCCATATATTTTAAGTAAATAATATATTAAGTTTGACATATACCAATATTTCTGTTTAATGTACTTTAATTTACATTATAAATATGCTGAATGCAGTAACATACAGTTATGATGTAATAGATATTTCTTTTTAACTTGAAACATGTTAACATTATTATTATTAACCAATTATTGTAAAAATAATTAACATATGTAATAATATTATAGAATGTTAGCTAAACCTAAAAATATAGATTCTGCAATTAGCAAGGTATATATATGAAAACTATCTAATATATAACGTTATAAAGTATACAATTTTCAAATGAAATAATCTATGATAACTTTTCATCATTAAAACAATAAACAAGTAAATATAAATAGATAATAACTCACTATCATAATAGCCTTATTCATCATTTTAAAGTTGCATTTCAGTTTTGGCAAAATTACACTAAATTCCTTAAAAAAAATCTTCAAAATTTTAGAAAATTAAAAAAATATGAAGAGGATTTGGAAGTATCATGCATGTCATTGACATGACTGATCTGACCATTTATATATATGTATGTTAAATTACCAGAGTATAAGAACAGGTACTTTTATAAATATTTCTCTAACATAGCTCTCCTCCAAAGGTTTTCACATTGTGAAAAATAATGAGCTTTTGATGATATTGAAAAATTAGCTTGATAACATTATAAGTGTTCATGCTTGATTTTGCATTAGGTTGCATTAGGTGTTGTAAGATTTTGAATCAAATATACACTGACAAGCCAGAGTCCAAATACTAATATTGCAATGGAATTACTGTATATCACTAAGCTTTCAATTGATGACATTATGTAGCAATGTGAAAATGTAAAAACCTTTTGTGAGAGTCCTTTCGGCTGGAAATATGAACTAAATACTAGTAGCCCACCATGCAAATATACTTCCAACTTTCTGAGTATTTACCAGATATTGGTTTTTGTTTTTGATATTATTTACAATGTATTTTCTTTCAAAATCAACTTTTGTTGCATTTAACATTGTCCTTCAAACAGTTACAAATAGCATTGCTCATATACATGTATATGAAGTATAAGTAGTAAACTTTTGAAATACTGAGAGATATCTAAAGTTTGCAATGACTCCTCTTAAAATGAAATGTCCATAGCATAAAACTCTTGTTCCTTAATTTTGCAGCTAGGAAAATTCTATTGCTTTAGTCACATAAATCATAAGAAAGCAGATGTAGGTACAAATTCAAAGTCATTTTGCCATGTACTTAGAGTTGTTGTACATCATGCATGAGAATTTCACTGGCTTCCCATGTGCTTGGCTGTACTATACAATTCATTATCTACAAAGTTTTGATCATCTGATGTGTCTTTGTTATTTGAATCTGGGTAATGAATTGCATATGGAGTCACATCTTCATTATCAGCATCATTCCCAGTATCATCTTCCACATTATAGTAAACAGTTTCCAGTACCTCGCTGTATGTGGGTTCAGTGTCCACTTCACTTTGATGCTCTACATCATGATACACATTTTCAGTAGGTGTGTCTTGTATATCATTTGTTATTTCATTATATATATGCTCAGTATCATTGTAACTGAGTTCATCCCCTCTATCAACTAAGCCTGGAAAAGCACCAGTCCTTGTTACATGTAGGGAAGACCTGATTTCATCTTCTTTGTGGATGTTTTCACTAGTGCTAGCAACATCGCTATAGAGACCAGTTTCATCATTATCGTCTCTGCAAGTAGCATTATACCTTTCAATGTCTGTATCGTTGTAGTAATCAGACTCACTGTTTTGTATATCAGTGTCAGTGTTTTGTCTTTCATGTGCATCATCTTCAAATGATGTCAAAGCTGTTAATATTGCTGGTTTAAATCTTCTAAGATTCGAGGGTTGATCATCGTTGTCTCTGTCGTCAAAACTACTTTGTGTTGTCACACTGTCATTTGAATCCTGCCGTGAAGTGAATTCATTTAGTTTTTGATGTAAAGTTATGTTACTTTTTGATGTTGCACTATCATTGGAATTTTTACGTAAGGTTTGAGAATTCAAACTTCCAGTTGAATTCTTAGAGGGTGAATTGCTTTGTGATGTCACACTGTCATTTGAATTCTGACGAGAAGTTTTGTTTCTCTCTGATGACAAACTATTATTTGAATTCTGCCAAGAAGAAGTTTTGCTTTGTGATGTCACACTGTCATTGGAATTCTGACGAGAAGTTTTGTTTCTTTCTGATGACAAACTATTATTTGAATTCTGCCAAGAAGAAGTTTTGCTTTGTGATGTCACACTGTCATTGGAATTCTGACGAGAAGTTTTGTTTCTTTCTGATGACAAACTATTATTTGAATTCTGCCAAGAAGAAGTTTTGCTTTGTGATGTCTCACTGTCATTGGAATTCTGACGAGAAGTTGTGTTGGACAAATTGTTATTTGAATTCTGACGGGAAGTTTTGTTGCTTTGTGATTTCACAATGTCTTTTGACTCTACAGTTGAAATTAAGTGTGGTGCCATTTCTTGAGATGTTTTTAAATTCAATTTTGACTCAACCTTTTTGCTATTTCTTCTTGGAGGTGGGATAGGAATATCTTCAGTTTCGAGGTTGATTTCTGTCATCAAGTGGTCTTGAGAATCATTTATTGTCTCAAAAGGATGGATAATTTTGTTTGTGATATCATTGTTAGAATCTTGCACTGCACTACCAAGCTTTACTGGGGTATTTGGATTATCAATATCAATTTTGAAATCATCATCAGTATAATTTAGATCATCTTTTGTGCTTATATGTGCATCAGTGTCAATATTTGTGTTTAAGAGTGACCTATCATCTATATCTATTTTATTAAGTCCTTCACTTATTGTTTTATATGGGTGACTTTTCTTTCTCTGTTTTGGACTTTGGGTCATTGGTATCACTACATCGTCATAATTAGACATATTTACTCCAATGAAAGCCATAAAATCTGCATCTGGTTCATCAGGGTCATTATCGTCAACATCAGAGTTCAGCAGTTCTGTTGATTTAGCTGGGACATCTGGAGCATTAGTACTCAAGATATCATCATATATATCGGAGCTTAAATCAGAGTCGTGACCATTCATTGAATTAGATCTATCTTTATGTGGTACAGCATATAAATGTGGCTCTGCATATGTCATATATGGTGACACAACAGCCATTTTGTTCTGCATGTGTTGTTCCCCAGTGTCAATCCCTCTATCAGAATTATCAGAGAGTACAATAGTGGGGCTTTCTGACTTTCCACTATCTCCTTCATACACAGGGTTATCAAAACTGGGTTTATCGGTATCAACATCATCCTCATATCTATGAGCTTGAGGTTGTCTTGACTCCTCCCTTAAGCGACATCGCCATAGATACAGTAGTATAACCACGAGAAGGACAAGAATTATCAAGATCACCACCCCTGCGATAACACCTGCCATTATGCCAGCACCTGAAAATAGGAAACTTTTGAACAAATAAGGTGTCTAGGTGAAAGCCCATGATCAAAACATTGCGTTGAAAATTACTAAATCTAGTGCTGTAACTATAGCTGTATCTGAATTGCTATTTATATAAAACACTCATATCTTGTAATATAATACCTTTCCAGTGGATTCATTAGCAATCAACAAGACTACGTTTCTGATGTTTGAAGCATTTTTCAATACTCCCATGTTAAATCATATAATTTTCTTACCATATCATCAGTGTTGTTTGACGTTGACTCTTGTTACTGTTTATTAAGGGCTTTATATTATGTTCCAAATATTTTCTGATTGATGATACAGAATTGGATATATTTTTTTTGAATATGTGAGCATGAGTGTCAGAAGGTAAAGGAGATGAAATGAACATAATAACCAGTCAAGGAAACTAATCTCAAATTCCAAACAAATATGGTAAAGAACGATAAGTGTTGCATAGTGTATGTTCAAGACATCAAACCAAAAATTCTGTGTATGGTTCATAAAAAGATCCTGCAAAATTATTTGCTTAAACATATTTTGCAGGCTTTTTTTCATAAATCATACACAGAATTCTTGGGAAACAAATATTATTCATTGGATGTCTTACCATTGTTCCCTTCACCCTGCTGTCCGGCAGCTTCTGTTTCATTCACCATTGTGTTCACTCCATCTTTCATAACAACATCCCATTCAGTAGTCCTCATTTCCACACCTTTTAGGATGTCATTGTTTCCTTTACTTGTATAAATGATGTCATCATAGCCAGTTGTAGTTTCTTTGTTTTTTGTGGTTGTAATGTCATGTGCAGTTTTAAAGGCTTCCGTTGTGTTATCTATTGTAGTAGTTGTTGCTTGCTCAGTAATAACTTGCTCAGTTGTTGCATTATATTGTTCAGTTGTAGTAGACTGTGGTTTAGGGTTTGCCTTTGTTGGAATTGTGGTTTCCATAGGTATACTGGCTGATGCTATAGTGTGTGTAGCATGGAACACAGAGGGTGCTGTTGTTTGTCTTAACATGTTCACTGAAATCAGTTATATCATCAGTTTTTTCTTACATCTTGAAACCTCCTGGTATTGCTATACTGGCAAGTGTAACTTGTACCATGTTTATGTCTATTATGTAACTGTCATATTCTGCACTCTGCCTCTTAAAGGTGCAACAATTAGTGGAGAGGGGCCATTCAACGATCATGGACCAGCGTCAAAATATATTTAAATTTGGATATTTCATCAAGACTTACGTCTATTTTTATTATCTACATTTAGAAACCCCCTAGATAAACATTATTTCAGCTGGTATTCCTCTTGAAACATGGTGGATCTTAAAAATATAAAAGTAGATTTCCCCTTTTTGAAGCTTTGAACTGAATTTACACTTCTAATGCAAAGAAGATGTCAAGCCAAATGTTGCCTTGATTGCTCAGAAAAAGTTAAAATGTTCCTATTTTATCTCTAAAGGCCTTATTGCCCCTTTAATTTGAATGTGTTAGTTTGATGATGTTTTCATCTATTTAGCCAAATCATGGAAAGTCTAAAAGCCTCTGTAATTCAAGTAAAAAGGTCATATTTGTAAAAATTAATCCTAGAGAAGTGATGCTATGTGGTAGAGATATACCAACAAATGATATAGCTTTTGTAAAGTTAGTATTGAAGATGAGGGAAAAATGGTAAATGAGATTGATAGAAGAGAATGAAAGGAAGGGGGGCCTTATGAAGGTAAAGAGAAAAGAGAAATTAGCAAAATATCAGTTGGGTGACATTAGGGCTAAGAAGAGGCTTCTTTTTGGAGGCAATAGGATATAGTAATTGTCACTACCTAATTTAACTGTTGCATCACGTGGCCTCACCTACCAATTAACCAATTTTGTACCTTTGTTCAACAGTTGCATCCTTCACAAAATTAGGTGGTAGCTCCCTTGGTATGTTCACTTCAGTAAGTATTTCCAACTGCATTGAGATCCCATCTTCATAAGATTAGGCCTTTTGGGAAACCTTCTCCAGTAATGTTTTATCAGAAATAACCTTTAGAATAATGGAAAATTTTCATTATATCATTATAATAAGTGAAAATTGTTTATTTACAGCTTGATATTTGGAATAAGTTGCATGAGGTATAAGTCAAGTTGGACTACATATTTGAGAGGTGATCAGAAAGCTCTCATAATAATAAAAGACAAGTCTCGGCTTGGAGAACAGTCTCCTGGGCTGGTGTTTTTTATGAAAAATAAAGAAATAACATTAACTTGCAGTAAACCAATTCAATGAAAGACAAGTCTCGGTTTGGAGAACGAAGTTCATCAGTTTACTGTGCTAATAATTTTTTATGAATATATAAAAATAACACCCAAATTATGCATATTAAAAAGAAGACATTTAAATCCACAATATGTAAAAATACCAAAATTGTCCAAAGCAGGCATAATGTGCAGTAGACTGTAGACTCATTTTACAGATCACACGAGAAATAACTTTATTAATCAAAGGCTTCTCTATTTTGCAAATGTAAATACTTTATATTTTTAATTAACTGATTTGGATGTCAGCAGTTATTTTGGCCTTAAATGTTTTCATGGTGATGATTTAATAAGTTTACATTGATAACATTTGCATTGCCCCAATGCTGAAAGATCAGAAGATAGAAACAAGTATTAACTCCCATTTATATAACATTTGTTATCATATTTTCTTTTATTTCTATGTTCACAAGGTATTACAGTTTCAGTGTTTACTCTTACCTCATTATAATATTAGAGTTGTAAGTTTGTTCCTTTTGAAAACACACATCTCACAAACTGTTCCATATCCGCCTACATCATAGTTCATCTGCATGTGACACCATCACATCATGGAATACTATGATGATGTTCAAAGTGTTTAGGATAATTTGAAGGTGCTTTTAATCTAGTATGTCAATTGCAGAGATTCCAGAAATACTGTATGTGTCACATCTGGGGATCAACTGTAAATTAAGTGTTTTATAATATGATAATATAGATGTGACGTTGTTACATGGATTTTACATGTATTTTTAAATTCAGCAAGAATGAATCAGAAACTTTGATTGAACCATCAAACTTGGATTAAAATGAAACAACATTAAACATAGATTAGATACCCATGAAATAAACAACAAAAAATTAGATGACATTACAAAAGTCATATAAATATGCTTTATCCCGAGATCATACACATGTAAAACATAGTAGTAGTATTTAAGGAGTCTACCTTATTAGTTTGCTGATTTATAGTGTACTGGGATGGTATATTTTTATGATAAATAAGATGTGAACATGCCCCTTATCTGTCAAGACTATATGAAAAATATATGCCAGAGGTTTTCACTTTTATTTTGCAGTTTATGTTTAGAACATCTGAAATATTTTTCATTTTAAATGTTCAAGTTCCCTACATTGCAGATTAGTCATATAAATGGGAACAGGTATTTAATGATCAGAGAATGAAATTATATTGGAATGACAGGTATATATTGATAATTGGAGTAATTAGACATTACGAAATCTCTGATGTTTTACATGGTTTATATCAGTTATTACAAACATGTTAGGAATTCTAATTGCATATACCTATCATCATATATTAAAGCACATATAAAGCTCATTGCAAATATAGTTTACATAACTGAAAGATTTTTATATATTTTATAGCAATAAGTCGACCAAATTATGGAACATTTTAATTTTCTATTGAATTATTTCAATCATCATATTAAATTGCCATAATTGATAACAATAAAAACCATAAAATGTGGATCATCCAAAAGTCCAATTACTTAAGTAACATTTTGGTCATAAAGCCAGGCACAAAGTATGCCATAAGCGCAATTTATTCTCTTACCTGATTCTTACATTTTGGTCATTAAAGCCAGGCACAAAGTATGCCGTAAGTGCAATTTATTCTCTTACCTGATTCTTATGAAGAAAGTGATGAAGCTTATATTTATGTTACATGATTCATGGACTCTAAGATAACACAATGTATCACACAAACAGTGTTTCGATCAATAATTCCATTACATCAGCAGTATAAAGAAGATTGTCTTCTATCTTGTTGCGTGATATTTTACAATACATTATTAATTTTGATTTATAAGCACAATAATTGTAAATAATTTATTTGGGGAATATCTGTGATTTTTGGCATTTGTTAAGTGCTTTTATAATCTTGCCTTTTGTGCTTTTTCGATTATCTCTATATCAAACAATTGAAGGCCTAAACCTGCGAACTTGAAAATAAGAAAATGATAACAGATACCTTTTATTAATTGTAACTTTTTGTTGAATCAGACCTTTTTATTGAACCTCCTTATAGTTTCAGCTGAAAATCGATGTCATTAATGTTGTCACTTGGTCATTTCTTCCTCACTTCTAATTTTCTTACATACTTGTATCTTCAACACACATGTATTTCATCTTAATCTCCTTTTTACTTTAGTATCAGTTTCAATTTAAAACATGCACGTAGCTTCAACAAAAAATGCATCATTTCTTCTACCCCTTTTCACTTTAATTTACAATTTGAAATATAACAGTAATTTCCATTACTTTTTTCTTTTCTGTCAAATGAAGTCACCAATTACATTTATCATTGTTTTGATAACATGGACAATGTAATACCATTGTAGTATATGTCATGTATCTGGCTCATCACAGGATATACAAATTGGATGTAAATTTCATTTATTCAGGCCTGGAGCAAGGTTATGATTTATATCAATTTGTTGCAGATACCAGCTGCATCACACTTCCATTTCCATCTTGTTGTTACTTATTTACATTCAGAAGTTTATTCAGTGACATCTTTATATTTAATGGTTAGTTCATTCTAACGAGTCTGGATCTGAAACTGTGGTCTGCTGTTTACCAGTTACATGTGCTTTATGTAGCTGTCACATTAGTCATGCTCACTGTTTGCCACTATGTGAATACTTTGGACAGATGGTGGGGTATGGCATGAACACAGGATGGGCAAAACAATTTGTAGAAAGATATCCCCCTCGCATCAAATATAAATATTAATTAATTGATTTAAAAGATGAATGTCCAAATTATTCAAATAGTGGTGAATGGTGAGACCAAACGGTGACAGCTACTTTATATATTATATGGGCAACTACCGTACTTCAAAATGATTGGGTCTAATAAAGGGCCGTATCTGAGAAGGGGCTTCAAGGTTTAAGGTCACCTCAAGGTCACAGGATCATTGAATATTTAGTGATGAACGTCAAGCATGATGAGGGTCAATCTTATGATGAAATTGATGATCCCTGACAACATAAACACCCCTTTAAAGTCACCTACATGAATGACCTAGGTCACATCAACATGGCAATTAGGTCAACAAATATCCCTTATTTTATGCTATAAATGGGGACTAGGGGTAGATTAATGCACAAAAAGTTACATGGCTCATAATATACCATTTTAAAGGTTACATGACTTTGGAATTCCAGAAATGAATATTTTAAAATAATATTCCCCCACCTTTTCAAAATCAGGTTGTTTCCATGGCAACCTTTCTTGTTCCTTATAAATTATTAAGTGTACCATTTTGTGCATTTAGTTTCTTAAATTTTGGAGATCTTTGCTGACCTAAATAGTTTTGTTTGGTATTTGGTATCCCTAGAACCCCTGTAAAGGTCAAGTTAGGTCATGGTCAAAGTTATCTTTGCGTCAAAGGTCAATGTATATTAGTACTGTGTGTGCATAAACTGGGAAGTAAGTTATGTATATTTTAGTGTCACTAGAAGGTCTTTGGAGTTTTATTAGTCTCGCTCCAAGCCCTTGCCAACAAGTGTGTGAGAAATTGCTTAGTCGAGTAGAGGAGGGGGGGGGGTCACAGAGGCTTGTAGCTAGACTAGACTTTTATAGGTAGGGTTTCAGGCCTGTCAACTTGGGTACACCTAACATGAGTGACTTGGAAATGTTGAACACCTCCCCTCAAAATGTGGACACCTTGGTCCAAATCTGAACACCTTGATCCAAATTTTGAACGGAATGCGTGACATATACGTAATTCGCGTGAAAAGTCCGAACGAAATGCGTACGTTTTTTTTCGGCGTTCGTATTTTTGCTGTGTACACGAACTTTTTTAGAAATTTTTCTACAGAAATATTTTTGCTTGACAATTACCAGGTAAAATGCGTATTTGCGTGACATTTTCTGTCACGCAAAAATAACTGGCGTGACTTCAAATTCTTAAGCAAATGCGTGACAAATACGCAAATTGCTGGATAGTTGACAGGCCTGGGGTGTATACTGTCATTCACAGAGGGAATAGGTCAAAGGTTGAATAGGCTATAGACAAGCTCATGAATTATATTTGTATTTTCATTTAGCTATATTCTGTAAAACACAAATACACATTTTGATAGCTGTAAAATAAAAGCATTTATTTCAACACCTATATATATACATTAGTACATCAAATGCATTACATCAAATGTTTTCAATTGAAAATAAATAAAACCATTTCACACGTAATCATGAATTGCAGTCTAATTTTAGTGTGTTTGAGAAACATGTACAAACACCAGTCAGGTTTAGGTAATTTTACATAAGCATTCAGTTAATTTATTTTCATGTAGAGCTGCAAAATTATAAAAAAATACTTCTTATGTGTCTTCTATTTATACTCTCAGATGTCATAGCAACTACTATAAAAACAAAGGGAGAAATACTCAGCGAACAATATCAATCATACTTCACACTTTATGACCTATTACATCTACAAACAATTCAGTAATACGAAAAATCTTCCAAATCATCTGAGTCTGAGATCATGGGTATTCTGTGTTTCTCTATGTTAACATTTATAATAGGCAGTTCTTCCTAGTCTATATTAGTCAACAGTCATAACTAAGTATACAATAAACAGAACCTGTACAATAGAATATATTTATTTCATGGATATTCACCCTATCTACATGCACATCGAGACCTATCATTTATATCTAAGTACTCACATTTGAGTACTTTCTCTTTGATACCATTGGAACTTCTGAATAAAATAAACTCTCAAGGGGAACACCTCACAAATAGAACAGTTTTAAGGCTTCCGAGGGTGTCTGACTAGGTTTTATTGTATATTGTGCCAAGTCTAAAATCAAAATTATTCAGATTTGAGAATGTTTATACTCATTACATATATTTATTTGAATTGATAATTTATAATAGTCTTATGCCATGAACTCATATAACTTTATAAAGAAATGTTTTCATCATGATCAGGGTCATATGCATAATGTTTCCCATTGATGGTCTTATACCATGATCTCATATAACTTTATAATGAAATGTTTTCATCATGATCAGGATCATATGCATAGTGTTTCCCATTGATGGTCTTATGCCATGAACTCATACCTTCAGTTGGCTGAACATTGTCATAAACATCATTTGAAGCATCATCATTATCCTCATCTTGACTGCTTCTTATAGCTATTGTACTTAGATCTTTTTGGTTGCCATGGTTATCATATGTCTTGCCATGATTTGTTGTGCTGGTTTGTCTTGGTGGTGGTTTGTTTGGTGGTTTTGAAAGGTCTTGTCTTTCTTTGAGTTTGTTCACTTGGTTTTGTGGAGGAAGACTTTGTGTTTTTCTTTGGTTCCCTGCTTCATTTATTTGGTCACTAAGGTCTTCGTTGCTAGGGTAATTGTAAGGAAGTGCCCATTGCTCTCCATATTTATCTATAACATCTTCATATATTGACTGAAGTAGATCTCCTTCATTACAACTCAATGACGAATAACCATCAAGATTTTCCAGACTTTGACATTTCTTTTTACCAAGACAATTCTTAGCAAATTGCTTTTTAGGTACAGGTGGTTTGTGATCTTTTGATATATCACCTGTACTTTTAGAGAATTTGCTCAAGTTTGTCTTTTTAGTTTTTCTTTTTCTATCAACTTTTGCATATAAGCTATCAATGTCAGTATCTGTAAGACTCTTATTTTTCTTCAGGGGAGAACTATCATATTTTTCATATCCTCCATTACTGCCGCTTGATGGATCTTTGTCAGGTTCACTATAGTGTCCATCATCAGCATTGTTGCTCTGGTGACCAGTACTGTTACTATAGAAACTATGTCTATGTGAGCTATCCTTGCTGTAACCACTGGAACTGTCGCTTTCTTTTCGATCCTTCTTCTCAAGGTCGAATTCACCTGTGAAGCCATAGTTATCAGCACTGACACTCGAGTCATAGGCCAGGATTCCTCCATTGTATGGCACCTGATGGAAGTCCTCTTCATTTGTTGCTGAAGCAGCCTTTTTACTTGGTGGTGCAAATACACTTGAAAGTCGGCGACGTGTTCGCTTTTTCCTGAAGTATAACATTGTCATATTGAATCATGGAATTATTTCATGAAATTTATAACTTAGATATTTTTTTTTCATTCTCTTTATCAGATTCACTCACTTGTTTTTGAATATTTGTTTTTTTTAAAAAAAGTTTTATTATTCCAGATGAGTGACAGACTGGTACGCAGCTACACAAAGTACAAGTCAGAATATAAGGCTTTTCCTGAAGTGTCGAATAAAAATATTTCCAAAGAAGGGCAATGAGGGCTTGCCATATGTCAGGTAAGAGAGCCACAACACCTCCAAAAGTTTGGGAATTGAAGTCCCCTTTGACCTATTTTTATTCAAATCTTATCTTTTAATCAGGTTCATGGTAGAATTAATCAATCAGTTAGAATCCCCAAATATATACTGACTTTAACCATGGTCCAAAAGGGGACTTGTGATAACCAAACTTTTAATGGAAGTGTATGTTTTAACTTTACAGAGGTTACCATTCATATGATGTATTGATTTGAAAATGGGTTGATTTGAATCAATGAATCAGTGGTAAGAAATCCAGTTGTTGTTGATAATGATGAACTGACTGTTGGTATCAAGATTGTTTATCTAGCTCCATTCAGTTTTGCTTATCTTGTGTGAATTTACTTTAAGTAATATAGATGGCATATGTATATCAATTAGATTCTTGGTTTGCATAATATCAGTGATAGTGCTACATTTAAGCAAAAAAGCAATGATTGTAAATGATATGAAACATAAATATTCGAGAAAGGAAATCATTTTTGAATATATTGAAAAGTTCCATGCTGCTAGAACTCAATAGAAAATAAACTTTTTAGCAAATACGATGGGTTTGAGTGAACCCCCTGGCTACGGGCCTGAGTATACTAATTAAGGTAAAGATGAATCTTAAATCTTACTTTCTGTATATAAGAAGTGTAGTGAGCACCACAGCAGCAACAACTAACGCCACAACCACTATAGTCAGAATTGTACCTGAAAATATAGAGTTTCAGGTAGATTTAGTGATTTCCATTCTTCTGTATGGTTCCAGTATATAAATTGTCTTTTGGTCCATGGCATCTTTTGAGTGTTCTTTCACAAAAAAGGCTTTGTATTTTGAGTTTGGATATGATATTTTAGTTTTTTAACTTCTCCATATTTTCTACAGGACCTTTAAAGGAATTTTAATTCAACATATATTAATTTCTCACCTAATCCAACTGTTTGTGGTGCAGCTTCAAAATCAGTACCCAGGGATTCTGAGTTTTCCTTAACAGTAGGTAGCTCCCTGATGGCCATGTCTGGATCCAGGGTCCCCAAATCTGCAGCACCATTCTGACTGGGATCTATCAAGTCAGAGTGACCTCCTGATTTGCCATCCTTTACATGTCTACCATCATTTGTTAGATGTGTGCCAGAATTGAACTGATTAGTTCCATCATTTGTTTCAACTTTATGTTGATGTGGATTATATCCGTCATTTGTAAGATCAGTGTTGTGTTGATGAGGATAATGTCCATCATTTTCTCCAGCTATTCCAGAATTTGTGTTTGGTTTATTGTATTGAGTTGTATCGGAAGATGAAACGTCAGTGGCAAAGGAACCATCTATGTTGCTATGCGAGTTAATAGGGCTGTTGCTATGGTGACCATTGTTTGAAGCCCCATTGCTACCAATGGTAGAACCAGAATTATAATCATTATCAGGATTGTGATCATTTCCATAATGATTGTTACCATGGTGATTGTTAGTGTTATTCCTGTTGCCTTGGCTACTAACAGTATTGCCATGGTTACCATTGACTTTAATCGGCCAATTACTAGGGTAGATAAAATCAGCATCGTGGATGGAGCCAATCAGTTTTTCATTGGAAAGATCAAAAGCTGAAATAGATAAGGACATGATGAAGAAAGCACAAAATACATCTATACATGTAACTTGGATAAACAACTGATTTTGGTCTAAAACATTTTAGAATGTGTATTGACTTGTGGGGATGTTTTTACACTACATGTACATTGTTGACTTGATTTATTCCCAAATGCAAACATACTAAATTTTCAGATAAGTATTGGTTATTTGATGAGGGTTTCATACTGAAGGACATATGAATTTATAAACAAACCTGTTTATAAATAGATTATTATCATAAAATCCAGGAGGCTGAATTCTTGTGAATAAGATTCTATGCATTTTTCCAGTCATTACAGTATGATTTAAATTAATTGTTCCATACTTAATTGGAAAACATTTTGGAATCAATCCTAAGCATATATCATTGTCACAGGGGCTGTACCAGTTGTGACAGTTGAACGAACAGGGTAAGGTACAACACGGGGGTGATGAAATTGAACAAAACTGATGTTTTTGATATTTCAGAAATATCTGAACTAGTTTCTAGATATTTTTATATGTAAATGTCTGTAACAATATCCTAGACAGTGATCTTTACAGTGAATTTCATAGTTAAACCTACACAAACTGTGATTATACGGTGTAACACGCAGGTCAATTTACCTGAGATACATAACGCAAATCCAAAATTCCTTGTGTTGTACCTTACCGTTACCCTGCTTTATATAATTTCTCTGTCAGGTTCACTGTCTAGGATGTTATTATAAACATTTATATTTAAAAATACCTAGAATCAGATCTTCAGAAACGATGAAAACATCAGTTTGCTCAAATTCCATAACCCTCGTGTTGAACCTTACCCTGCACTTTCAACTGTCACAATTAATTTGTACACACCCTGTGATTATGAAATAATCTAAAGCCAATGATCTCTCCTGAATTTAAGAGAAAATTTTAGACTTAATTGGTGATTTTAATGCTAAATAGACACAATAATAATTCTAAACTTAGAAATGCAATAATTTTGAGGATATTGCCTCCTCTAGTAGATACTTTGGAAAAGCACAAGGATATTTTTAACAATTTCTCATTGTTATGTACTGCCATTTATGTTTATACTATAAACCTGGGTGGTATATCATGTATTGTAATTGATAAAATTAACATATGAAATAAATTATGGAAAATTTCTTACTTTCATAATATATCCAGAATCCCTTGACGCCTCTGAAACTATGCTCTGTTGTTGAGAATGTCACTGTCACCTTGGTATCGTTGCTCTGGAACAAGAGCCCCCTCTTGTGGCCAGCGCATATAATATCACTTATGTGGAATGCATCTGAAATCTACATTGAGAACACAACAGTAAAACATTTACTCATATACACTATATGTAGTCAGTATACAATTACATTGTATGTTTATTAACCATCATGGAATATTTCTATGCAAATACCATATTTAAAGGTAGAATGTCACTTTTGTGGAATGCATCTGAAATCTACATTGAGAACATAAACAGTAAAACATTTACTCATATACACTATATGTAGTCAGTATACAATTACATTGTATGTTAATTAACCATCATGGAATATTTCTATGCAAATACCATATTTAAAGGTAGAATGTCACTTTTGTGGAATGCATCTGAAATCTACATTGAGAACATAAACAGTAAAACATTTACTCATATACACTATATGTAGTCAGTATACAATTACATTGTATGTTTATTAACCATCATGGAATATTTCTATGCAAATACCATATTTAAAGGTAGAATGTCACTTTTGTGGAATGCATCTGAAAACTACATTGAGAACATAAACAGTAAAACATTTACTCATATACACTATATGTAGTCAGTATACAATTACATTGTATGTTTATTAACCATCATGGAATATTTCTATGCAAATACCATATTTAAAGGTAGAATGTCACTTTTGTGGAATGCATCTGAAATCTACATTGAGAACATAAACAGTAAAGCATATACATGTAGACAGTGCACAATTATGTTTATTGACCATCATAGAATATTTCTTTGCAAATAGATATTGAAGGGTGAACAGAAATGAGTTGAGACAATTAAATTTGGACATTTTGAATATCCAATAACTGCAATATTTGATTTAATTGTTTTTTTTTGCAAAATAAAAAGTGATTTTAATCAGTTTCTCTATTTTGTATGTTGAATTTTGAGTATTATAGCCATTTACAAAAACATTTAAAATGATGAAAAACATAATCTCATTGATTGTCTCCCTTTAAATAGGTTTTATGAAAACAATTTCATACTGTCCTCACATCCTATCTATATATGCTGGTTATGTTATTTGTTAAAAAAAGAGTTTATCAATATATTACTATTGCTGTATTTATAGTTATGATTAAATGCTTGTTAAACAAAATATTTTTTCTTTCTGTGTTAATGTTGCATTAAGCATCCAAATATCCAAAGTCTTTCTCTTGATCCTTCCCCTTTGGCAGTTGTGCTCTGTTTATAAAAGAAGTACTAATACCTGTAAGAAGTCTATGCATTCACGCTCGATGTCAAAGCTATAGTAAGCAAGGTAGATGTCTAACAGGTAGACCCTCACACCATGGTTGGCTGGTGCCATGATCATACCTGCAATGTAATAAGATATTGATGATTTTTCATTTTATTTTAACTCAGGCCCGTAGCCAGGGGGGGTTCGCAGGGTTGGGCCAAAAATTCTTTAAAAATCATGCAGTTTTTCACAATTTTGAGCACTTCTCAGGTGATTTTAGGCATATTTGGGCCAAAATTGTCAAATGTGAACCCCCCTGAAAACTGAACCCCCTCCCCCTTGGCAAATCCTTGCTACAGGCCTGTAACTTAATGGGTTTATAATGTCCATGAAGGGAACATTCAATTAATAAATATGTTTAAAAAATACTTGTGAGGAGGTGCAACATGAAATCCACATGTTGGAGGGAGTTTGATAAATACCTGAAAACTCATAGCAAGTGATATAAAAATAGTACCTGTACATTCTTGATTGGTGGGGTACATCTTGGGGTAGTTTGGACTTGTGATATACCCTGCCATAGCTGTGAATACCTTGGTCTCACACACATCCTTATGTGAAGTTTCTATAGTATAAAAATATAAGCTTTAAAGAAAGTACTGTAATAATTTTTAAAAGTGCATAACAAGTGTCTTCAACCTGTAAGATCAAGAAGTAATACATTGAATGAATATCATCAATGATAGATTGCCAAGCAAATAATCTATTAAATAATCTTGTGAATTATGGATATATATTAGTTGTTAGTTTTGGATGGCACTAATTTGTTAATTTGATAATGTCCATCTATATATTATATAAATTATGTTTTTGACTCGTGGTTTGCTCTATTGATTAAATATAGATCAACAAAAACACACAATGACCAAAATTAATATAAAGACTCACTTTAGGAAAAAGCTGTTGCTCACTTACTTGGTATACAAAGGTATTTCAGGACAAAGCTGTTGCTATAACCACAGCTGGAGGACAGATAGACCCATGGTGTAGTAAATGTGCATGTCTTATTGCCGATACATGCAGGATTCCCAGCTTCTTCCTGCATACAGAAGTTGCTATGGAAACTGCCGGGACATTTCTTGGATTGACGATAGTATGCACTTTTGACACTGACCATGTAACCGGATTGACATCTTGCAACAATGTTTTTGCCATAGCATTGGTCTAGGGTGTTGACAGGGTGAATGTCTGAAATGGTGAATTATTTTGATTAAACAATTCATTTAAAAACAGAATTTAGAACTAATCTTGCATCAAATATTAAGACCCCTATGTATCTACTTCCCCTCCCCGTAGGGATAAAAAGTTTTTTGCAGCAACAGACTATTAAAACAATTTCTCAGATATCACAGAATCATTCATCAGTCTTAAAGATGCAGCCATATTTCAGTCAGAAACATCTTTTGACTTATCAAAGCTCGTCAAGAATGGACAATCTTACATGGAGTGACACCACCATTCACTACCACATTTCAAAACCACAAGAACAAAATACATTTTATTCATTCGAAGTCTTTATATTTACAATATATCTTGAAGACTAATCATAAAAGAATAGAAAGTCACAACACTATTCAAACAAATACGGTAGATCTAATGAGATGAAAGTCTGCATGCACTTGACTTGACAAATTAGATTGATAGAACTTTATTAATTAAACACCAGTTTCCTCAAATGATTAATTGTTATTTTACATTGTTGGAGTAATTACCAGTGCACGGAAATTCTCTCCAGCCCAATCCATTTTCCACACTTTTTCTCTAGAATTTGAAAAACTTCCTAATTTTGGGGGGATATTAATATTATATAGAGCATTAAGAATATGTCTGTTTAGTTAATTTTATCCTGATTTAATTCTTTTTCACCCAATTTCCAATTTAAAATGTGACCACCGTGTTATTTGACTCACAGGAGGTCAATTTGATTAAAATAACAGTGATCATTTTTAATTTTAAAATTAAATTAAGGATGGGGTTTTGTAATATTAAGCATAGTAGAGTATACGCTCGTGTAAAACTATTTGTTGGAAAGAAATCCTAGAAAACCAGAAACTTGTACAAAATTAGGGATAAATAGCATGGAATAAGTAGAAAAAAGTGAATCTTAAAGCGCAGGTTGAGTAACTTAATGAATGTGCCAGGTGGAATTAAAAGAATATTTAAATGGCCTCAAGCATGTTACTAATTATTATTATTGCCAGAGGGTCAAATGTTAAACTTTTATTTCATCATATTGTTGTGTCATTAATGCATACATGTCTAATGAAATATTACATTGACTCAAGCCTAGAATTAAAAATGATTTGTCTCTTTTAATGTGTTACTTAATGTTAATATGACCTACCTAGAGCTTAAGAAGATGTTATATTGTGAGGTTATCATTTATTGTTATAAAAAACAGTTAGTAACCAGACCCTGTAACCTGTGTACTAAATTCTCAATCATATATTCACTGCAATCTACAATCACACATTTACTACAATGCATGATACATTGACTTCAACCAATAAAGGACACTAAAATGTATATATTAATTTCAACCATACATTTACTACTAAACATACATTGGCTTCAACCATAACATTTAGAATCCACATATTGGCTTCAACCATACTGTAACTACATTCCACACATTGATTTCAACTATGCATTTACTTCAATGTATACATTGACTTCAACTATGCATTTACTACAATGCACACATTGGCTTCAACCATACATTTACAATTCACACATTGGCTTCAATCATACTGTAACTACATTCCACACATTGATTTCAACTATGCATTTACTTCAATGTACACATTGATTTCAATTATGCATTATTTTACTACAATGCACACATTGGCTTCAACCATACATTTACAATTCACACATTGGCTTCAATCATACTTTATTCCACACATTGACTTCAACTATGCATTTACTACCATGCACACATTGACTTCAACTATGCATTTACTACGATGCATACATTGACTTCAACCATAACATTTACTACATTCCACACATTGACTTCGACTAATTAACTAGAATCCACACAATGAGTTCAACCTACATTTACTACAGTGTACTCATTGATTTCACCATACATTTAGAATTCACACATTGGCTTCAACCATGTATTTACTACAATCCACACATTGACTTTTGCAAACTATGCATTTTCTTCAGTGTACACATTCACTTCACCCATACATTTACTAAAATCCAGACATTGTACTTTAACTACTATGCTAACTGATGCCCCTAACTGATATATCCATATATAAGATCTGTAGAGAACAGGAGATGTTCATATATCCATACCTGTACCAGGAACAGCTGTACCAGGATTAGCATCACCAGGAAGAGCTGCACCAAAAATATATATGCTGAGTTCCAACACAACCAGACAAGCAATGGTTACATGTATACCCATATCTATGGTATCTTCTCAAATCTGCTTGATAGTTTTATGTCCTTAAGACCATTGTTCATGTTAATTTTATCTATGTATTTAGTATTGTCCATTTTGTTCTTTTGTGCTATTTATCCATTGTCTAATTCTCATCTTATAGTGGATCATTATCAACTGTAATATCCCAAATGTTCATATCGTGGTTTCACCTTTTAGTGTTATGTTTATTGATCAAGTGATTTATCCAATTGTACTCATGTCTTCTAATTATTGTACTTATGTCTTCCAATTATTGTACTTATGTCTTCCAATTATTGTACTTATGTCTTATTGTTAACTTTGTATATCTATAAAGTATTGTCCTTTGTGACCATGAATATGTAGGCTTTTGTGACCATGATACTACCAGAATGGTTCAAGGTCATTAAGTGTCTACTATGGGGTATACCCCTATACATGCCTATAGGTCAACTCTATACGTTTTACCAAACTCTCTTTGTCCCATCTGAGTTCTTAATTAATGTTTTGTACCATGGTTCTAAATAACACATTTGTCAAACTCATTTCACAGCTTTCTCTCCAAAATGTGAATAAGCTACAGAGCTAGTTTTGGTACTTGGTTTACAACTTGAAGTCTAAATATGAATTATAGCTACATTGTTCCTTGGTTATCTCTCTTTTTCAAGTTTTAAGCATGACTTGTTTTAAGTTTTGTTGATGGGTATTGTAAGATTACCACATGAAGTAGCATCTGTTGTCTCCTTACTAGACGTGTGGTTTATTATTAATTAATTAATTGATACATTCATACACTCTTCATCAAAAGTTTGATGTATGATATTAATAGCTGCAGGGAATTTTTTTTAATGTTAATTGCAATTAAATATTTCAATTTCTTTGTTTGATGTTTTGATTTTGAAGCCATCATTTGATTTCACAGAGTTATTTGGACTGTATGATCAGTTGGAGTTTGTCTAGTGTGATAGGGAAAATGGTTCATTCATTTTTATGTCACCACCAAGAGTGTAGACATGTTGTTATGGTCTCTGGTTTTTGTGATGGCGGGTAGTGGTTTGGTGTTTGGGTCTGTAACAAATTATTAAACTTCCAATAACTTAACAAATGCCATTGAGACTGATTTTGATTTTTTTCAAAATCATCTACAAGTTCTCGGAAGTTCAAAAGACTTTAGATTTGAGATTTGACCTTCAATGACCTTCTCATGGTTAAAAAAAGCTCAAAAAAGTCTCTTTTCAACTTGCTTCAAATTGACCAATTTTTTTAAAATCATCTACATGTTCTCTATTAAATATGGGTTTTACAACTCAGTAGACCCAAGCCTCTTTTGACAGCTCAACAATTAATATTTTTTGAGTTCAGCGCTGCACCTAATTTTTCTTTTTCTGCATGATCGGTGCACAAAATAATGTTCAACCTAATGGTGTTAAAAAACTTGTGACATTTTTTTAATTGTTGTTTTATGGTTAATGTAAAGTAGTGTATACTGAAGAGATCACATCTTCATGTTCAACATGTCTGGAGGCTACAATGCACAGGGTGTGGGTTTACTTAATTAGCTTACGCTAAAGTATGTAATTAATTTTTAATATAAATAGTTGCTGTACATCTCAGTTCATTTCTATCATACTTTATGTATTTTTAATTTATTTAAAATATAAACAGATTTGTTCAACTCAGCCAATAAAAGGAATGATTTTGCTTTAATTAAAAGATGTCACTCCCTCAAAATAAATTTTCTTTAATTCCTGCTCAGAGAGTTTCTTTTTGCTTCTTTAGCCAGAGAGATTAAATTTGTTAAACATGTTGTTAAGTATTATCATGTCCGAGTATAAAGGTTAATAAACTACATTTTTCAAATCTATTTATAGTTATTTAATTCTTAGTCAAGCTTCATTATACATGAAAACATTATTTTAAAAAGATTTGTAGGCATTGATTTGGTCCTAAAAATAACTGATACACTTATTGAACTTTTTGTTTATTTAAAAGATGGCGTCATTAAAGATTGGTTTGCTGGGTCTGATTTAACACATACTAGGTTTTGAGCTTTTTAGGTTTTAAAGATGGCGTTCTTACAGACACATTGAAGAGTTTAGTTTTCATCAAGTTTCTCCCCTCCCCTTCTATATTCCTGCATTGTAAAGGCTTGTGTGGTTAAGGTAGGGTAGGAGTACACAAGGGCTGCAAGCAATGCTAAAAGGAGGTATTTAATCAGATTGAAGATCATCCTTAAAAATATATTTTACAAAAGCTATATATGAACAATACAGTATACAGTCTCAACTAGAACATTACTTCAAGTAAAATTAAATATCTCAAAACTTTAAATGAGTTGAAAATATCTCATTAATCCATGTCTCTTAATAAATGAACAACTGTTGTAGTTTAATAAAAGGCTATATCGCTGATTTTTAACATTTGATTCATCCATCTGCTCTGTAAAGCCCCACATGGTCAGTTTTAAGGGGGTCATTGCGGGGTCAAATACCCCAGCACACTCAATTCATGCTCAAAATTCAATCCGAGGGTGCCTGTTTCTTAATATTATTCAAACTTTTAATTCAGAGGAATTGTCTAATTTTAAATGACTGAGAGTGTTGACTTCACGCCTGATTACTTTATTCCCCCCCCCCGAATCATACGTCATACACTTCTTATTTGGGGGTCCTATTATTTTGAATTGTAACATAAAACCATAATGCCATTCATTTCAAGGACCATCACACGGACTAGACTGGACAGAAGGCATTAGCTGTTATGCTGTTGGATGCAATAATACAATTGTAGCCAAATCTGCAGATGGTCTAATAATTAAGATCAGAATTCAATTTATCATTCCCAATACAATGAAATCTGTAAAAGAAAATAACCTCCTTTGTATTGGTCAATTTAATTTTTCCTTGCAGCTTTAGGGGGCTCCTCAAGGGGTATGTGACAAGGTGACATGGCCTCTAAAAATATGACTAAATGCGACTTTGGGGTATTGGGGTAAAATGAACAAATGTGACAAATAAATGCTTGCAAGTGACAATTTTGAACATTGATCTGACTGGTAAATTTTTATTCATTTCAAAATGAAAGTCACACTTACGAAATGTGACTTGTTGTTGCAGATAACTAAATTAATCATTTGTAGAATTAAGGTCAAGTGGTAAGATCCCTTCACAGTTATAATGGTCATTCTCTAAAAATTGTGGAAATCAAAATGACCATTTTAGTAAAAAAAATTCAAATAATTTTTGTAGCCACATATTGTGTATATTTGTGATGAAGTTTATTAGGAGTCAGAATCTCGTATATCTGTCAAAAATGCAATAAGTCTAGTTGAATACAATTCTTCACTCCCAGAATAAAAGACCTGACCCCATAGGGTTCCAGTATTCACATGTGTGCCCCGCTGTGTGCATTCTCCTTAATCTATTCAACAAATAACATATTTGAATTTATTTATTTACAATTATTTATTTCATTTGTCAATTTCATGTATGACATATATATTTACAATTTTGTTTATTTACAGTATCTACATTTGTACAATCTAGCTTCGAAAATTAAAATTTTGAAATCATAACTTTCCAACCATTTAAAACTCTTGAAATACTACTACAATATATTTTGTGTTATTACCAAACGGTTAATAATACAAATAACTCTTCAAGTAAAGTCAAATACCAGGAGTAAATGAAATTTGTAATATGTTAATATCTAGAGTGAGTTTTTATCTTCTACTAAGTGAGTTGCTATAGCAACCAACAGATTGACAATTTGGAGGGAAAAATTGAGTTAATTTAATGACCTACTCAAATGTAACATATGTTCCTGTAATTGTGACATTAATGTAATGTCATAACTTAGGAGTAAATGGACTTATGTTAATTATAGTTGATATTACAGTAAAGGATGTGAATGAAAACACCTCCTTTCCCTGTAAGAAAGTGCAACATTGGTGCTGTATAAAAATTACAATTGGAAATGACATTCAGTGATCTCCCCAGGAATTTTGCTCAACAGGGTCAAAATTCTAACCTGTTTTGGACAAAATATCTCACCATTAGGGTGCAAACAGATTTTCAACTGGTGGCATGTAATTATTAGATTATCCACAGAGTGCAGCACCTTTTTATAGTGTAGTCAAAAGCATAGTGTAAAAGCATAGTGTTAATTATGCACTTCAGAGTAAGACTCAGGGGTCAAATGTAATTTCTTATTCACAACTGGAGGTTTTATACGTGTATAAGCTACAAAATATAAGTTAAGTTTAAGAGGCTACATTATCAGAAGTTATTAGGTTTAAATGGAATGGTCTGATCTATTTACAGGGTTCTAATAATACTACAGATTGGCTATACTACATTGACTATATTGACTATACGACATTGACTATACTAAGCATATGAAAACAATGATCTGATCTATATAATAGCCTACATTAAATTACATTTTGGCAATTTTGAAACTTTCCTGTTTCATTGAAATGAGACATGACTTATTCTTAAAAGTTACCTTAAATTAATTTGGTGTACAATGAGAAAATAAATATATAAATATTCAATCCTTAAGTTACAAATAAATTACATTTGATTTGTTAAAGTCTAAATTGACTTTTTGTTTTTCAAAAAGAAAAACTATAAGTAAAAACATAAATTAAATAGTCACAAATTTGGCAAGTTTCAACATCATCTTTTTATGAACTAGCTAATTACTTACCTATTGGCGTTCAATTATAAATTAAATAAATACATATTGTAAACATATAATTATAATGATAATTTATATAAATTAAATAATTATGCAGGTGGCATTGTATGTTATATGTACAATCAGTAATTAAGGCAAATTATAAAAGCACTTGTTTCTCCTAAGTACTAAAGTGAAACACAATCTGAAGACTTATAAATTGATGGCTCTCAATAAAGCTAGAATCAGAGGCATTATAACAGGGTGGGGGATGTGATAGCATTGTAAGAATAAATTACAAGATTCCACCTTGTTTCCTTATGTTGTCTATTGTGTTTTTACCATCTCAAATAGAGCAAGACATGAGTCTAAAAATGTTGATATAACTTTGTTATTAGTAGTTTTGCATTAAGCCTCTGAGCTCCCTCCCCCTCCCCTATCTATTCCTCCCCAGAGGGAGGGAGTGTTTGAGAGAAGGGGGCACAAGGGCTTAACAAGACTACTTGCCATCTCTGATTCTTCTATTGTAAACCATCAACTTCTCTTATACTTTTAAATAATAGTGGGGTCACTTGATTTTTAGTGTTATTTACTTGAGGTTTCATCATATTTAAATTTCATATGGTCTATTGTTTTTTTTTATGATGGAGCACTGTCATTTTAGACAAGGAAAACACTGGGTGACTTCATATAAATGACTACAACATTGAATGTATGTACAACTTTGGTTTAGCATTATTCAATAGTGAAATAAATATATACATTGTAAGTCTTATCTTATTTACATATGTACATAATCTCTAATTAATTGTGTGTATGCATAATTGTTTGTCTTGCATCAAATCTTTTTTATACTCTCTCACTTTCATAATTCAACTCAATCAATTCTGTTGTTTTCTTAAATCAATTTCATGAATTTTTCAAGATATAGATTTGATGCGAGAATGTGTAAAGCTGGGTTCATGTACATTTGTATAGATTCATTTTTAAGACACTTATTCATGAACATAATTATTTTCACTGTTTGATGTGGTGTTATCACATTTACTTGTCACTTGACATTGTTTTGACATCTTCAGGATGACATTTTGATGTGACAATATGTCACGTGTCACATAATTTCTCCCTTTCTTCAATGTACAGTCTTAATTTTTTTTTAAATGTGTCTCTGGTGAATTCTTTATTTTCACTTGCATACATTTGTGTCCCTTGTCACATTTGCACTTTTAACTTGCATTCTTCATCTGTTGTTTTCCACAGATTTCTACTCTTCTATCACTTTGTGATTATGTCTTGGAATATCCATACCATCTGTTACTTTACTTTTTGTTACCATGGTAATGGTCTTAAAAGTAACATTGTCTTGGCCACTGCATTCTGTCAATTGAACAAACTCTTATGAAATAAGTACATCTTTGTCAATCATTCTTAAACTCTCATTCTTCACTGTGGTTTCCATAGTAACTGTAAATGTAACTATGGCAGCAGGTGATGAAACAATGATGTTAGTTGTCATAACCATTATAGTTACCATGTATTTGACTGTATTTTGCTTATGTAACTATGACATTTGTTACTATGGTGACCAAAGTTAGCAATAGTAACCCTCTGAGAAGCTGTTACATTCTCCACCAGAGCAGTCGTCATTGAGGCTGTTCTGGATCTGTGCAATACTTGACGACACGTGCATATCATAATGGCGCTGTTCTCTAAGCTTTTTCTCTCGTAATCTGAAATGAAGATTATAAACGTAAAATCAAGCAGTTACAGAAAATCAGATTTGCTTACTTGTATTTCATTATGAAAAACAGATATCAAGTTATAATTTGGTTACCATAGCAACAGTTAAATGATAAGTATTGTTTTCATACATTTGATAAAAATTAAACAGCATTCATTTATCAAAGTAACATATTGAAAAAGCAAATACAATTATAAAAAAAATAATGTTTTGTCTCTCCATTTTCTGATTTGATAGTGGTAATAGATTAGATTATATGGTATAATCAGTCTCTTGTCATTCAGCTGGTATATAGATTCAGTATCTATCTAGTTCAGGACCATATGTTCCTAACAGGTGTATCATGTTCAGCATTTAAGAGACTTAAGATCTCTGGTTGCTATGGTAACTTATGATATATCCAGGTATTGCTGGATTTAATCTTTCAATCCAACTATCTGCCATAGATTTGGAAAAGCTAGAACATCTTATGTTTGTTTTGAGCTTTATTGCACATCAAACTTGTCATTTTTTATTGATTACTTTAACAGAACTTAATATTTGTTTTACTCAAGTTTGTTCCACGCATTTTAGCTAAATTTGAGCGAAGCTCCAAGTTCCATTGCTTTTAAATTCTATAGAATTTGAGAGGCTAAAATTAATTTTGGCAAGGTATTTGCATTGCCTGTCCCATAGCTTCATCCAATACCTTCATGATATTTTCTAGACAGTTCCGTTTTTAGATGATGTTCTTACCTTCTGTATATGAGAAGGGATAACAGGACAACCAAGACAAACAACAGACTGCCTAGAACTCCTCCTATTATGGCACCTGAAAATACAAAATTCACCCATGGATTAAAACATGCCATTTATACTTGAAACAAATCTTATGACATTTTGATTTTTCTTGTGGATTTTTGAAACTGCTTCCTGTTAATCGAAATATTGTAATAATCGATTAATCTTGTTATTAAAGCAATAATGTTATTTAAAATCTTTGAAACACTGAGATGAATTATTAATCCACTAAAATTAATATTTTGAAGCAAGTTGCAGTTTTATTTAAAACCCCAGGAATTGCCTCTGAAATTACAGGTGAATTACAGTGTTTTATTTGCTGATTATATCACTGTGTTGTTTTGATATTTTTCAAAACATGTGTGCTGTACATCACTTCATGCCATATTAAGAGTGCCAGATATGTTATGTAAAACATGTTCAAATTCACATAACAAATCTTTCAAAGACTGAGTAAATATGCTAAAATTGCTCCTTAGGCAAATTTGTTATTTTGTTCGTCAATATCGAGCTTAAAACTAGCAATTTTGGCATGTAAAATCAATACAAAATTAACAAGTAAAACTTAACTTGTTACACTTATTCAACTTTAAAGATCAATTGATTTTGAATAAAACGTCTGTGCAAACAGTATAATCAATTAAAGTTTACTCCTACACTATTTTATGAAAGAAAAAGATCAATTAGAAAATATTTTCTTAACTTATTTTGATTTTAATTTGCACGTTTCGTAATTTCTATTTTGTTTCAAAATTTATTATATTCATATGATCACGTCTTTAAACATCTTGTATCGTTCATCTCTAAAGATATTCTTGATGCCATACATGTAAGTTATACATGCTATATATTTGTCTAATCTTACTCATGTATCATTATGTGAAGGAATAATCAATATAGGAATCAGAGTATCATATTTTTTCAAAAAGTCTCCAAACTGACAAATATCATTTTCCAAAAATATTATTTGCCATATTTTAATATACTTGTATCTTTTTTTAATGCACTCTTTTGTGGATATATCAATATCGACTTGTGATGGCCATTGATATTTTTCAGAAGCAATATATTAATATGAGATGTCCACAAGGCACTCAGTTTTCTACTTCAAATGTTTTTTTTCCGGGTAGTAATAATCTTTATTTCCAGAAGCAGCTGGATTATAATAGAATTTTTTCCCTTATCAAAGTGAAAATATTTTTTATGGTCGGCCACTAATTGAATTCTTGAAGAATATCAAAGCGATAGACTTTGACCATTAATTAATTCTCTTGGGAAATTTACAGTCTCTAACATGTGCGATATTCTTTCTATTGTTCTATATACAGATACAGTTTGGCATACAGACCCCAAAAATTTATGAAATTAGTCTATGTAAATCAACTGAGAGCTAGAGGTGTACTTCATTTCTTAATTCTGTGTGTGGGACTGTATATAAAAGTCTGCTATTGAAGATTGTTTTGCTAGTTGACTATAGAACAACTGATCATTATTCATGAATATTGAATACCCAACATTTAAGTATCCCATTGTCTCCTTTGGGAGACTTCATCACCCAGTAAATCTCTCACCATGGAATACCATGGCCCTCTCTTCTTGTATCATGGATCGCCATGGAATTTGGTGTAGGGCACTTTAGTTTTAGAATTGGTGAAATCGACGGACGAATCAAATTCGTTGAAATAAACACAGGATTTAAATGGCAGGAAACATAAAGAAATTTATTTTTTAAAGTACATCAACTTTTTACAAGAGTAAACTTCCTGAGAATTTTAAGATTGTAAGGGAAAATGTCAATTTTGCCAAAAATACAAATTTGGGTAAAAAATGCCAATTTATGCCAATCTATGCCAACTTATGCCAATTTTGAATCTAGCCCTCCTCTCTCTCTGATTCAAGGCATGGAAGGTATTGCCAGCTTTAGAATATAATGGAATCAACCTAATCTGCTCGGCTTGACATAGCTCAACATCTGTCTAAGGAATACTTAATAGAAAGGTTTCATATCTGTCAAATAATGTCTTGCTAAAAGGTATTGCGATCAAACATTTCGTGTCAAGTTCAACAAAAAAGTTTTTATTTAAAAAATACCAGTTCAGTAATGGAATCATAATTTATATTGTACACCTCTAAAATTGTTGAAAAGTTGATTTCATTCCGTGCGTCCTAATTTGAATTATTTTACAAGAATTACACATACAGCTGGACAGTGTATCTTTAGATGTGCAAATTAATTCCCTTAGGATGTTGTCATATTTGCATATTACAAGGTGTCAAACAAAGTGTTAGAACCTTTGTCTTTGGAAAGTCATGAACTATAATAATTCTTTTGATTCTATTGGTTATGTTTACCTATTAGAATCAAGATAATATCCTTTATTTTTCTGATGTTGCCCCATGTTATTTTCCAATATTCATGCTTTTATTTGTGATAAATGAGTAAAGAACATAAAACAAGTTGATTGTGACATAACATACAGTTGGCGGTGACATAATATGATACGAATGATTGTGACACTAGAGTTGATTGTGAACGAATATTCTTGAAATGATTGTGACAAATTATGATAGAGTTGATTGTGACGAGATTTGAAAAATGTATAACTTACCAAATGGAAGATCCTGTTTTTTCTCAGTGGGCATAGGCTCAGTTGGCACCAGCTGTGTAGGGATTGATTCTGATAACGTCTCATATGTCGGCCTCTGTGGCTTCAATGTTGTTATCATGATTTTTGGGTTTCTTCGTTGTGTGCTGGTTGTGCTCTGTAATGTGTTGGTTGTGCTTGAAGGTGTCATGGTTGGGTTTGTTGGTTGTTTGGTAATCAATTTATTTGTTGTTGTTGACATTTCAGGATCAGCTATAACAGAAAATTAATACTTATATTTGATTCAATAAACTGATAAGATGATTGAGGGAGAGCATGTCCCTGGATATTCTTTTTATTTACATTTAGAGCCCCTCTATCCAGCTAAACATAACTTATATTTTGGACAGACTTTTGCTGATTTTTAAAATAAAAGATTCACCGCGGTCCGCCAATCATCATTTGATAACAAAATTTTGAATAATGGAAAGGTAAATATGCTGATTGGATGTCTGATGATAAGTAAAGTTCCCCATCTTCATATTAGAGCCATTATCATCACTATCGCTATGAATGTAAAGTTCCATACCTTCATAATAGAGCCAGAATCCTTTTCTGTTAACCTGTGCATCACTAACAAAGGTCACTTCCAGGGAGTTGTAGTGGTATGTGTGAAACAATTCTATGTGGTCCTGCATGGTCCTGCATACTGTACTGCTGCCAAACACCTGAAGTTATTAACATACATATACGGTAAGGTGAAACCTGTATATCGAACACATCTCTAAGCCAAACACCTCTCAATGAGAACACCTTTTCTCAGTCCAAAATCTGTTACCTCGCATTGAATCACATGTTTATAAAACCTTGATATATGAACACCTGCTCATCCAAACACTTTTGGTCGGTCCAAGAGGTGTTTGTATTAAACAGGTTTTACTGTACGTACATGAAGTTGATGACTTTTATCCTTTTGAGAATTTCCATTTAGTAATGATCCATGTTCATATATTGAAAATCAACCATGAAATAACTTATATTTATTCAATATATTAAGGAGAAAGACATTTTATTACATACCTTATCATTCATATAAAGGTAGTCATTACAGCTGGAGTCTTTAGGTGGCTCCTCGATGTTAATGTCCAGGATGTAGAGCTTGATTTTCTGCCCCGGCTGGACTCTGATTGTTGTAGTACAGTGGAGATTGTTCCCATAGTTGAAAGGATAGTTGGGAGTTGTGATGTAACCTTGTTGCGATGTCATTACTTTGTTGTCACAGACATTAACAGTGTCCTCGGCTGTAAATAAACCAGAATATCATGAATAGGAGTGTGGCATGCTTGGTATAAATTAGGCGGCCATTTTGAATTTGACTTTGCTTACTTATTTCATTTTTTTTTCGGCTTTTATAGCCCATTTATTTCATTTACATTATACACAATACACATAATAATATATTAAAGTAAAAAGACTTGTGCCGGAAAAAAAAGAAATAAAGGTAGATGTCACATTTGTAAGGAGGCTTTTTCATTTTTAACATAGCATAACATTTTATTTCATATTATTGTCATCATGTTTCAATGTGAACCATTGAATGATTTGTTTTAAAATTTGATGGATGCTTTATTTTATGAAAATCTAGCCCTGGTTCTACTATCTTCCAATAGAATTATATCTTATACTCTAGGGTGCGATATTGTTTACTCTGTGTCTTGTAAATTCACACTTAAAATATTTTTTTGAGTCATGCTGGGAATTAAACTCCCAGCTAAGGTTTTTATATTGATTTTCCTGGTTTCAATTTCATTAATTACCGCCATGTAGTATGCAGTGACATGTATGGAGATCCATTTTCTTGTAGCACTATATATCAAAGAAATATGCCTGAATTATTAATAAAATTTGTCACGTTGACTTTTCTTAATGGATTGTTTTTTGATGCATCAGTGTCAATTTGCTGATTAATTTCAGGTTTTTGTTACTCAAATGTGACGTTCACATGCACACCTAAGTTTACATTCAGTCTAGGTAGATTTCCTTTTGGTCTGAGATCTAATAATTTTTGTAACATTGTGAATAAACTTTAAAGTGGCACAGTCTCTTTCTGTGGGGGATTTTTAAAGTGGCACAGTCTCTTTATATAGGTTAATTGGTGAATAGTGACACAGTCTCTATTTTCTAAAACCTAGAATTAAAGGAATCAGAACATGAAATTGCTATATTTGAAATATTGATATCTTTCAACCCCTTTATCATTGAGGCATTAAATTGAAATCTGACTTAGTTAAAGCATAGCCATGATAGAAATTCTTTAATGTCAAATCATACGTAGATGTTTTCAAAGTAATTTTGTCACCTAAATATGAAGTATTATATTTGTGCAGATTTGTTCTTAAATATGAGAAATTGGAATTGGGTTTATTATTAGATTGCTCGGTGATGTTATGTGTCATGAAATTGGATTATGATAGATGAATTGGTCGAAATTGGGAAAATGATGTTTCAGCCTGATATAATAGAGCCAATACTAAATTACAGTTGAGATATATCTACTATAAGTCAAGAGAGACTGCACCAAAAGATGACTTGAATATTATAGATTTCTGATCATTTTGGTTTATGTTCATGAAGTGACAATTCAATGATTCAAGATGTTCATAGTTACTTAAACCAACTGACTCAGTTTAGTTCCTCATGTTGCCCGGGGCCTCATATTTTCCTTATTATGCTGTTATTATTTTCCTTATTATGAATATTATTTTCCTTATTATGCTCTTATTGTTTTCATTATGTAAACCCATTGTGTTTTCCTTATTTTTCCAATGTTGCCCTTTGTGTTTTCCTCGTGTTTCACCTTGTATTTCCCTGCTATATTCTCAAGATTTTGAAGCAGAATTTGGCAGCTGAAATAAGTAATTTAAATTATGCATACTTACTTGGTACGCACTCGTAGTCAATCTGAAAGTATGTGCTGTATCCACAGTTAGGGATCACCCTTCCTATTGATCCTGATGGTAGATTAATGCTCAATTCTTGACGTCCCACATCGTAATGCTTGCGCTCCCTCTCAACGCAATCTCCAGGCATGAAGTGACATACGTCTGTATCATTGTTCCTACCATATTTGGTCTCAAAGATCAGTAGCATGTGGTGGTCGGGACATTTAACTTTGAGGACTTTGTTTGGGTCGCTGAAGCATCGACTTGTGGTTTGTCTTTCACCTAAAATTATATTATTATCAACATGAGTTTTGTGGGTAATATGATTTACCTTGAACATGTACAAAGGCTTCATAAGGGATATTGCATCATATAGCCTCAGTAAACAAGTAAATATACAAACAAACAAACAAACAAGCAAACAAATAGTTAGTGTTCATGACTTGCACTGCATATATAGAAACCAACTTTATCTGGCTGCAAAAGAAAATGTTATGGAACAAATGTTGATATGGTACTATTTCAATTGTTGCTCCACATGGTCCAGTCTAGTGATCAAACAAACAAATAACAGACAAAAAATGAACTGACAAATGACTACCTACTCTATGCACCAAAGAACCACTATTTTCAGGTAGATGAACCAGGGATGAACTTGGGTTCATGAATAAGATTTATATTTTCTTTACCTGCCTTCATTAAACTGTAAGAAGAGCACACTCCTGGTAAACAAACAGCCAAACAAGATAAAGAATAAAATAATAATTTTATTTTTGTAATCTTCATGATAACATTTTTTAGGTTTGATCTAAACTGGAATCAAATTTTATGTTTGTTATGTTAGAGCTCAAATTTTGATTGGAATAATTTGATTGATTGGTCTAACCCACGTCATATTCTGTGATATTTTTAGCGACGGCAAGACAGTTTTGGCATTTAGTGGTTGAAGGTATATGCATCAAATATTCTGTCTAATTAGCACAAGTTGGCAGAGAGTTTGTGTGTATCCATTAACACCATATGATACCCTCAAAAATATGTAGAATAATATTTTGGAATAATTTCTGGAATATTTTGTGTAAGTTAGTGGAATTTTGATCAGAATTTTGTGCAATTTGAACCTCTTAGTATTTATACAGGGCTGCTTGATACTAGCATTCTATTCATTTCATCTATTTTGGGTCCGGATCAATTGCAAATGAGTGAATACTTTAAATGATGCAAATAGTAATTGCTGATTGCGTTCAGTTATACATTTCTCACTATATCTTTTGCCTCATTGTATAACATTGTGTATAACATTGCTTACAAAAACACAAACACAATTTTTGTAGTTTGAATGTAGATCTTCACAGTTTTTGCCAGATTTCCTTATATTTGTAAAATAGTACAAGTTACATTGTATTTGTTCAGAATACCTTTAATATACCTTTAAAACATGACCCAGAGGTACCTAAGTACCCTGAATTGTAAACATGGCTTGTAGGAAATGCATAACATAAACAAAGTCTTTCATATGAATGGATGGAATTGTTTCAAGATCTACTTTAAGAGAAGTAAACAGAAAATACTCTTCTCCAGGTACAACATAGTTTCAGTTACATTCTGAGGAAGGAACAGTGTTATTTACACCTGTATATTTGGGTACTTTGCGAACTTCTGGTTTACATGATCAGGGAATATTCCAGATTTTTATTTGGATATGTTTCTGTGGTTACATCTAATGTTGTACCTCTTTCAAGTCGTTCATGGCCTATTAAATGTATCACTCCTTAAGAAGTGAAATGAAACTATTGAAAAGAGCATTTTCATTGGTCGAATAAAAATCATTTACATTGGAGATCAACTAACTTAACTGAACACTTTTTAGAGGTTCCAAAGGTGTTCCCCCTAGACCGGTTTTGCTGTATTTGGGAATAAGACTGAATGATAATTAGACTAATTTTCCATGAAGGTATTAAAGAAACCCATTTGATTCACAAAAGATCAACTCATACCCTTCAAAATCAGGGGGCAGCTGGAACACAGTCAGACACCTATACATGTCCCTTATGATATGGCATACCTTGAGGGTGCAACTTTACAGATCTATGTTCATGACAAGCTTATTCTGAATCGACCATATGTTTCTCTGGTCTCATGCTACTTGTCAATACCATTGTGAAAATTATGATTTTGTTTTTCTCTATCTCAAGTTAAGATTTTTATGTCACCACCAAAAGTGGTGACATATTGTTATGGTCTCCGTTTTTTTGCGACGGTGTCCGGCGGTTGGTGGTTGGCGTCCGGCGTCCGGCGGTTGGCGTCCGGCGTCTGTAACAATTTCTTACAACTTCCTATAACTTAACAAATACTGTTTAGACTGACTTCAGTTTTTTTCTAAATCATCTACATGTTCTCAGAAGTTCAAATCTGACTTTAGATTTGACATTTGACCTTCAATGACCTTCTCAAGGTCAAAAAGGTCTTTTTTCAACTTGCTTCACATTGACTAAATTTTTTTTCAAAATCATCTACATGTTCTCAGAAATTCAAATCTGACTTAAGATTTGACATTTGACCTTCAAATCTGACTTTAGATTTGACATTTGACCTTCAATGACCTTGTCAAGGTCAAAAAAGGTCAAAAAGGTCTGTTTTCAACTTGCTTCAAATTGACTAAATTTTTTTTTTTCAAAATCATCTAAGTGTTCTCAGAAATTCAAATCTGAGTTAAGATTTGACTTAAGATTTGACATTTGACCTTCAATGACCTTCTCAAGGTCAAAAAAGGTCAAAAATGTCTGTTTTCAACTTGCTTCAAATTGACTAAATTTTTTTTTCAAAATCATCTACGTGTTCTCAGAAATTCAAATCTGACTTAAGATTTGACATTTGACCTTCAATGACCTTCTCAAGGTCAAAAAAGGTCAAAAAGGTCTGTTTTCAACTTGCTTCAAATTGACTAAAAAAAATTTCAAAATCATCTACATGTTCTCAGAAATTCAAATCTGACTTTAGATTTGACATTTGACCTTCAATGACCTTCTCAAAGTCAAAAAAGGTCAAAAAAGTCTTTTTTCAACTTGCTTCAAATTGACTAAATTTTTTTTTCAAAATCATCTACATGTTCTCAGAAATTCAAATCTGACTTTAGATTTGACATTTGACCTTCAATGACCTTCTCAAGGTCAAAAAAGGTCAAAAAGGTCTGTTTTCAACTTGCTTCAAATTGACTAAAAAAAATTTTCAAAATCATCTACGTGTTCTCAGAAATTCAAATCTGACTTTAGATTTGACTTAAGATTTGACATTTGACCTTCAATGACCTTCTCAAAGTCAAAAAAGGTCAAAAAGGTATTTTTTCAACTTGCTTCAAATTGACTAAATTTTTTTTTTCAAAATCATCTACATGTTCTCAGAAATTCAAATCTGACTTTAGATTTGACATTTGACCTTCAATGACCTTCTCAATGTCAAAAAAGGTCAAAAAGGTATTTTTTCATCTTGCTTCAAATTGACTAAATTTTTTTTCAAAATCATCTACATGTTCTCAGAAATTCAATAATGTCTTTAGATTTGACATTTGACCTTCAATGACCTTGTCAAGGTCAAAAAAGGTCAAAAAGGTCTTTTTTCAACTTGCTTCAAATTGACTAATTTTTTTTTTCAAAATCATCTACATGTTCTCAGAAATTCAAATCTGACTTTAGATTTGACATTTGACCTTCAATGACCTTCTCAATGTCAAAAAAGGTCAAAAAGGTATTTTTTCATCTTGCTTCAAATTGACTAAATTTTTTTTCAAAATCATCTCCATGTTCTCAGAAATTCAAATATGACTTTAGATTTGACATTTGACCTTCAATGACCTTGTCAAGGTCAAAAAAGGTCAAAAAGGTCTTTTTTCAACTTGCTTCAAATTGACTAATTTTTTTTTTCAAAATCATCTACATGTTCTCAGAAATTCAAATCTGACTTTAGATTTGACATTTGACCTTTAATGACCTTCTCAAGGTCAAAAAAGGTCAAAAAGGTCTGTTTTCAACTTGCTTCAAATTGACCAAATTTTTTTTTCAAAATCATCTTCATCTTTTCAGAAGTTCAAATTTGACTTTACAAGTTCTCAGAAATTCAAATCTGACTTAAGTTTGAACTCATAATATTGTGAGCAACTAGGTGGTGACATTTTGTCATGTTAATGCCTTGTTATCTTTTGTCGTGATTTGTCATAAAAATTTGATCTTACAAATTTATTTTTATTCCCCTTTACTTCATTTTTCTTTTGAATGTAGTTCAAGTATAAACAAATATTAAAATATTAAGATTTGAATTTTTCATAAGGGTAAACCATTAAATGTTGATTCTTAAAGAAAAGTAACAAAAGTTTTATATTTCTTAAGTGTACCTCTGTTTGTTTATAACACGTGCTACATTATTCTGGCACGCGCCAAGAATTGTATTGTAACATGATCTCCCTTCAAGTGTTTAAAAGGCCTTTGGTTTTATGTTGATTCAGGATTAGGGACTGGGGCATTTGGGATTATAGCAAAAATATAAAATTTCAAATAATGTATAATTTAATAACAATGATCTATTTTATTGATTTGAAAGATTAAATGTTAATTTTCAAACAATTTAGTTTCACTGCAGCAACATTTGGAAATATCAATTGCCAACTTGAATGATTAGAACTTGTCTTGAATAATCCCCAGAGCCAGTATATCCAATATAACTCCAAATGGTCACTATATGAAATCTCTATTTGTTATCTTAAAGATGTAGAGAATATTGATTCCTATACCTCCTCACATGCCTTCTGATTAATTAAGATTTTAAGATTTTCAGGAGTCAACTTTATTACATGCAATTTGAAATAAAAACAACAAACTAATGATTTTAATGTTATCAATTTTAAAAGGATAACAAATGTTAAGAATATTTTTGTCACATTTCTTCATACAGTATGAAATTTTTAATGAAGCAAAATAAAATTTGGGTTTCAGTTGAGGTATATATGGATTCATTGAATTCACGTTTGTATGATTGAACTCTTCATAGGTTTCTTATTAAATAAACAGCTTGAAAAACACCTGCGCTATGGTAACAATTAAAAATTCAGGCCTCCATCTTGGATTTTGATACACTCCTCCTTCTAAATGTTAGAAATACAATTAAATGTATTGATTTAAATGATGATCAAAGGATCCAAGTGATCCCATATGAACCCTCTTGTAATTGGATCCTTTAATGATCAGCATAGATCCTGAATGATTAATTACAATCTTGAGAAGATCAAAGAAAAGGCAGGTGATCAAACTCAATAGGGATCACAGGATCAAATATTCATGAAAAGATCAAAGGGAATTTAATCAAATAAAAATCTTAAGTCATGTTTAATTAGGGATCCAGGCATTCATAATTTGATGATCGAAAAGTGGTTTGTTATGATGAGGGATCAAATCACCTGGCAAAAGATCCAAAGAATAAACAAGCTGGTAGCTGATTCAGAAGATCAAAGGGATCCAGAAGTCAAGATTTAAAAGAATAAAATACATTTAATACCAGGTGGAAAATAAGATCAATATTTAACTTTAATTGTGATAATTTAGATAATTATTTTAGACTTTTGGTTACCCTTTGCATTCGTTTGACTTCACTTCTTAAAAGAGAGCTCCGTCTTCACTCTTTCAAACTAAAATAAACCTGTGATCTCACCGCGCCAATCAGTGTTCGTCGGCCAAATTTGACCGACGTTCTTTATATGATACATTCCTTCTGATGTCATCGTTGAGCCGGGAATTGACCAATGACATGCGCATATTTAATTAGAACGCTTTTGGCGTATGTTCCTTCAAGCTCGCTGATTGGTGGAAGGTCAGCGCGTAGGTCAAAAGCGATTTACCCAAACTGTCACCGGTACCCGTCGTGGGGGCGGGGCTACTAAACTGTAATATGGTCTCTACTAGGCAGAGTGTAGTTTAACTAGACTCTGCACGCAGGGTAACTTTTGGTGGGAAATGAAAACAGCAGGTGAGGTATTGAACATTTCTAGATGTGAGAGAAAATACATGTACCTTATGTTTTCAATTATGTTTTTGTTAGATTTTGATTTAAATTTAAATCATTTAAATGAATTTGGCATTGCGGGAGGGGGTTATTATGGAATTCATGGAGGGCAATGATAATATTGTTTTGATAACTTATAAAGTACAAATGTGTAAAGTGTGAATTAAGAAATACATTAACATAATTTTCATGATTTAGATGAGGTATAATCTATTAAACCTCAAAATCATAGGAAATGTGAAATTATTAGACCCCAGATCATGTTGATGTATCAAAGTATTTCAATGACTGAATGAATACACTGGTATACCGTGTATACAGGTATGGATAGACCCATAGACCCATGGCCATAAACCCATAGCCATTAGACCCATAGATTCTTGTATCAAGCTAGCTGTTTAAATCAATGTATTATGTAAATTGTTAAGGATCAGATCAGATTCAAGTAGACCTTGTGATCCACTTATCCTGTGATATTTCCAGTTATACACACTTAAGGGTTCCTGATGGGAGTATCCATAATTACTCCTTACAGTCCCTTGTACAACCAAGAAAACAGTGTTTTTGTCAAAATGAGCTCACATTAAGCACTCTTCATTCTGTATGCAACACTATGTTTAGATCCATTTATTTTATTAGCACAACCACAAACATACATTTTTCAACAAAAATTGAATTTATCCAGACAAGATATCACTTATCCATCCCTTTATTTTCCCCATTTTGGGTACCTATTAAGCCTCCTTAATCTATAGTAAGGTGTGTGATTACACAAATATTTGTCAGGAATCAATTGATTTCCGCTATGTAGGTATAAGAAAAATAGACAATCAATAATATGCAATTATAGGTAATATTATTTGAGAAGAAACATGTGACTAACCTAATATAAAACAATTGATTTATAGATAGACTGATAAAATATCAAAATGGGCATTTATGTAGTACTCTGCCCAGTTCAGGGTAACCATTTGATTTATAGTAACCATTTGCTTTGGAGAACCTATATGATTTAGAGTAACTCCCTAGTTTAGAAGGAGCTATTTTGAATAAATTGCAAGCTAATATATATATAACCAATCATTAAATGAGTATGTATTGTGTGTCTCTTCTTACATAGAAATCCATTTGCCCAGCTAGATGTGTTAAATGTAACTTTAAGAGGATATATTCCTTTAGTATGTTGGGAGGAACTACTTGGTGAATGGTTCAGGTATCACCATGACAAGGTGTTAAATAGTTAATCCATGGAAGCTTGGTTTCCCTGCATGGTTTATTGCTACCCAGATAGCACTAATCTGAGCTAATTCTCTGTGTCTATCACATCTATCAATGTATGTAGACTCCATCTGTTCACATCTGACCATGCCACAGAATTTCACAGGGGTCAAGTTTTCAGATCCAAAATTAAGTGCAAAATAGAGGAATTTGAAAGGAATGGGGTGGATGTGTATGAAGGGGATACTCCGAATTGTAAAGAAATACAAGAAAATTGAGAATTTCATTCAAATTTTGGAGTGAATTTGGAAAGGAAATGTATATTCTTTAGACTTAATTTGAGGGCTTGCACCATGTAACCCTGGAATTGACCACATTCATATACATTTATGGTAGAGGGTTCATCCCTTTGTTTTATGGTCCATCTGCTTATTTTATATCTCAAGGAAAAATGCACATCGGATCATAGATTGTTCTTATTTTTATGGATTCCTGGATGAGGGAGGGGGGGTTGATATCTCCAGAAAGTATCAGTTTTGGTTTCTCCCTTGATTCTCAAAAAGGAGATTTCACACCCATCAGTCATTTTGATCATATTTTCTTTGAAATTATAGGAATTTCTTTCAATTTAGATTCAGAAATATACAGCTTTTGTAGAAATATACAACATACTTTAAGTATATTGTATAGATTGATACCCACTTTGGTATTATTAGTCATTTAGACATGAGATATACGTTTAAAGCATTGTTCCAACCAATTACTCCTTCTACTATATCTTGAATTCCGATGCCATTATTTTCTAATATCTGAGACTGATATTCCTTGATATGGCATTCTATACTTCACCTATACCCATGTTTAAAATAACACTCCTTTCCCATCATTTCATACCTTTTCTCTAAATATTTCAATTACCTGCTTGACTTTCTCTGATTCCTTATGATTTATAATGTTCACTCTACACATTTTTATGACATATCCCTTGCAAAAAGTATACTCATGTTCACGCTATTTCATATATTACAATGTGACTTTGGTATTATATTTATGGGTAAAGGACAATTTACTTGTCAGGGTTCCACTTATACTTTGATTTATAAACGCAAGGTTGTGTTTTGCTATCTGGAATTACCTCATTTTTACTAGGATTATCAGTAACACATGCTTTACAATCTCACATTATCAAAAAATAATTGTTGGCCAGAATGCTGTGAAATAAAATTCGTTGTAATAAGTAGTAATTTAGTTGTTTTAAGAAATGGATTTTGTGCCTGTTTATGTAATTCTAACAGATTGTCTATAAAAATTCAATAATCACAAGTTTTCAAAGATATCATATTTTTATGTCAAACACTGCTACAAAAATACAGAGAACAAAATCAATTCAATTAATCACTTGTATTACAGTATGTGGAATTAGTTGCTCTTGCTATACACTGAAATAAACACAAGGGGCAACATTTGAAAACATCTCCAAGTTCAATGATTTAGACTAACAGATGACAAGAAACAAAACAAACAAGAACAAATCAATTTTTTCAACACAATCTAACGCTTTCAAACAGCAAAAAGGGCAACATTTAAAAATAGCTGAAATCCAATATTTAAGATGAACAGTTGAATTTAGAAACAATAATTAGAGTCAGTTATGGATTACAAAGCTTCAGTACATTCACTGAGTTTGTTTGAGAATCATTCAATATTAAATAGTAGAATTCTACAAGGAGTTATTTGACAAGAAACAAATGAGAAAGTGATTTATGATTTCACTCAGGGGAATAACATCAATTGAATTGCATCAATGGATCCAGCTATTTTTCATAGTAATTTCTGCCAGTTTGTAGTACTATGTTATTATATCTTGGAGTAATTTTGGGAATGAATCCAAGTAGAGTTTAACTTTAAGAGTTATCTTCTATATTTCTTCTAGATTTAAATTAAGTAATAGCTGTACCACATTCTCTCTAATGAGCATACAATTCCACAATGAGCGTACATACAACTTTTATTTTGGTCTCTAGAAGACAAGTAAGTAAGTTTTGATTATTTACATAACAAGATAAAGAAATGCAGGAGTTGTATAGTATGTAACCCTTAGTGATAACAACTAAAAAGAGTATTGGCGATGTTTGTAAATTATTTTGTATGTGCACTTATTGGAATCTCTCACAATATCTTACCCCTTTAAATTTCAATTTGAAAATCGCAATGTGTGCTTATCAGAGAGAATATGGTAGCTATGCACCAAGACCTTCAGACCACCTCACCCCCCACCTCTACTATGAAGGTCAGTAGATGGGGGTGGGGGGTTAGAGGGAATGTCCACAGACTTGATGTTATGTTTTAAGTCTGAGAAATCTTCCCTATTTCATTGCTCAATGTTGAATCTTTGAAAACGGACACTCATCTTACTGATATAACTACATACATGCAAACAGTTGGTACATAATATGTTAATTATAATTATAGGAACAATTAAACATGTGCTGCTATATATAGCACATGGACAAGGAAGTAAATTATGAATTATGTTGTAATGAAAACCTAGCAATTAAAACAAGAAAAAAACAAAAATGTGACTATATCGTAAATGATTAATTACTTACTAAATGTATGCTCCTTATGAGAGATGATACAGTATACATGCATTGCAATGATGCATTAGAGCATGACATTAACTTAATTTCTTTAGATATATAAAATTCACTTACCCAATGTCATTAATGTTTGAGCAAGAATAATCAGCAAGACTACTAAGTTGTTCTGTGTGATATCCATGATTCTTCTAATGTCTCTATTTTAAAGTTCCTTATGACATACAATTTTATAGAATTCGTTTTCCGTCTTATAGTACTACTCCACAGATATGCTTTATCTTCTATGTCTAGTCCATTTTCAACCTTAGATTTCATTCAATATTTATTGGCTTAATGCTGGATCTGGAGTATAAATTCAAAGTTGTTATCTTACTCTTTGATTTCTGTTCCATCTGTCAGTCAGCCATGTGCTCCTGCAAATATATACACACAAATTACCCATAATGCCTTGCAGCATACAGACGGCACGCGACAGCTTGTATGGGTGGTTTATTAAACCTACTTCAAATCAACCCTCTCAATGAACTAGGCGGGCCTATTCAAAGTTATTAATGATTGATAGCTTGTCCTTTTGAGTGAGGTGAAAAGATTTAGTGAATTTAGAATTGGTTGCTTTGATTGAAGTAGGGTTTATTTCTGCTATTCTACAATATTTTATGTTTGTTTAAACTATTGAATACAAATGTATGAATGATAATATGTTTGTTTCATTGTTTTTGATAAAAGTATTATTCTCACTATCTTTTTAAGAAAAGACTATCAAATAATTCATTGCATATTTTAATCTCTAAGGGCATAAATTAAAATTGTAATAAGAAGTGTGACCAGTGATTTGTGGATGAAATTCAAGTATGATGTTCCCCTGTTTAACGTTTCACTGTCAGTTGTTATAATTTTTATCACAACATTACTAATAAATAGTGTGTCATTTTTTCTCAAAATATAAAACATCCCTAGTTTTAGACTGTATTGGATTGACTTTTTTAAATCCAAATTCCCTAATATTCCAGCATATTTCATATTTAAATTCACCCTTTGCAGAATTTTATTCATGGGTGATTCTGGTACCAGGCAAGGAATTCAAAGACCAGTTGTCTCTAAATTAAGACAGCTGACAAAATCTTTCCAGTCAAGAAATTGGAATTCATTCAAGTACATTTTCTTTTGGGACACAGATATATGCTATGTTGCTTACTAAAACAATCCAACAATTTAAGAAGAGAACCCCTATTTTGGGATCAATGTAATTTTTCAACTGAGCACAAAAAAATCATCCCCAAAAATTCTTAATAAAAATGAATGTATAAAGAATGAATGGTAGGTAAAAAATGTAGACAGGTGAATTGAATCTGCACTGTCAAATCTCTGTTAACCGTCCTGGAGAAAACAGGAGAAGGTTCCCTGTTTGGGAGCATTGTTTAAGTTCCACAACAACAAAAGGCTTTGTCATGGAATGAGTTGAAAGGTTGTTGTGAATTTTGCCCATCATTAAACAAAAACATGGGGTGTTATATATCAGGTATATACAGGAATCATTGTTATTATCTTCTTTGCTGGATTTGGCGGATTTTTAGCACCTGTCTCTTGAGAGGTTAATTTAAGATATTGTGTGACATGGAGATGTATTACTGGAATTAATATTATATTAGAGGACATTAGTATCAGAAACATCTGGTTAACTTCCATGGTGTGTTAGGGATAGGACTTGAAAGACGGGGGGGGGGGGAGCGGGGGGGGGGGAGAAGTGGAGGGTTGTCAGGAGGGGGATACTATTGACTTATTATTGTTTATTGATGATTAGATTAGATTAAGATAAAAAAAATTAGGATTTTATTCGAATTTTTTCATCCAATATAGATAAAAATTATCATTTTATTAAACTATGTTTTATGCTAAATCCATTATCATTAAATCATCCACGTGTACAATAATCTGTATATTGTAAAAACTACCCTGACAGTCAGAAGGTATATAGTTACTATACTCTGATTGGGACAAATAGATAATAATATAGTATTTTTTCAACAAATTTCACAACATTGCTTTTTTGTTTCATTTTTTGAGGGTGTGGGGGGGGGGTGCGATGGCACCTATTACACCCCCTCAGGCAATGACCATAAACTGAACCATAATTCTGATTTGGTAATTGGATTTACATCTTTATTCAGAATGAGATCAACTCTTATTCAGAGAGTGTAAATGAAATACTTCAAATTAAACTTTTAAAAAGGGTGTGTCAAAATCTATATTAAAGTACAATCAGTGCAGACAGTGAAATATCAATAAGAAATAACAAAATAGAAGAATGGCTCTGTTTTACTTCACTCTGTATAACCAGGTGAATAACATGGTGAACTGTGAACAGGTTTACTCAAAGATAACACATACAAAAAATGTCCGTCTGCTCATGTCTATTTTTCATTATTTCTCACTAAAATTTGAATGAAGTATTAAATTTTCTTGCATTTCTACATGATTTGGAGTGTGGGGTATATGCCCATCTTCTTAATTTTTAGCTATTTTCTTTCTTTATCACCTTATTTTGCATTTTAAAATGTGACTACTTAGACATTTTATGAACAGTCTACATATCATCATGTGTTACTATCACTATGTTAGACTATAGTGTTAGCAGGGGGAATATATTGTGATAAACCATGTCATCTCCCACATGATGTATCCTTCCTTTTCAATCTAGAGACATTTTGATAAACTATGTCATTGTAGAGACATTTTGATAAACTGTATGTCATTGTTTTCCTTTCTTAGTCTTGCTAGGTAAAAAACAGAACGATGTGAGAGATATCAGAATGATGAGAAAATGTCAAACTGACTGAAAAAATGTGCACCTACTAATCCAGTGCATTGAACTTCTTTACAGGCTGATTATAGTAAGGGGGTGGGGGGTGGCAGATAGAGCCTCATAGGGCCTTATTTTTGAAATAGGCCTCATTTCTAGAAAATAGGACATGTTCTCAAACGGGCCTGCATTTTCATTTGTTAAAGGCCTGGGCTTCCTTGGACTTCCAGGATAGATCCATAATCATAATTTCATGTAAGTCTGCTTTGTTAAGAAGACCTCAAATCCCCATTATTCCAACTACTTACTTTAATATTGCAGATTTCTCAATCCATTGTGTCTACCATTGTCTTAAGATGAGCTTGTCCATAGGGACACCCCAGCTGCTGGCCAATAGTTCATTCGCATATGGTTCATTCAATAATAACCCTAATCCTTCAACATTTCTAAAGAGAAAGGAAAATCCAACAATTCAGTGCAGGAGGCTATTCAATCGTGAAAATTTCAAGATCAACTCATATGTGTTTAACCTATAGTTATCAAATCAATTTAGATCTATCCATATCCAGTATTTCATTGGAGAACGCTCAAGTAAGGTCAGTCCATATCCAACATTTCAACAGAGATCACTTACTAAATCTGTCCATATCCGACATTTCTAGCACTGTTAACAACTGTTTCTCACCTATATACCTTTATACACACAGATGTAACCTACTCTGTTGTTTACCAGATCTACTACATTGCAATCTGCTTCTATTTATGCAGTATTGATTATCTCCCAGCACATGGTGAGTTTCATATATAGCATATCATGACATATTATGATGTTCACGCTTTAAAAAGAAAAATTCAATTTATAGTTTAATAGGTGCTTGTGGGAATATTGTAATTTTCATGCTTAACTATTCTGAATTAAGCTTTTTTAATGTCATCTATCCTCCTAAGCAAGTGTCCAGAATCCGTACCTCCTTCTTCCCCCTGCTATAACCAATTTGGAAGCGCCCGATTAAATAGAATCACATAATCTAATTATGCGCAATGACTTTATACATGATTTCTGTCGCATTGTTGCGACAGCCAATCAGATTGCGAGTTCTCAATCGGGGGAAATGCTAACTGCTTATCGCAGGGGGTAAAAAGAAAGAATATATTCTGGATTTTGAAGCCCTGTGATCGGAGGTTGAATGTCATTGTGATCCTCTGTTATATCTTAAAACACAAAATTACATGGATGAAGGTGGTTTAAAACAGCTTTTATCATTATTTTGAAATTGAATTTTGTTGCAAAATCAGATGTCTAGGTTAGGTAACTCCCTATAACATATAATTTGCTATAAAACACAAGTTATCTCAGGGGTTGGCTCAAATGTGACATCCATCTGGAAAACATCTATTTTCTGTGAAACATCCCAAAAAATATACCTACTAAAAGCCGTTTGGAAACAAAAATCATGTAAGAACCATAAATTACTGGCATCATTAAATTGCCCCTGACCCCTACTCATGGGACATAAAGTGAGACCTGGTGTGAACATTTTTTCTGTCCCATTTTTAAATCTGGCATAGACTCCCTTAATAGAAAATCCTGAAATGTGAACACCTGCCAGTCTGAACACCTTTGGTCGTCTCCCATCTCAGGGGTGTTCAGATTAGACAAGTTTTACTAATATTATTTGATTTGTGAAAACAATTTGTGAACCTCATGGAGGTTATCTGAATCACCTGTATTTCAAATAAGTATAGAACCAATAAAGGACAATTGACTGGTTCTGATTATGTATGACAATCTGATGGCATCATAAAAATGTCAACATTTATTACCTAAGATATATTTTATGAATGCTTAATTTATTTAAGCATATAGCAAAAGTACATAACCTTTATTTGCGATAGACTTGTGTCAAGTACTCAAAATTATATATCAAATAATCATTTATCAAATTTCAGCATACTTGAGTTTTGATAATGGTATTGGGTTATACTGGTTAGGAGAGGTCTTAAGTAGTGGTTTTTGTGGTGAAGGGGTCTCAATAGGTCATCTGGCACGCGACTAGAATTGTCTTTTGGACAGGTGGGACATTCAGTCCTTGCATTAAATTTCAAATGTTATTTTGATTAAAGTAGTCCAAGAAAACTATCTTAGAACATGTTGGATCAAAGTAATTTATTTGAGCATTTAAAAAAAACTAAAAAGTGATTATAATTTTTTTAGGGAATTATTTACAAAGTAAGAAATACATTTCCTCAGTTTTAAGCGATGCATTTTTTCTGGAAGTTAAACATCAATGAGGTGCAGAGAGGTAACCTTAATGGTAATTGCTTAACAGAAGGCTGTTATTAAGAAACCACCAGAGCTGAGGGAGTGATCAAATGTGTCCATGTTTCTTTTAGAAATGACAATACAATTAAACCTGCCTTTGTAACACATCTCTCTAGTGAACACCTTTGTCCAATGAACACCCATTCTCAGAACATTATTCATCTGATTTCTGTTAAAATTGCCTCTGTTGGAAACACCTGCTTTACAGTGAACACATTTTTGTGGCTTTATATGTGTTCACTGTATACAGGTTTTTACTGTATTTACATGTATTAACCTCCTTATACATTTGTAGTCTCATTATGCATCATTTAAATATTAAAAATGTAATCATTTTTGTTGAAGCTCTGCATTAAACTGTAATTGATAATCTAAATTCGAATTCATCTGGTTGCTCTACTGAGGAATTTCACTACAACATGGCCGTAAAAAATATATGATATGATATCCCAGGTATTTTAGTATTTTACTAGCTTACGTAATACACACCTTGCAAATGACTTATAATTAAAGTAAAAAGCAACGTGTACATACCTGAGATAAAATCAACTTATGCAAATAAATCCTGAAGGTCAAAAATATTTGTAAAAAGTGTATCAATATCTTCATAATCTTCGATCGATGTAACAGGGGAAATCATAACATAACAATTATCATGGCATATTCATTAAGGGCAGTGCCTTGATATCTCAGTTGAGCTGTTAGAAATTGAGATGTCTGTAAAGAACAGGTATCTACCATGTCTGCAGGTATCTATATATCACGCTGCATGTTTGAGCCACTTTTAATCAAACAAGATTTACACATTGGCAAATGTACATAGGTTATAATATTATATAATCTCAAATCACAAAACCTGGATTATTTCACTACTTATTTGAATGTTGTCTTTTGGAATGAAGAATGTATAGTTCCATTAAGTTAAGTCATAAAATCTGACCATAAACCATCAACACTAAATGTGTATAATTCTGATAATCAGATGAACAAATCTTAACCTCTTGAATCCCAGGCTCTAAAATTGGCATGAAACCAGAGAATTTTTCATTTTTTGCCACCTTTTGACATTTTATTACATACCCATACAACTTTAGATGCTCAGCTTAGTAAATTTGGACGGCAGAGATCATTTCTACATGGATTTTCTCGTCCCTCTGGGCACCAGTCTTATTTCATTTGTGACGGATATATCCGTCACTCTGGGTATTCAAGAGGTTAAGTAAAAAAAACCTATAAACCATCACAATGAATGTTGAATAAAAAAGAAGAATTTACAGTAACAAAAAATACTAAATTAGAAGAGATATGGTGAGTCTCAATCTTTACAATCAATTAAATTGATAGAATAATAGTCTATTTCATTATGATTATTACCAAGACGGTTTTGGACTGTTGACTTTAATCCGACTAGTTTTCACTTCTCTCTTAAAAGCACTAAAATTCTTCAAGTGGTTTGAAATGTTTTTCCTCTTGCACACTTACACTCAGTTGTGTTTGTGTGATTACCAGCCATGGGACATGTCTCACTATGGGGTTTGAACTGAAAACAACAAAACATTAACTGAACCTGATATGTCTTGATTTGATACCAGAGTGTGTGGCATATGGGCAGATATTGTATCTACCCTGGTTTATTGTCTAGTACACCACCCTCTGATTGAGAGTGAATATTTTACAGTTTTTAAGATTTTTTACCAATCAGAGAACATCACAGAGCCGTGTTAATATTTACACTTTTATAAAATATGTCCAAATGGGTTTGGCTCAGCAATGGCAGATTCTGATTGGCTCATTGAGTTGAGAGGGTTACCATAAGTTTAGAGAGTATGATATATTAAATGGCTATTTCAAAGGGTATGAGATATCAAGACTGTTTTAGTGGAATTATGTTGTGTTTGCAGGATGTTTTGGTTAGATAAGTGTGCCTGAGGTCCCATTTCCCAGGGATATAAGGTTATGTTGTACTTAGATAGTGTATAGTAAGTGTAGTACACTACCTACTACCAGGTTTGACTATTCCGAAAATAGGTATAGGCAGGGATGGGTGGATGTGTGGGTGTCTCACTTTTGTTATCACGGTATTTATCATGCATGAATTGGATAATTTTGTCAATGAATCTGTATAGGATATATATACCTTTGCCCCGGGGAACTTTGCATGTATCAATTCATTTTACTACTAGTTAGTGAGGTAGCACCGAAAAATGTACCCGCTTCTGAACAAATTGAAATTACTTGTTTCTTAGGTATTTTTATGTGATACTTCAGAAAATTTTAGTCTGACGCGCCGTATCCGGGGCGAAAGTTGTCAAAATTGGGGTTTTGACCCTAAAAAGGAAAATTACAGGGGGTACATTATCATCATTGAATAATTCATTCAGTTGGTCTTCAATCATCATAATAATTTTATTGAGAGTTGATGAGATCATTTTGAGGTAGTATGCAAAGTTTCAATGGTCTGCCACTTGTGGTTGCCATGGAAACCACAATTTTTGCTGAGAAAATCCTTAATTTTGGTAAAACCTGTACCTGTACATAATATAGAATGTGGATTATTTTTCAAATCAACAGATATCAGAACATTTTAGCATTCTCAAAATTACCAGGGCAGTTCAAACATTTATTTAAATATAAAGGATATTGCAATTAACATAACTGGGGAGTGTCAAAGACCATACAATTATATAAGTGATCAAAAGTGGGCGTCGCCCTCATCATAGTAGATGATTGCCATTCTCTAAAAATACAGAGTTTTACTTGACTTTTGAGATACATTTATAATGATGTTCTTTGGTTATACTAAATATGACGCATTTTTGGTAAATAATGTACATGTAAGTGTTATACTTATTGCATGGGGGAGGGGGTAGATTGGGGGGGGGGTAACAGAATTGGAAGAGGGCAAAGCTAATCACCCTTAAGTATAAATCTCATCTACATAGTTCTGGATTCCATGGGGTACATCTTCTGGGTCTTCTTCACATTCATCTGAATATATCGGATATTATAATTCTGCATGATTGGTAAGTATAACGACCATAGAATTACGCAAGTGATCAAAATTGGGCGTCGCCCTTATCATAGATTCATTCTCTATAAATACAGTCTAACTTGACTTTTGAGATACATTTACATTACAACTTCTTTGATTATACTTAATATCAAGCATTTCTGGTAAGTAATGCACATCTAATTGTAATAGGTCTTGCCTGGGGGAGGATGGGGGAGAGTAGTAACAGAATAGGGAGGGGGCAGAGGTAATCAGCCTAAAGTATAAATCTCATCTGCATAGTTCTGGATTTCATGGGGTACATCGTCTGGGTCCTCTTCATATTCATCTCAATATATGGGATATTACAATTTACAGGATTTGTCAAACACCATACAATTACATATTAATAAATGATCAAAAGGAGTGTCACCCTAACAATAATAGATGATTGGTTCTTTGTATAAATACAAAATTGAACTTGACTTTTGAGATACATTCATAGTTATACTGAACTGCTGTTATTTTAATTTATGTCAAGCATTTCTGGTAAATACATCTGTGTAAGTTTTATAGTTTTTACATTGGGGCAGGGGTGAATAGTAACAGAATTAGAATGTGTAGATCTAATCTGCCTTAAGTATAAATCTCATCTTCTTAGTTCTGGATTTCATAGGGTACATCTTCTGGAGTTTTCTGATTCATCTCCTGGTGTTGCTATATCACCAATCTCTTGTATGAGAATATCAGTCAATACCCACTGGAAAGATATGGAGTCATTTAGTTTCCATTCAAGTCCATCTGGTGGTTCACTACGAGGATTTGCAATATGGGCCATACAGACAATAAGTGCTTTATATGGATGAGATGGTTACAACAATCAGACAGTCCTTCATAAGACCAACTTAGGAAAATTATCTAGAGATGAGATGAGTGTGACACCCATAATGATCGTGGAAAGGCACAAATAGCAAGTACAGAAAAAGACATAAAGATGACAAAAACCGCAATCAAAGACTTTCTTGATCCATTTACCATTTTGAGGATGAAGGTCATCTCTACGGTGTATCATAAGGAAAATCTGTGCCATTAATGATGTCGCTGCAGATCTCATCTAATTTTAGTCAAAAGGGGAAATTGCATGAAGAGATACCATCTGAGATTAGTTGAAAAAAAGATTTCATGATCTAATAAAACATATGAAATTGAAAACTATAGCAGCAAACTACAGCAGCAACAGTGACAGTCACAGTTGGGCTCTAGGAACACTGACTGGACTTCTTGCAAGAACAGAGAAACCCATCCCTATGCATGGACATGTACCCACAAGTGCCAAAGGGAAAGGACCAAAATTTGTAATAGAACCCAGCAAGAAAAAGAAAACTTCTAAATGTATACAAATCATAAGGAAAACAAACCCCAACTATCCCAAATCATAATTCAACTTGAAAGGTAGTTTTGTTTCTGGATCTGGCGGAGACTTTTTTCAAGATTCTACAATTGGAGATTGATTAGTTTTTGTATGTGATAATTACATCAAAAATTCTATAAAGGAACCTGAAAGAGGGGAGGGACACCTTGCCCTATTTAAGGTAGAAAAACAAGAGTCCCTAAAGATTGGATTTAGTTCTTGTATGATGATGAAAACAAAAAGCAAATACAGGAAAGTGTGCTGCTGGATACTTGAGTTGGAAACAAATTAAGACTGATGTCAGTGGTATTTCCTCCAATATAGACCCTGACATATATGCAGCCTTCCTAGCACTTCACACATTCACAGATGAAGTGTCATGCAGAAGGGGCAATAGCAATAGCACCTTTTTAAAAGGCAAAGGTGGAGCGCCATATAGATACACTCAACTGAATGACTCTCAAATCTGCAAGTGTAGTGGTATACTAGTATTCTCCCACATGATATTGTTAATATATTAACATCGGGAGGTGAATGAAAATGATCAGACTATGATATTAATACTTAAAACTGGCCATTGGCTCTGCCCCCTCCCATTTCTGCTACTACCCCCCTTGCCCCCCCCCCCCACAGGGAATAACTATTACAATACTAAATGTAATCAAAGAAGTTTTAATTTAAAAAATAAATCTTAAAGTCAAGTTAAACTCCATATTCATAGAGAATGAATTATCTACTATTGTTAGAGCAACACCCACTTTTGATCACTTATGTAATTGTATGGTCTTTGACACTTACAAATCATGTAAATTGGAATATCCCATATATTGAGATGAATGTGAAGAAGACCCAGAAGATGCACCCCTTGAAATCCAGAACTAAGTAAATGAGATTTACATTTAAGGCTTATTAGCTCTGCCCATTTCCAATTCTGTTACTCTCCCCCCCCCCCATCCTCCACCCCCAGACAATAAATATTACAATTAGATGTACATATATAACTTACCAGAAATGCTTGACATTAACTATAAATCAAAGATGTTTTTAAGTAAATGTACTTCAAAAGTCAAGTTAAACTCTGTATTTATAGAGAATGAACCATATACAATGATTAGGGCGACGCCCACTTTTGATCACATGTGTAATTCTATGGTCTTTGACACTTACCAACCATGTAAATTCTAATATCTTATATATTGAGATGAATATAATACGACCCAGAAGCTGTACCCTATGAAATCTAGAACCATGTAGATGAGATTTACACTTAAGGCTGATAAGCTCTGCCCCCTCCCAATTCTGTTACTACCCCCCTCCCCCCTGTATCCCCATGCAATAACTATAACACTTAGATGTAAAAATGCTTGATATTAAGTATAACCAAATAAATTCAATATAAAGGTATCTCAAAAGTCAAGTAAAACTCTGTATTTATAGAGAATGGCAATCAACTACTATTATGAGGGCGATGCCCACTTTTGACCACTTATGTAATTGTATGGTCTTTGACACTTACCAGTCATATAAATTGCAATATTCTTTCTCTTTAAACAAATGTTTGGACAGCCCTGGTGATTTTTAGAGTGCTAAAATGTTCTGATATCTGTTTATTTGAAAAATAATCCACATTCTATATTATGTACAGGTACAGGTTTTACCAAAATTAAGGATTTTCTCAGCAAAAATTGTGGTTTCCATGGCAACCACGAGTGACAGACCATTGAAACTTTGCATACTACCTTAAAATGATCTCATCAACTCTCAATAAAATCAATATGATGATTGAAGACTAACTGAATGAATTATTCAATGATGATAATGTACCCCCTGTAATTTTCCTTTTGAGGGTCAAAAACCCAATTTTGACAACTTTCGCCCCGGATACGGCGCGTCAGACTAAAATTTTCTGAAGTATCACATAAAAATACATAAGAAACAAGTAATTTCAATTTGTTCAGAAGCGGGTACATTTTTCGGTGCCACCTCACTACCTATACCTTGTTCTATCTCACAAGCTCTTGTATCTGGAAACACCTAGGTTTTATTCTGGAAATTAGAGACTGTCTGCACATGACATGAAAACACCTGGCCCCTGTAGTCTGCAAGATCAACACCTCTAAAAGTCAAACACTTCCACACCTCAAATACATCTGTTACACAATTTTATTGCTTGGATATTGAAATGAGTACCCTGCTTGCAGAATCTAGTTTTAAACTACCCTCTGCCTAGTATAGACTATATTACAGTTTAGCAGCCCTGCCCCAAAGATTGGTGCCTGTGACAGCCCAAGTCATAAATCACTTCAAACCTACCATACTATTTTCTCAACCAATCAATAAACAGGAAGGAACACATGCTAAATGTGAGCTCATTAACTCTACGATTATGTCAGAGAAAATGACCACATATAGAAAGTGGTCCATTTTTGACAATGAACTCTGACTAACTTCGTGAGATCAGATATTTATTGTAAACTGAAAGAGTGAAGACAAAGCTCTCTTTTAAGAAGTGAAGTCAATCGAATGCAAAGGGTATGAAATGAGAAGGATTTGGATCTGTAAAATGAAAACCCTTGAGAGGTCCACTTTTAAGGGGGTGGGGAGATATGATGAGTATAGAATGAGTATAGAATGTCCTTGCTAGATATCCCTTCCTAGGTTTACTTTGTTAATGAAGTTAATGAGATAAACTCATAACAACATAGCCAGCTCTTCAAAGCGAACGCTTCTGGGATTGAAGTGCTACTGTATATGAAGGCAGAGCTCATTTGATATAGATATCTTTTACAAGATAGGGTCAGCCCAGATTGAGTATCTCAGCAATGTCCTGAATTTGCACCTAATTAATACAGGAATTTCCTAAACATGCCAGTTATCAAGAAATTGGGCAAAAGTAGAATGGGGTCTTTCAGATGAAAAGCCTCTTTCCCTAATGAACATTAATTAGCTAGGCCTAATTAGTTAATCTGTCTTGGGTTTCATACTGACCACATATCTGCCACTGTAGGGTCTCTGGGGTGCAGTTTAGAAATAACATGTGTATATGAAAGATAAAATCATATGGTATTATATCTTATCTTATCCAGCTTTGAGATAAGTTGTTTATTTCAGAAAGGAGAGAGAAGATTGGGAAAACAGAGGGAAATATACAAAACAAACACCTGTGCACTATCTGATCTAATATAGTAAACAAAAACTATTGCTATATGAGATGAAAAAAACAAAACAACAAATCTTTCTTGTCAAAAGACTATTTAGGAATCTCATGTCACACCCATCTAGAAAAATATAAAGTGAATTAACATTGGAATTGTACTTTCTGTTGTGTCTTTCATTTAAATCTATATTGAACTCTCTTGTTAATAAATGAACACATTGACAGGATGTATGAATGGGCACTGCATTGCAAAAAATATAGAATATAAGAAATAAAAAATGGAATAAGCAATGGGTAAAAAATATTGAATTGAATTTTGGGAAATAAGACAGCTAAGTTATGGGCATTGCCGTGGAGGGGGGAGAGGGGTACAATGGGTGTAATCATAATTTTTTAAAAATTTGTTGAAAGTACATTAAGAGAATTATAGACAGTTTAAAATGCTTAGAACCATATAAAATTCAAATTTCCAGGTTGAACCCCCTTTCCCCTTTTTGGGGCTCGCTTTACTCAAAGTGAAGCAAACCCAAAATTTGCACCCCTTGACAATTTCTGGCTGCGCTCCTAACTATGTACCTAAATGTGTGGAGACTTTCTGCTAGTTCTCTGTAGAACATGTTGAAGGTATAGAGACAGGTTTATCAGTGTTTGGTAGAGTTTAGAAGTATAGTAAGCATGTGTTTTTGTTTGCCTGTTTATCAGGTAACTTCATTAGTTGCTGATTGGAAGCATCTTCTCTATTTACATGATACTTAAACACACTTATTATGTATTTCTTCTCAAAATCTTGGCTGCTTTGATAAACCAAGGGAAATGCATTGCAGGGTCTACTGGTAGAGATGATGGAGGGGCATTAATGTTGCATATTTGGACCTAAAAGGGGCTCAATTTTCTCCGTCCCCCTCGTGGGAAGTTATTATATTTTCATAGCATTATAATGAATGATGTTCAAGGGCATAACCAGAAAAGGCATAAATAGGTGATGTAAAATATTGGCCAAAAGGGATATTATACCACAACTTGAAACAAAGCATTATTTTCATATTTCAGCTGAAAAGTATATTTCTGTTTTTTTCTGAAAAAAGTTTAATAAAATTTTGTTGAGTCAGTTGCCTCATGCAGCCATGCATATGATGTTCAATACCTGAAACACTATGTCAATGATTGACCTTAAAATCTTAATATCTATACTCCAGTATATTTAATGGATCTAGAAATACTGCATGAATTTTGCCTTGCCTGCATCTTGCCTCACCTGGCCAGCTACACACCTGAATGAAACTCATGGAAGTCACGAAATAAACAAAATAAATGTACCTGATGCAGCTGTAAATCAATGAAGACCCTGAGGGAGCATCTCATAAGATCATCGTTGGGATGTTAACTTTATTTGCTGAATTAGGGGGGGGGGGCTAGTCCATATCTATATTTTTGTAAGTATAGTATAGTATAAAGAGGGAGGAGTGACAAATTATCCTTGCAAAAAGAGAACCTTTGAGTTGCTTCTCAAGATAGACTGTATTAGGATGGGGCAGTTCATATCATCTTTCTCAAGTGTAGTTATCAAAGAGGGGGGGGGGGTGACACATTATCTTAAATGCAAAAAGAGAACTGCTTTTGATATGCTCCCCAAGATATACTTTATCAGACTTTCCAAGACAAGGTACCACTTGTTGAGATTTTATCACCTACAACTAATCACTTACATGTACATGTATAACTATCTGTACCTTAAAGTCTTGGGAGTAAATTGAGGTGTCTTGTTTAGTGAATTTGTTCTCTATTTTGAAAAAGGTAAATCATCTGTAATTTTAAGATTGAAATTGTAATTGAGCTCTAATAAAGAGTACAGTTACTTGGGTATGAGAAATATACAGGTACAAGTAACTAATTTATATGTTCTTGCATTTTTATAATGTAATCAAAAAGAAACACTGAACAGTCTGGTGTTTCTTCAAAAAATAATTACAAGTAAGACATGGGGAATAGCCAAGCATTGACTAGCCTTATCAAAAAAAATTGGAAAATATTTATTTAGAGGTTTTCAACCATAACTGTGGTAGTGAAGTCTTATGGTAGCATTATATCTCTTTTGGAATTTTGCCTTGCCTATTTTATTTTGAGGTCCTGCAAGAGGCATACTACAACCCCTATATGTTGTACAAGGGCCTGTTGTTCTTTATCCGCCTGACAGGTTTATCTCATTCAGTCTCCACCTGGTAATCTAGGGCCTTTCCAGGTAGACTCTAGCTGGGATTTATCAATAATTAATTCAATTGTCTTTCAAATGATTAAAATCTCTTGATTAAAAGCACAATCTTTCATTAAAGTATTACAAGGTGAAAACAAGGTGAAAATGAATAGAAAAAGCATGGAATAATTAAGGATTTAAGCCCTGGACTGTATTGTATGCGGAATCATTTCATTGAAGGTGTTGTTTCCAAATCTTTGCATGACTACACAACGGGAATGCAAAGTTTAGGAAACCACGCCTGAGTGGAATGAAGCAGCCACAATGCATTGAGTCTCTCTGGCTTAAAATTCTTTCTCACATCGCAAAATATTTTCTACAAAATCACGTCAAAAATACAAAATCACTAAAAGAACAAATTTTCAATGAAACTTTTTGCAAGGGTCAATTTGGCAAAGTATCAATTTCAATCTTTGAGTCCAGCTATCACCTTGACAACCATATAACAAATGCGTTATTGGTTATATAACGGAATGCAGTAACGTGAAATAGCGTGTCCTGATTGGCTGGAATTGGACACACCTTGCCTAGAGCAATGTATGAACATGATTTTAAGCATACATGCAGTGAACACTGAATTATATAGAAATCAAAGGTGTAAGTCATGCATGATGCAAGTGCTAGTGCTGATATTAAGGTTTCATTTATAATTAAATGTCGCTTTTACTATTTTTATTTATTTAAGTCATATTTAGCTTCAGTTAATGTTAATGGAGTTCTCATGATGGCCGGTAATCTCACAGATTAATAATGAAAAAATAATTCACATTTCCTTTCAACATTTGGGTATTTGTGAAAAATTTGGAGATCAAGTTCAAGGATGAATGTGTTAAATTTTTTTCTGATCTACCTACTACTGCATATGAAATAAAATAAATTACTTACCCAACATCTAATGAAATGCTCAATAATTGAAGATCAGATCGTTTTTTCTTATTCCTAGCTGAACTTTATTAACCAAAAATGCTTATATTACCATTCCTACCTTGAGATAGATTCTTGTAACTGTTCAGATAATCTCAAGTCACTCATATAAATGTTATGGATTATCAGCAGACAGTATTGGATCATCCAGGTAGCTGTTATTGCTGTTTCATTTGATCTGATCTTCACTCGCAAGTAGAGTTCAGTTCAGAAGAGTTCATTATTGTATTTTCCAATGTTGCCTCATGTGCATTCATACATCATGATTTTAATAATCATTAATAAACTTGATATTGATGTGAAATTGGTTTGTTGCTAGGCTACTCAATGTAATAATATGTAGTCCATGTATTCACTGGGTTAGGTTATGTTATATTATGTTGATGGTTTGAAATGTCAAACTTGATACCCTTGCAATACCTGATGATGAAATGTCTTATGGATTATCTATTAAATTGAAATATTGAGTAAAATCAAGTTGAATTAGCAGAAATGAAGTAAATATATTTTAGTCATTTGTATAGAGGTAATAAACATTAGACAATTTGGTCTTATTTTTGAGAAAACCAAATGAAAACAGATCTTATACAAAGTGGTACAATTTGCCAAAGTAATCAATTAGAAGAATTACAATTGTAATGTTAGAACTTAATTACTCTATGTCTGATTAGATTCCCTTTCAATTTAACTTTTTATCAGATTTTGCATGCATAACTAATTGGAAATCACTAATTCAGTAAGGTCAGTGTATTTTTATTTTCCAGTTTAACTTTGCACCAGAATCCAGTGTTAGCTTGTAATCTAGTACATATTCGAGATTCATTTATAGATGCTTCTCAATTTTGTAAAATTGCATTAATTTTTTTTATAATTTTTGATCTACTTACCTTGTTTTGCAATTTTCTTATCATGCCCCTCGAGTTCTCAGCAATTCTCAGTTATAAGGTTAAGCTGATTTTTACTTGAATATGTTAGAACATATCCTTGTTTTTAAATCATACTTTTAGGACTTCCTTTTTGTGTATGTTCACTCCCAGTGTGTTAAGTTCTTTTTATCAACACCAACATATCTTCCAACAGTTAATAAAAGATACAAAATTCCCACGGTTTATCTTTAATAAATAATTCACTTGAAAAAAGTGTTTTGAACCCAATGTATGTGAAAGTTCTTTAGTTTGACACATTTAACTATTTTTAGTTCCCTTAATGTAATGTGACTGTTCATGGGAATTTGTTTTGAGAAGCATTTATATTAGCAAATTTGCTATTATGCTAATCTGAATAAATATAACATTTATAATTTTTTGGGGGAAAAATACCCTTAAACTAGTCTTCTGACTCAAATCTGTATCTAAGAACTAGTCTTCGGACTCAAATCTGTATCTAAGAACCAGTCTTCTGACTCCAATCTGTATCTAAGAACCAGTCTTCTCACTCAAATCTGTATCTACAAACCAGTCTTCTGACTCAAATCTGTATCTAAGAACCAGTCTTCTAACTCAAATCTGTATCTAAGAACCAGTCTTCGGACTCAAATCTGCATCTAAATACCAACAATTTGTTGAAGTGTAATTTTTTTTATTTTCAATATATATACAGAAATTACATGCATGCCTACATGCTATTCTAAATAGGTGGCACTTTGGAATCAAACACTTTTTAAATGTTATGTAACATAATTGTTTAAATTAAATTAATTGTAATTTGATATTCTACTTGTAGAATATGATTGTTTCATTTTTCAAATTCTGGCCTGCACTCAGTCCAGGTAACCTTTCATTTACTTCATGTTTGTTTTTATTGAAACATTGACTAGATATGTACTCTGTTTTTTTTATAGTATTTTCAGTTATTTTGTTATGTAGGTCAGTAAAGTTACACAAAAAGTGTTCATGACTTTCATTTATAAATATTTTTGTTATTTACAGTTTATTACACTTCAGAACTTTCACTATTTACATTGCTATACATCACTATATTTCTTCATAATTTATCAAATATCTTAATTATATACAATGGATTTGCGATTGATCCTGCTTTCAACATAAATTGACAGATGGCCATCTTTTATAGCAATTTATATAATGTATGATATATATTATACATAATTACTGACCAATATCATACCTGTAGCCTGGCCAGAACAAGTCATGCCTCTCCATTTTCTCAATAACTTTCTCAATTTTGAATATTTTTTCATGAAATTTTCTCAGTATAAACTTTAAAGAATTCCTAACATACAATTTTTTTTATATGGTAAATGCCTGGTTAATTTCATTGTTACAACCTTTTAAAAAAATGTCATATTCTGTTGATGGGTCATTTTTGTCACCATTTTTTCTAAAAAGATACGAAAAATCTAAATAACGGTTTGTCCTAATATACAGATTGTCTTGTTCTTGGTGTGAAATACTGTCTGTTGTCTTCTCTAAGGTATGCATAAGTATTTTGTGATGTTTGCTTGGTATTATAATACTGTTTTGATGGATTGTCCTTTGAATTTTTTGTAAAAACCATCTCTGTGAATTTTCAAAATTTAGCAGACGACTTTTGTGATTTTTGAACCTCAGAGTTTGAAGAGCTCCTATTTTGAGGAGCATATTGTAACTCATTTTCAAGGCTAAAATTTTATCTAAAAGATTTGTATGTTAGGAATTCTTAAAAGTTTATTCTGTGAAAATTTCATGAAAAAATATTCAAAATTGAGAAAGTTATTGAGAAAATAGAGAGGCATGACTGGTTCTGGCCAGGCTACTATGATGTACGTTATACACATATGTTATATACAGAGATAAATAAAAAGATGTATATTTGAAACTTTTCTGTTCATTAATACATGGCATGCTATACATTGGCATTTCCGAGACTCAATTAATACTAGAATATAGTACTATGAAATAATGCAAGCAAATGTTTGTCTTTCAAAGGAAAAATGCCACTGTTTGTTTGGCCCTGTTATTTTTTGATTACATGTTCTACCATATAAAGTTAAATTCTACTGTGTGTACTGTTTGGTCCTGTTATATTGGGATTACATTAATAAAAATTTCAATGTGTGTTTAGCCCTGTTATTTTGGATTACATGCTCTACTATCTAATGAAAACTTCACTGTATGTTTGGCCCTGTTATCTTGGATTACATGCTTCACTATTTTATGAAAACTTCACTGTTTGTTTGGCCCTGTTATTTTGGATTACATGCTCTACTATCTAGTGAAAACTTCACTGTTTGTTTGGCCCTGTTATTTTGGATTACATGCTCTACTATCTAATGAAAACTTCACTGTGTGTTTGGCCCTGTTGTTTTGGATTACATGCTCTACTATCTAATGAAAACTTCACTGTTTGTTTGGCCCTGTTATTTTGGATTACATGCTTTAGTATTTAATGGAAACTTCACTGTTTGTTCGGCCCTGTTATTTTGGATTACATGCTTTACTATTTTATGAAAACTTCACTGTTTGGCCCTGTTATTTTGGATTACATACTTTAGTATTTAATGGAAACTTCACTGTTTGTTTGTTTGGCCCTGTTGTTTTGGATTACATGCTCTACTATCTAATGAAAACTTCACTGTTTATTTGGCCCTGTTATTTTGGATTACATGCTTTACTATTTTATGAAAACTTCACTGTGTGTTTGGCCCTGTTATTTTGGATTACATGCTCTACTATCTAATGAAAACTTCACTGTTTATTTGGCCCTGTTATTTTGGATTACATGCTTTACTATTTAATGAAAACTTCACTGTTTGTTTGGCCCTGTTATTTTGGATTACATACTTTAGTATTTAATGGAAACTTCACTGTTTGTTTGGCCCTGTTGTTTTGGATTACATGCTCTACTATCTAATGAAAACTTCACTGTTTATTTGGCCCTGTTATTTTGGATTACATGCTTTACTATTTTATGAAAACTTCACTGTTTGTTTGGCCCTGTTATTTTGGATTACATACTTTAGTATTTAATGGAAACTTCACTGTTTGTTTGGCCCTGTTGTTTTGGATTACATGCTCTACTATCTAATGAAAACCTCACTGTTTATTTGGCCCTGTTATTTTGGATTACATGCTTTACTATTTAATGAAAACTTCACTGTGTGTTTGGCCCTGTTATTTTGGATTACATGCTCTACTATCTAATGAAAACTTCACTTTGTGTTTGGCCCTGTTATTTTGGATTACATGCTTTACTATTTAATGGAAACTTCACTGTTTGTTTGGCCCTGTTATTTTGGATTACATGCTTTAGTATTTAATGGAAACTTCACTGTTTGTTTGGCCCTGTTATTTTGGATTACATGCTTTAGTATTTAATGGAAACTTCACTGTTTGTTTGGCCCTGTTATTTTGGATTACATGCTTTACTATTTTATGAAAACTTCACTGTTTGTTTGGCCCTGTTATTTTGGATTACATGCTTTAGTATTTAATGGAAACTTCACTGTTTGTTTGGCCCTGTTGTTTTGGATTACATGCTCTACTATCTAATGAAAACTTCACTGTTTGTTTGGCCCTGTTATTTTGGATTACATGCTCTACTATCTAATGAAAACTTCACTGTTTGTTTGGCCCTGTTATTTTGGATTACATGCTTTAGTATTTAATGGAAACTTCACTGTGTGTTTGGCCCTGTTGTTTTGGATTACATGCTCTACTATCTAATGAAAACTTCACTGTTTGTTTGGCCCTGTTATTTTGGATTACATGCTTTAGTATTTAATGGAAACTTCACTGTTTGTTTGGCCCTGTTGTTTTGGATTACATGCTCTACTATCTAATGAAAACTTCACTGTTTGTTTGGCCCTGTTGTTTTGGATTACATGCTCTACTATCTAATGAAAACTTCACTGTTTGTTTGGCCCTGTTATTTTGGATTACATGCTTTACTATTTTATGAAAACTTCACTGTTTGTTTGGCCCTGTAATATTAGGATAACTCGATTTAGTATCCGTAGAAATATTCCACTGTCTGTTTCGGCCAAGTTACATAGACTATTTTGTATTATGTTTTATGTCATACAATTATGCATCTAAATATGAAATCTACTATACACTTTCAACTTCTTTCTTTGTACATATTCTACATTTAATGAGTATTTTCACTGGATTCTTAGATATCCTCATGCATAGTGTCCCCAATCTCAGCTGAACAGTTTTAGAAACCATCAAACATTATAAAAATGTATCACACTGCCTCTGTATCAACATATGAGCCACTCTCAAAACTCCTTGTTGTCCTGTGTGATCTAGGTGACCTTGACCCTGGTGACCTTTGGCTTGGTGACCTTGGCATTGGACGTCTGCTGGGGTAGTCAGGTGAACTTTGGGTCAAGGTTGGGTTGATAAGTGACCTTGTAGCATATAGTGCATTTGTGTAAGTCCTGAAATAGCAGTTAATCATCGGTTTTTTTCTTTTTTTAATGATATTTTAGAATTACAACTATTTGTAACAGTGGTACCTCAATAAAAATGTCTAGGAAAATGGGTCAATGGTTGTCATATTCGTGTTTTAAAATCATTTAAAAAATGTCAATATTGAATAATTTTAAAATCTGATAGACATTGTAATCAGGGAAAAGTTATTTTACTTGTATATTAACATACTTCTGATCATACCAATGATGAAATTATTTAATATCATGGTACTATAATAAATAAAACTGATATTCACCTCACCTGTTCTTTATCCTATGTATAAGTGTTGCCATGACAGCACAGACAACAACCACTCCAACCAGAGAACCACATATTATTGCAACTGAAAATATACAAAATAATAATCATTATTGCTGATATGTTACCCTTTGCATTCGTTCAACTTTACTTCCTAAAGAGACCTTCACTCGGGGTAGCTTTTTAAAAGCATTCTAAGCTAAACATCACAAAAATATCATACATGTTTGTTTAGCACTGATTAATTAATGATAACTTAATATACATGTACATGTATTTTCAGATGCCGTGATGGTTGATAAAAAGTTGTGAAATGGGCTGGTTCCACTTATATATAAACAAGTAAGATTTTTTGTTTCTTTTGTTCAAATAATTTCAAACTTTAGTCATTTAATCAAGCAGCTCCATCAACCATGCTAAAAAGCTCTGGTTAAACATACACACATGTACTATTTTACAATTTTCACATTTTCTATTAATTTGATTCAGCTGAATTGTTAAAAGTTGAATTTGTGATTCATGATTTAGCAGTTAAAATGAATGAATTAATTTTGCAAACTCTTCAAGTCTTTAAAATGGACCAGTTGAAAATTGATGATACCATCTATTTAATTGTATTCTTCATATTTTGGAGACAGCTAGTCAAATACAATAGAAATGAAATTTCTTACTCATCACCGCATTGTCTTCTTCTGTAGCTTCAGCTGGCACAGTTGGCCCTAAAATATTAAAATACATATTGTACATGAGGGCTATCTATATTATATATGAGGGATGCTTCACGTTGTCTTTCAAATATTGTGGCTTGCTTTTGATCAAAGGACAAAAATAGTCTCTGTTTGGAGAACAGTCTCCTGGGCTAATAATTTTTCATGAAAAATATAGAAATATCACCCAAATTAAGTTATAAATATTCAAAAGAGGACATTCAAATCTACAAGATGTAAAAATATCAAAAAGGTCCGAAGTAGGCGTAACGTACAGTAGACCGATTCAATAAAAGACAAGTCTCGCTTTGGAGAAAGAAGTTCATCAGTGCAGTGTACTGCGCTAATAATTTTTTTATGAAAAATATAGAAATATCGCCCAAATTAAATCATGAACTTTCAAAAGAGAACATTTAAATCTACAATATGTAAAAATATCAAATATTGTCCAAAAGAGGCATAATGTGCAGTAGACGGATGAACTCCGTTCTTCAAACCGAGACTTGTCTTTTAATTATTTTTTAGTACTTATTGAACATGTGGTATATGATAAATATATTACCTCTTGGGTTCTTGTATGTGAACTCTGGGTTACTTGGTATATTTGGAAGAGTAGGAAGGTCTTCCACTGCAGGACCTACTGTTGAATAATCATTCACTGTCAGGTTCTTTGCTTTATTATCTGCAAAACATATTAAGAATTTTATATAGATATTTCAACAACAGAGACATCTATCAAAAGGTACAGTGTGTATTTGCTTTTAAAATGAAAATTGTTACATTTGTAAGCATTGCACAAATATTTACATTTACCTTATGTGATTTAATATTTTTCTACCTGTGTTAGATAATGTTAGTTTGTCTGAACAGGGGTTGTGGCCAAAAAGTATGAATTTAGTTTAAATTAAGGCAAAACTATAAGCTAGGTGAAATCTTAAATCTAACTCACCAGATTGACATATGTATTCAACCTGGAAGTATTTCATTTCGCCTTGTTGGGCACCACAGGTCAGAGCCACCTTTCCATCATTGTGGGAAACGCTTACTGTACATTGTTGTCTGTCATCACATTTATCAGTAGATCCTTCCTATGATGTAAAAGCAATCACAGTTGTTAATATTTTTATTTAACAATCACTTACATGTACTTTTTTACCCAAGTTCAAGAAACAAGAAAGTAATAGACATTTCCTTCTAAAAAAGAACTCAAAAAGTAGCTGTTAAACTGAAATGAATAAATCTTTTATGAAGGCATCAATTTCTTAGGCTTTAAATTCTGATTGAGTACATGTAATTGGGTTTTGATCTGTAGGCGCACACATTGTATAATAGCTTACCTGTATGATACAGTCCCATGATTGCTTTTACACATTGTATAATAGCTACCCTGCGTGATACAGTCCCATGAACTGTAGGTGCACACATTGTATAATAGCTTACCTGTATGATACAGTTCCATGAACTGTAGGCACATATATTGTATAATAACTTACCTGTATGATACAGTCCCATGAACTGTAGGCGCACACATTGTATAATGACTAATCTGTATGATACAGTCCCATGAACTGTAGGTGCACACATTGTATAATAGCTTACCTGTATGATACAGTTCCATGAACTGTAGGCACATATATTGTATAATAACTTACCTGTATGATACAGTCCCATGATCTGTAGGCAAAACATTGTATAAAAATTACCTGTATGATACAGTCACATGAACTGTAGGTGCTCACATTGTATAATAGCTTACCTGTATGATACAGTCCCATGAACTGTAGGTGCACACATTGTATAATAGCTTACCTGTATGATACAGTCCCATGAACTGTAGGTGCACACATTGTATAATAGCTTACCTGTATGATACAGTCACATGAACTGCAGGCGCACACATTGTATGATAGCTTATCTGTATGATACAGTCACATGAACTGCAGGCGCACACATTGTATGATAGCTTACCTGTATGATACAGTCACATGAACTGTAGGTGCACACATTGTATGATAGCTTATCTGTATGATACAGTCACATGAACTGCAGGCGCACACATTGTATGATAGCTTACCTGTATGATATAGTCCCATGAACTGTAGGGGGAAACATTGTATAATAGCTTACCTGTATGATACAGTCCCATGAACTGTAGGCACACACATTGTTACGACTGATGCCAGTGAATGCAGTGATGGTTTTGATTTTGTATGTGTCAGGACAGAGGAGTCTGATAAAGGCATTCCCTTTGGAGTTGTAGCACATGGATGACTTGAATGTGAGTGCTAAAATATATATTACTAGTATATCATGCATAAATATACTGTATAAGTGGTATTTAATCAAAGTGTTTAATTTGTCAAATGGTCAAATTTTTTCATTTTCTTAATTTTGATTTTCCTAATGACAATAATAATGATAACATTATGAAGATAATATTTTGATATTTAATTTAATATGGTATATCATTACAGTGGGAATAATGTTATCCACAGTGTCAGGATGCTTAAATAATGACAAGTTATATACAGTATTTGTATTGGAGTTAATTATATAAAGAAATTGATTTAGTTTTGCAATATTTCAATTTATTATGTAAATATTTTTCAAACAAATGACAAAAGCTCATTTAATGATAACATTATTAAAAACAACTTCATTATGAAGGGGTGATTGAATTTCAATTCTTGATGAAAATAACTTTCCTAGTAATATGTCAAGGGGAAACATCACAACTAAAAAGGATTGAACATGTAATAAAAATATAAAATTGATTTATTGTAAATTTTGTTCTACGGATAATTAAAACCATGTACATTTTACTTTAAAGAACAATCCGTATAAAAATATATCACATTGAAATGGAATTTTATCATCATTATATACTTACCATATGCAGCCTCTGACATCACTGAATTTATAAGAATCAAAAACAGCCATAATAGTATCTTATTCACAATTTTCCTTTCCTTCAGCATTGTTCTTTATGTATCCAAGACAACGAGACAACAGTATTATCCTGGTTGAAGCTACATTTTAAGTTTGTTTATTCTTAAACTGTGAAATGTTTATTCTTAGTCATATTTATTTCATCAATTTCCTGGCCTATTTTTACTCAGACTTGCATTTTAATGTCTTAAACAAGAAGCAGATCCAAACTCAAATTGAGATAAATAGTTTTTTTCAGTTTATAAAAGAGATTCTAATGACATAATTCAGGAGTGTGGGTCCAGGGCATGTCAGGTAGTTGATTCCCCACTCAGGTGATTATATATAATTATCTTACCTTTAATTGCAATTCTACAGGTGAACAATCATTAATAACAGGTGCAAAACAGATAAATATCAAACTTAATTTTAATGGCTTTATATGTATTTTAAAAGTTTAGTTTCCAAATGTTTGATTTATTTTTTATATATTTATTTTTTAACTGGTTTAACTTTTGTAGAGAAATGAATTATATTCCATAAGTCAGAAAGAAAATCAATTTTTTTAAGAGGGATATATTTCTAGGGTTGGATTTCAAATAATCAAATTCATTACCCCAGTTTACATAATTGCCATGTAATTAAAATCAAATGAAAATTAATTGTCTCTGAAAAACTAGTTGGCAAGTTCCACCTGTCTCATGGTAATTATCAGTTTCACATGTATATATATCATGATTTCAATAAACATTTTGTTTGTGCTTGCACCCTATACTGTATCCTAGAATCACCATATTTATAACAAATAATCCTAGAATCACCATATTTATAACAAACAATCCCAGAATCACCATATTTATAACAAATAATCCTAGAATCACCATTTATAACAAATAACCATATTTATAACAAATAATCCTAGAATCACCATATTTATAACACATTATTCTAGAATCACCTTTTTAGAACAAATAACCATATTTATAACAAATAATCCTAGAATCACCATATTTATAACACATAATCCTACACCATATTTATTACAAATAATCCTAGAATCACCACATTTATTAACAAATAATAAAGAATCACCATATTTATAACAAATATTAAACAATAAAGAATCAGTCTGTCTGCAAATTCTGAACTTACTATGTCCTGTAACTATGTGGTGTCATCAGAAAGTAATTATTCTCTGAGCCTATGAGCTCATACTGCAAAATGATCTGGCCGGGATCTATGACTCAAATTCTCAAAGATGGTACATATCTGGATGAAAGTATAAACAGTTATAATGGAAAAATGATCTTTCGGAGTAAAGGATGTCTGCCCTGTTTTTAATGACTTCCACTTGGATCACAACTGGCTTCCAATAGTTCCTGCAAAATTGTGAATGTAATAGCCATTGTATAAATTTGTAAAAATTGGAGTAGATTTCAAGTTAAAAAGTAAATTGTACTTAGATATTGCTACATGTAGGCTAATGTATTTCTTAGTAAATATTAAAATGTCATGCTCCAGCAAATTCCTAAAATTATATCATCGCACCTCATGGTTTTAGAGAGATCTGAATTTTGTAATAATCATTATTAGAATAGACTTTTTCAATAAACTCCTCTCCCTAAATGGCTAATTCAATTAGCCATTTAGGGAGAGGAGTGTTTTGGAAAATTATTATTGTGTTGTGTTTATTCAACAATGGGTTGTGTTAAATTAGATTTGAATTGTCAGCTGTGTTGTGTTTGTTTTTTATGTCACCACCAAAATTAGAGTATTTTTTCAATTGGGGATACAAGATGGAAATGAAGACAGGATGCCATTGTTTCAGCATGGCCAAACTTCCAGAAGAAAAGTTTGGTCAGATTTTTTCTTTTCTTGATTTTTTCATTTTTATATGTCAAATGTGAACTTAATATTTGGCCAGCATCTCTAACAAATCGCAGGTTATGACATTTTGCATGTTAAGATGACCTTATTATTATTTTTTGAAGACACTCAGTAAAATTGTGATTTGCACCATGATGTACGATCAATATAATTTGAGTACCTTGTTTTCCTGAGATGTTTGGGCACCCAGGAATGATAACGTCTACCCAAAGTGTACCATGCTACATGTATAATTGTTGTTATTTATCACTGAAATCAGGAAGGAACTTCACAGCAAATGAGACTGCAGTAACCTGTTTAGAATTCGTTGCCTTTTTCAACCTGCTGTTGAGATCTGAGATCCACGCCACTAACATTGTTATATGTATTTGTCAGGCAGTGATATAAAAATATTGTCTGCATTTATATATGTCATTTGCAAGTGCGAAACGCCAAGGCCAAAGGTATGCATCATAGATGAAAGGACATGCAATGGAGTGTAGGCCAAGACAATAATTAATAGAGGGGGCCCCAATAGAATTGGGAGGTTTGAAGCTGAATATGAGGACATGATAAGATATGTAACTTTACTTGACTTTATTTCCAATAACTCCAAATGTCCCTATTTTTCACTCTTCAAGTTGTAACATCCAGTTGTTACCGTACTGAGGTCATTTTTCAAATACAAGAATTTTTGTTTTCTTCAACTTAAAAGACATATTACTCCCCTCCGTTCACTCCTCCCCCTCCATTCAATTTTAATTTTAGATTATTTTTTGTTTTAAGTATGGAAAGTTATTTAAAAAAGACAGCAATGACATTAATTTTGTGATAAAAATGTCACTTATAAGTATCTATAACAGGTCATGTAGACCCCCGTTGCTTTTATTTATAACAAAAATATTGGCATTTGCACGTTGGTGACGCTGCACCTTTCTTAATAGATCTTGGAAGCCTGACAGTTAAAAAAAATCTAGAAGACCTAACATGTAACATATTTTCCCGTGGCATGCATGTATTCATTTAGCCATTCAATTGTAAAGTTTTTCTTAAAAAATAAACCTTCCAGATTTGTTGAATTTTCTAGTAAAAAATCGGCTACTCCTCCTCCATTCATTTCTTCCGATCAACAGGCATGATCAATACAAACAAAAACAAACAAAATGTAGGATTTAGACTGACTTCAATTTTTTCAGTATCATCAACAAGTTCTCAGAAGTTCAAATCTGAGTAGATTTGAAATTTTCAAAATCATCTACAAGTTCTCAGAAGTTAAAATCTAAAAAATATTGAAGTCAGTTTAAACGTTACAGTACTTGTAAGTTATTGGAAGTTGTAAAAAGGACAGGTGGCGGTAAACCCCTCTTTTAGCCCCCCTACAAAACAAGTATATATTGACATGGAATTGAAGAGGAAGTATGACAATTTACTTAAAATGTGATTTCTGAGAATTTTGACATTTGACCTTGACATTAGGGTGGTTTAAAGGTCAACTTTGAAAGATGCTATTTTTGTCAAAATTTTGCCATTTTCTGATACAAGATATGAAAGCAATTGGCTTAATTTTGATTGTGACTGATAATAAGACATGTGAATGGAAATAAAAATATTTTTAATAAATTCTCATGGGCAATTACATGAAAATCTTGAAAATAAATCCCCATATGGGCATTTTGGGGGGACTAAATTTTCTGTTTCAAAAATGAATGTTCTTGTTGCCTTTTGAGACTCCAACAGCATCCTAATATAAGCATGTTTTAAGAGTTGGGATGTGATTATTATTTTAAATACCCATGGGCAATTAGGATAATATTGCTGCAATTAAATGCACACAGGGCACTTCCATGAGAATGGATTTTCTTATTTCAATTGCTTCTCGCCAGTTTTCTAAACATGTTTGCCATATTCTAAATAGTTATAGGGTCACATTTGATAAATGCCCATTGGCATTTACATTGGAATTTGAAATTAAATGTCTGTATGGAAACCTAGTTTTAAAGTTATTTGCAATTCCCATATTTGAATTTCAATATACAATATATCATAAAATATAAGGCAGCATCATGTATAAATGGCATGACACTCAAAAGATTGCCTAAGATAATTTCTACTTATTCCCTATTTAGAAAAACACTTAGGCCATTCAAAGATTTTTTATAATTAATGTCACTAAATTCTATGTTTTCAGAAAAAAACAAAATGTTCCCATGTACTCTGTACTTGTAGTGCATATAAATGACAGAGGGAATTGTGATCTTGAATTATATTGTATTGAAATGAGTTCCAAGATTGATTAAAAACTACATGTATATAAGCTTTTAGTATTGTCTTCATTAACAAGGTCATCTAAATCAAGAGGTGTTACTTGCTTTGCCACAATGTGGTATTGCATTTTCACTTTTAAATAATATATAAAACCCTTTAAATAAATAAAGGGTTTGTAGTTTTTAATATAAGGCCCTTCATCAGAATGCCAACATATAATTAATTTTGAATGGCCTAATCTGTACATGCAGTTATGTAGCGTACATGTATGCCCAGGTTAGCAGCCATATTGAAAACATAAACCAGTCAGCCTTATTTTCATCACAAAAGTTAAGTTTTAGTGGCGAGCCCACACTCCCACAAAAATGATATTTGCAGAGAAGCTACCTTACAGTCTCTGCATTATACAGTTTTAATATCTTTTTTGTGGGAGTGTGGGCTGATGGTTAAATTTTCAACGAAAGGAAATGAGCACCATGCTAAAACTTGATAACAAAGTGAACAAAAATGACAATGTTTTCCAGATTTGCATTGGTAAACTTCATACAAAGCTAGATTTTGTTAATGTTCTACTCCGAATGCTTGTATGCCACATGTTCCTTATAATAAATGCTATGTAATGATAAGTTTTGATATTATTTTGATGGTAAACATAGTGTGTACCCATATTCAGACAGCCTTGTGAAAGGGGTTCTTACTGCCAATTTTTCAAAGAAACTGAAAACTAATGCCACTTTTTGAAATTGCACATCTCAAGAAAAAAGGTTTATCTACAACTTGCAATCGGTTTTAAAAGTAAATTGAAGAATGAGTTTTTTGGAAAAAGTCTAAGTTGACCAATAGTCTGTTAAATGGACCTGTTCTTTGTCACAGATGCTGAAGGCCAGATGCCAACCACCATCACAGAAAGTTGGAGACCATAACAATATGTCACCATTTATGGTTGTGACATAATAACAAAAGTTTGTAATTACACCGTATTATGTAAAAGTAAATGCTCTTTCTGTATTCTCATTATTAATAAGTATTTGTCATTGTGCCGATGCCCACAAAATATTGAAAAGTTCAAATACTTAATTTAACCAGCATATTATGCATCTTTTATTCTAATGCCAAGATCGTACACATAGTGCGATTTAATGTTGGTTTTCAAAGCAGAAACAGAGATATATAATATTTCTCGAAATTGCAAAGAACACGCGCGACTATTCTTTACCGTCTCAAACATTTTATCTCCGAAAGGAGGGTAATTTGGACATCACACACTTATAGAATTTATGGAATAAAGTAACGTTTACCCCCCCCCCCACCAGGACACGCTAACAACCAACCAATGATAACCAACCGATTAAAGAATCGATGCGGCGGTGAACGTCGCCGTTGTCAAGGTATTCCGGTGTGACATTCAAGAAAAAATATAGGCACAACAAGGGATGATACGAACCAAATTTTTAAAATCGAGGCAGATTTTGAAAAACTTGATCGTCCGATCTGATCCTGGCTTTATAGCATGAATAATCTGACTAGGATCAAAATGTTTTTGTCGTATTTTTAAATCAAGTGCTAACTTCTGAGCATGCAGCAAGGAGACCCCACTGAAGGGAGTATTACATGTAGAAGAGGAATTTGTGTTAGACATTTTTTATTCATCTATACCGTACATTTACATATTCTTTACACATCTCGGCTTGACATCTTCTTGGATGTACGAGCTCGTATACAATATAGCCTTTTTATATAAATATTCAAATAGATAGCTGAAGCTTGAACATTAAACATTTTAGTTTGCCATCCGACAAATATTATACAGGGTAACACAAAAATTGACATCCACCTTACGTTGCATAATTTGTTTGCAATTGTCTATTCACATATAGATGTGTCCATCAGCACATCTGAAGAAGACATAATGCGAAAGCACCTCGAGAAATTTCAGATGCGTTGCTCAAGTGGATCAAATGTTATGAGCATTACAACATTTGCTCCAAATTTCGTCCATTCCTTTGCAGACACGCATGAATTCTATACAAAAAATGCCACCCAGCTTTTGTGACATAACTTTGTAAATGATTTTGGCTTGTACTTTCAGGGAAATGTTCCATTTAATTCAATTAAAATAATGTATGTATGTTATTGATAAAATCATTATACATTATTTCCAAAATTATGTTACAAAAGGTGGGTGTCATTTTTGTGTAAGAGCCAGTTGTGCTCGCAAATGAATAGACGACACATTTTGTAACGCTCATTAATGTGCATCTAGGTGAGCTAGTCATCTGAAACTTCTCGTCACGTGGAGTTGCAAAATGGAACTTGTCGTTTTAATGTGCTAAAAAACAAGTCAGAATATGTCCAGACAAAAAATCTGAAACATTATGTGGTTTGGTGTCATTTTTTGTTTCACGCGGTTATCTACGATAGGTAATGACGTTATGATTATGGTTTATAAAAAACCGTTAATTCATTTACCGAAAGTTAATTGCTTCGATAGTACAAACGTCTTTCAAATGGCATTTTTCAGAACTTGTTGTTGTTTCTTATTAGTTTAAAGTAATAATAAAAATCTTTCATTGTTATTGAATTGTGTTTCATCTACACCTTTTATTTGTGTTTATTTCCATATTTATCAATGGAAAATGTCAATGTTTCTTTGAATGATTCTTATATAAGTAGATTTCTATCCTAAATTATTTTTGTCTCATGCCTAGCTGCGTGTAAGTAGGCTACGTTCTTTCTTTCTTGTCTCGTGCCTAGCTGTGGCCATGGAGATGAGGATTTTGCATCTATCCCCATTATGACATGTCATCATAGCACATGTTGATATGCAGGTTTAAATTCAATCTTATCCCCATGTTAAATCAATACACTAGCTGAAACTAAAACGTTGATTTCTTTGCCTTTTACATTGATACTCAGGATGTTAAATTGATTAACCTTGATGAATTTTCATTGTATGATATTAAATGTTATAATATATGAACTTGAAATAAAAATGATTAATAAAAAAAAATCCCTGTATTACTCTCTCATTTTCATATCAAAAACATGGTATTCGTTAAGCGAAGAAATTTTCCAACATCTGCAATAGTAAAAATTCCACAGGAAGTGGTATCAAGTCCTTAGTTTTGGGCCTTTACGAAGGTTTCTGCCTGTCCCTCTCACCGGGACGGGCAAAAACCTCCGCAAAGGGCCAAAAAGAACTTGATACAACTTCCTGTAAAAAAGCCATGCAGTATGCAGAGAGCAGATAAAATGAATGAAGCATGCATTTAAATGCTCATTAAAATCTGTCGGTTATCATCCCGATATTAGAGAGCGTTCGATAAAAGTTGTTTCGAAATCGTATTACTTGTACTTTAACCCTAGAAGCCCTAAGGTAAAAATAGTCACACGAACACCTAAGGGGGGGGGGTCAAAAGGGCACCCCCTTGTAACTTTTTTATTAGTAGAGCTAGGATGTTCAATTTTTTCCACATATACCTGTACTTCATTCAATTATCTACAACTTGGTGTAAAAACTTTAACAACTACAATGATGAAAGATTGCGTAATTTTATTCTTAAGACAACACGTATGGTAGAATTAGTGCTAGCCTTTTTCTAATTTTGTCTATTGGAGCTGATGATTACATCATAATAGATTAATAACAAATTAGTAAAGCTAGGATGTTCAAACTTTCCCAAAATATACTTCATTCAATTATCTACAACTTGGTGTAATTACTTTAACAACTATGATGATGAAAGAATGTGTAATCTTATTCTAAAGATAGCATGTATGGTAGAAATAGTGCTAGTCCTTTCCGATTTTGTCTATTGCAGCTGATGATTACATCATAATAAATCAATTACCCTATGTACAATTTTGCTGATTTTTTCAGAAAACATTTCTTGAAAATTTGAAGACCCTACCATATGGCAATAAAAAGTTATGGGGAAAAAACTTAACAGGGGGGGGGGTCATTTTGACCCCCCCCCCCCCTTAGGGCTTCTAGGGTTAAAGGGTCTTGTTGCAATAAATCAATTTTTAAATTGATTTTCATGAATTGTACCCAGTTGACATAAATAGCTTCCGAATTGTAAACATCATTCATCAATCAGTGACTGTAGCACCGCTGTAATCGGCTGTTCATTATCAACTCAGCTAGCGAAAATGGATCGGTTTGGACACAAAAGCTGGATCGGTTCGGAATAATGGTTATATTTGAATTAAAACAGCCATAACTTGCTCAATATTGACTTCTTCGTGACCAATTTGAAATCTATGCTTTCCCCAAATCATTTGAAGTACCCCGATCTAGCGATTCCTGGAGCGAGCCATTTGGTTGCATAGTAAACCCTCTCCAAAATGTGTACATTGTGTTTCATAATGTTCATCTCCAAATTAAAGTCAATTTAAGATAAGATAGGCTTATAATGTATATATGATATAGCAATTCCTATTTCATTTTAGACCAAGAGATCTTGCACATGTGATACTAAATACAGTTAAAAGTTACAATTGGTTTAAAATCTAACGTGATATTACATCCCACATCTGAGGCCGTGAATTCGGGCGATCCCCAATCCAATTGAATCCAGATAAATTTTATCTTTTGGGATAAATCTTGGATTACTAATCCGAAAATTATTTTGTGAATTCGTACGATCCGAGGATTATGAGGGGGAATCCCCAAGATGTATCCAATTTGCATTTGAATTTGAATATTTATCCAAAAAGTAATCCACCTCAAAAGGTGGATTGAGATTTATTCTGAAATTAATCCCAGGATCGTACGAATTTACCGATTTTTGGACTAATTCTAGGATCAATCCCACAATGCATCAATGCCATGACAAAATTTATCCGGATTGGATTCCGGATCGTACGAATTCACGGCCTCTGGAGATTTTTCACTGATAGCTTTCGTTATGTTACACACTATTTTTATTTAGAAGATTACGTACAAGTTGATCAAATAACTAATATCAAAAGCTCTCAATTTATTCAGAATGTTTAAAACTTACCAAAATACGTGTGTTAACCCATAACCACCCTCCCCTTGATAGCGGACCGTCGTAAGGTCGATGATGAGGCCTCAGAATAATGCAATTCTTTTGCGCGATTTTCTTTTTCAAGGGAGTGTTAATTTATAATTTAAAGCTTATAAAACAAATGAATATTCCGATAACTGTCTTATGTTTAACATCTACCATCCTCGAAATCGTTTGTCAATTCAGGACATATCGGTGGTTATTAGTCGTGTTCCATCCCATTTTAGATTCCATTGGGTCCAGGCCCACAGGGAGGAGGGGGGGGGGGGGTCGAGAGAAGCCCCCATTCCCTGCTCAAAAATTCATTCAAAATCATGCAGTTTTTTCACCATTCAGAGAACTTTTCAAGTGATTTTGGGCATTTTTAGGGCAAAGTTGTCTAAGTGAATAATCCCCGGAAAATTTTAAAAAGTTAACCCCCTTGGCAAATCTAGGCTACGGGCCTGGAGTCATTCACATATCTGTGGTATGTAAAAATGGCATTTAACTTGTTTTGAAAGCGATTTGTATCCATACGCCATCTATTTATAGTTATATTGTTCATGTTCGGATCACTTTACATTTATGTGCTTTTGGTATTTGCAGTCGAAATGTTGAGGCATGCGCAGACCTCTATTAAGTGATATTTTCATTTCAAATATGGCGGCCAATCCGATGTCTGACGACCCTTACAAAGAATCTAGGCAGTGTGCATTTTTACCTCCTGTGAAATAACAAGTGGAATTTAGTAGTTGTTTTGTGTTTTATTATCATTCTGCATCGTAGTTCTATGTGATGTGGTGTTGAAATGTCAGCAGAAACACATATCCATACGATAATCGAGTGAATCAGATAACAGATTTTTCGAAAACCCGTCTCGTGCTAAGCGTGTAAAAACTTGTATTAAGGTCAGGGTGCATGATGGGAAATTTTCTGCATTCCTCAATTGAGTAACATGTTATTTTTCAAACAAGAATCACTCCTTCCCTTCATTGTCTATATCTTCCAGTTTTGCACAAAGAGTGCACTTATGTGCCTAGAAAAGACTTGTGAGAAGAATGTTTTGATAAAGTGTATAAAAAACAAGAAAATTCAGTGAAAAAAATCGGAAAATTTTCAGGAATTTTTTTCACTGAATTTTCTCATTTTTTATACATTTTACAAAACAAACCTTCTCACAAGGCTTTTCTAGGCACAGAAGTGCACTCTTTGTGCAAACTTGGAAGATGTAGACAATGTGGGGAAGGAGTTATTCATGTTTGAAAAATAACATGTGACTCAATTGAGGAATGCAGAAAATTTCCCAACATGCACCCTGTCCTTAACATGCTCAAAAGTGCCAATGTGCACATCAATGTCAAGCTAAATCAATGTTGTGTCTAAAACAGGTACCCGATCTACTCAAAACAGCTTGTCATTCACGTATACACGCTTAGCAAACACGGCGAAATGACCTGAATCTTGGAATTTCGTTCGAGAGCTAGTATAATGTTTGCCCCGGTCTTCGTCATAAGTGTTCATCAGACTTCACGTATGCGCAGGAGTAAAACCATCAACCAATAAGGTTTATAAATCAATTTTGCGCATGCGGCTTACAACGGTAAAGAAATTCGTATTTATAAACGAACCAGTTTGAGATAAACCGATATCAGTCGGAGAAATCTGACGATCTACGAAACTCACTTCAAAAAATCAAATGCGGACTGACGGCGTATTCTACTATGTTTGGATCTAAGATTTTCAGTATAGATAAAGTCTTTTATGATCTTTCGAATGAGGTAAGTCTCTAGTTCGAAAGACAATCGTATCAACTTGAACAAAAGTTGAGTTTTGACGAAAAATTTTAACATGCGCAGAAGTCCCATTTTCGTTGTACCATATTGACTGTTTGAGCGTGGGAATATAAGCTCACGAATGATTTCTTTATGCGTCGTGTAAATGGAACGGGCGGTATGCGTTGATACTGAGTTGATTATTGTTGAACGAATCCCTGGAACTGGAAACGGAGACGGTCTCCGTTCCAATATGGCCGGGCTTCCGGAATCTGAATTGGATAAGAATTTTTGTGTTCCCGATTTAATCACTTTTAGCCTCTAAATTTGAACTTAATATTTGGCACATATTTATTACGTAGATTCAGGTTTCAAAACATATCTCAGATACTAGAATACAATGATTGTATATTTACACAATTTTATCTATACCACTTGTAAAATGAAGACATTTGCTCAAAGAAGAGAAGTCGTACATGTACATAGCTTTCTGGAGCATGAAAAGAAGACATCGTATTTATATGTATACAGTTTGTTGCTTTTTACAAAACATGTAATGGTATCCATTTTCATGATTCGAAAAGGCTATATACAGGCTTTAAGGACACCATTGTTGATTAATGACCTTTTACCAGCGTAAATTTAGTGTTCTACAACATAAGATTTGACATATCTATCAAATTACATTAATATATATTTGCAATGTGTTGTGTTTTCACTTTCCTACGCACCTGGTTGTATTGACTGATTTATATGGTAGTATGATTGTCAAACATTACTTTGTACTGTACCGTTTCAGTTATCCCTTCTTGTATATAATATAAGGATGAAGGCCATATCCTAAATTTGACCAGCAATTATCATCAAAGTAAATTGTCCGTCGAATACATTGAGCTAGTAAAGTGGTCACGGTGAGTCCCAAAAGAGTTCAACTCTAAAAATATCTAATACAGTTGTACTTTCAAGTGCAAATTTAACTCCAAATACATGTTACAACGTTGCTCTATACGGTTAAACTAATTGTCCCTGTTCCAAGTCAAACATGTCTTTGTTTATTGACAGAAAGCGGAAAGCTTTCTTCGCTTCCTAATCGAGAGAATTTATTTGTAAATATCCAAACAATTGCGTTTTATGATGCAAAATATCCAAGTGAAATTTGGAGGAGGAAAGCAATTTAGATGAATCGAGAAAACAAAACGAGATCTTACCAAATTTGTTTCCGGAAGTCCGGCCATGTTGAAACGAAGACATTATTTCTTCGTTTCCAGTTGATCCCAAGTGATGAATACATGTTAGAGCGGCATGTAACTTCTTAGCTTTGACACGTGGAGGTGTAAAAAGTATTTTTTCGGATCGCAAACTGAAACATGACGCTTATCATGGAGGGATTCTGTATTCAAATAAAGAAATTGCCGAGAGACAGAGATACAGAGAGAGAGATACAATCCACAAAAATGTCAAGAAATTCCTTGCCGAAAGTGACCATAATGATAACAGACTTAGAAGAACCGTGGAAATAGACACGAGCTCAATGTACAAGTTCCTACACTTTTGAACAAGCAGCTGAATATCCAAAAGAGAGTTGAAAAAGCAACAGCAGTTTCTAGAGGAGGTCAAGCGCTGGGATACTGAAGGTAAATTTTCTGCATTCCTCAATTGAGTCACATGTTTTTTTTCAATCAAGAATCACTCCTTCCGGACATTGTCTATATCTTCCAGTTTTGCACAAAGGATGCACTTATGTGCCTACAAAAGACTTGTAAGAAGATTTGTTTTGTAAAATGTATAAAAAACGAGAAAATTCAGTGAAAAAAATAGTAAAATTTTAAATGTTTGTGAGTACTTTGAATTTAAAAAATAAGCAATCAAATTACCAAATTGAAACAGTTAATGTAAAAATCGAAACATTTATATTTATTGTAACTTTTGTATATTTTAGTTTGTTTTGCAGTTTAGCGATCATATCTGTGTCTACTTATTATATTTTGATACTTCTCTGCCATGTTATTTTCGGAAAAATTAACATGACTGAAACTCCCTAAATTACAAAAGGCCACAGCTTTGCTGCCCATTATACATTACTATATGAAATATACAAACTTTAGGATAAATATAAATGTTTCTATTTTTACATAAACTGTTTCAATTTGGTCATTTGATTGGTTATTTTTTAAATTCAAAGTACTCACAAACATTTAAAATTTTACTATAGATGTGTTAGGATGGGCGTTACTTTTGACATCTTACGGACTTGCTTGGTTGATAGTAGCGCCGGGCATATGAGCGCGGTGCGCCCGAGGCGGCGCGTCAAAGTTACCCACCGTGATCAATTGCTCTAATTTAATATGCAATAATATATGCTCCCTATTATTTCCCGCCATTTCTTACACTAACCAATCAGATTGTAGATTGGAGAAGGACATAATGGCGGAACACTTAGTAAGAATTTATCCCAATTTTTGTAATATTTATCATAGATATAATAATCATAACGATTGATAACCTTCATGTTCATAAAGTAGATACGCTTCGTCTACATAATAGATAGTTGATACATGTACAATTAGATTTAGACTTTGATGTCAGTATCAATTTGATGTTGGAATTTTACAAACTTCAGCTTTGTGAACATCATGATCTATAGTCAAAACAGAAATGTTTGTGACTACTTTGAATTTAAAAAATAAGCAATCAAATGACTATATTGAAACAGTCTATGTTAAAATAAAAACATTTATATTTATCCTAACTTTTGTATATTTTAGTTTGTTTTGTAGTTTAGCTATCATATCTGTGTCCTCTTATATTTTGATACTTCTCTGCCATGTTATTTTCGGAAAAATTAACATGGCTGAAACTCCCTAAATTACAAAAGGCCACAGCTTTGCTGCACATTATACATTACTATCTGAAATATACAAAAGTTAGGATAAATATAAATGTTTTTATTTTTACATCGACTGTTTCAATATAGTCATTTGATTGCTTATTTTTTAAATTCAAAGTAGTCACAAACATTTCTGTTTTGACTGTAAGCCTTTATTTTACAACGAAAATAATTGCAATTTGGTATTACTTTATTGAAGGCACGAGAGCATTGTAAATATTTAAGGTCTCGGGGTAGTTTTCAGAAATTTACACCAACCAAAAAACTGATTTTGGAATTTGGAATTTTGGAAGTAAGATACCGGAGTTCTGATTTGATCTTCAGTCGGTTGTACTACTGTACTCCCATTTATCATTTACATGGCCAGGATCACAATGGTCATGGTCGAAATGACCCTTACCATGCTGAAATAGCTGTTTCAGCCCTGTGAAATGTGAATGAAAAAAGTTAAAAATTATCGTTTCGAAAAGGTCACTGAACAGAATATTTTGATTTTTTTCAGAAAATGTGCCCTACATATTGCTTTAAATGATAGGAGCTTTGAAAATTTGAAACCATTTCTAGAAATAGAGAAAAAATAATTTTTCCACTTTATGACCACAATTTTTGTTCCAGACAATTTTTCTAATTTTCAAAGCTCCTATCATTTAGAGCAATATATTGGGCACATTTTGTGAAAAATCAAAAAAATATTCTGTTCAGTCACCTTTCAGAAATGCTAACTTTTAACTTTTTTCAGTCACAATTTTACAGGGCTGAAAAAGCTATTTAAGCATGGTGAGGGTAGAATTTTTTGAAGTAAGATAACAGAATTCTACTCTGATCTTCAGTCGCTTGTAATACTCCCATATAACATTTACATGGAAAGGATCGCAATGGTCATGGTAAAAATGACCCTTACCATGCTGAAATAGCTTTTTCAGACATCTGAAAATGTGACTGAAAAAAGTTAAAAGTTAGCGTTTCGAAAAGGTCACTGGACAGAATATTTTTTTTCTAAATGATAGGAGCTTTAAAAAAACTGAAACAAATTCCTGCTTTATGACCACAATTTTTGTTTCAGACAATTTTTCTAATTTTCAAAGCTCCTATCATTTAAAGCATTATATTGGGCACATTTTCTGAAAAATTCAAAATTTTCTGTTCAGTGGTCTTGTATGGAAGATAATCCACCTGGTGGAAGAGGATCAACCTGCTGAAAGATGATCTCACTGGGGATTTGCATTCCCTCCTCCCCCTGTTAGTGAAGTGTCTTGAACACTGACGGCTTGTTGAAAAATTGAAAATAATAACCATTGCCAAGCTTTTCCTGTATGTACTTTCAGATGCACTCCTCTTCCCATGAAGATAAGTTTCTGTCCTTTCCGAGGAGCTTATGAGAGTAACTTCAATATGCACCATCTGCCTGCAGCGCCTGTTTCTACATAGGATATTGTTATTCTGGTGATATCTTTGTGTTACTGAAGAAGCATTGCCCTGGATGGAAGATATATCTCTAGGATGTGGGGTTCAAGTAAGTACAGTATTTTTATTTCCTAATGTACAATATTTCTTCCAGATTTACCTTTAGCTTGGAGGTGATCAGCCCATTAGCACCTGAGCCACACACTTGAAGCCACACAATACAAGACAAGTCCCCAATTGGAAAGCCAATTTCCCAGTTGAAGATGATCTATCTGGTGGAAAATGGCAACCTTGAAGATGATCCAACTGCTAGATGATGATCCACCCACTGAAAGATTATTCAACCGCTGGAAGATAATTCACCCGCTGGAAGATAATACACCAGCTGGAAGATAATTCACCCGCTGGAAGATAATTCACCCGCTGGACGATGAGCAACCCACTGGAAGATGAGCAACTCACTTGAAGATGAGCAACTCACTGGAAGATGAACAACAGACTGGAAGATGAACAACCCACTTGAAGATGAACAACCCACTGGAATAAGAACAGACTGGAAGAAGAGCAACTAACTGGAAGAAGAGCAACCAACTAGAAGAAGAGCAACCAACTTGAAGAAGAGCAACCAACTGAAAGAAGAGCAACCAACTGAAAGAAGAACAACCAACTGGAAGAAGTGCAACCAACTGGAAGAAGAGCAACCAACTGGAAGAAGAGCAACCAACCGGAAGAAGAGCAACCAACTGGAAGAAGAGCAACCAACTGGAAGAAAATTCACATGCTTGAAGATGAGCAACCCACTGGAAGATGAGCAACCCATTGGAAGATGAGCAACCCACTGGAAGATGAACAACCCACTGGAAGATGAACAACCCACTGGAAGATGGGCAACCAAATGGAAGAAGAGCAACCTGATGGAAGATGAGCAACCCGCTGGAAGATGAGCAACCCGCTGGAACATGAGCAACCCGCAGGAACATGAGCAACCCACTGCAAGATGAGCATTCCACGGGAAGATGATCCACCTGCTGACAATTGAGCAACCTGCTGGAAGATGATCCACCCGCTGAGAGATGAGCCACCCACTGGAAAATATCCCCTGAAAGATAAGCCATGCACTGGAAAATGAGTTGCCCCCTTACCTCCACTCCCTTAAAGATGAGCCTCATCACGAAGTTCCTGTCACCTAAGTTAAGTAATTTTGTTGAGTTATCTTAGTTATTTGGTTAAGTTATCTTAGTTATTCCATATGGGGTCATCGACCAGCTAGACATGTTTTCCATCTATGGTTTAGGAGCGGCAGGTTTTTCTCGTTAGTGAGCCAATTTGGAGATAATATGTATGTTGGCTTTACATATCAAAAAAATGAATAAAACTATTCATTATATTGGGCTTGGGGTAGGGGGGTAATTCAATATTCAAAAACATAATTTTAATTCATGTTCTAAAAATATATAGACCACAATTCACTTCTACAGAGATACTTCTGTTCGGGCAGTTAATTGATTTGATGATGTAAATTTTGAGCCGGGAGGGGTGAAAGGCCATGAGAAATTTACTAGAATCAATAAAAGGAATGTCTTGCATTCCCTCCTCCGCTTGTTCAGTGAGTGGCTCAATCATTTTGGCATTGTAACAAAAAATCAAAATTTAAATCATTGCTGGCTTCCTATTTTATATGTACTTACAGATGAACTCCTCTTACCCTGGAGGTTAAAACAGACTACCCTTTCCGGGATGTTTCAAATCGTAACTACAATAAGCACCTGGTGTCTGTAGCACCTGTATCTACATATGATGTTGTTATTCTGGTGATGTCCTTGTGCGACTGCAGTAGCTTTGTTCAAGATGAGAGAAGTCTCAAGGATCCTGTTCAAGTAAGTACTGAAGTTTTATTTCCAAATTTACAGTATTTCAGATTTGCCTTTAGCATGGGGATGATCAGCCGAATAGAATCTGAGCCACAAACTGGAAGCCATGTAACCAACTGGAACAGAAAATGCTGTCTGGAAGATCATCCATCCCCTGGAAGAGGAGTCACCCTCATAAAGATGCAGAATCATTTGAAGACGAGCCATCCACTGGAGATGAGGCACCCACTAGAATATTAGCCAGCTCCTGGAATATGAGCCATCTACCAGATTAAGAGCCAAAAAGTCAAGCCACTCATCTGAAGACAAGCTGCTCTCTGAAAGATGATCCATTCGCTGGAAGATGGTCCATCCGCTGGAATATGATCCTCCTGGTGGAAGATGATCCTCCTGGTGGAAGATGATCAAACTGCTGAAAGATGATCTCACTGGAGATTTGCATTCCCTCCTCTCCCTGTTATGGAAGTGTCTTGATCACGGAAGCCTTGTTGAAAAATTGAAAATTGAAACCATTGCTGAACTTTTCCTATTTTGTATGTACTTTCAGATGCACTCCTCTTCCCCTGAAGATCAGTTTCTGTCCTTTCCTAGGGGTTTATGAGAGTAACTTCAATATGCACCATCTGCCTGCAACGCCTGTTTCTACATAGGATATTGTTATTCTGGTGATATCTGTGTGTTACTGAAGAAGCATTGCCCGGGATGGAAGATTATCTCTAGGATGTGGGGTTCAAGTAAGTACAGTATTTTTATTTCCTAATGTACAATATTTCTTCCAGATTTACCTTTAGCATGGAGGTGATCAGCCCACTAGTACCTGAGCCACACACTGGAAGCCACACACTGCAAGACAAGTCCCCCATTGGAAAGCCAAGTTCCCAGTTGAAGATGATCTATCTGGTGGAAGATGGCAACCTTGAAGATGATCCAACTGCTAGATGATAATCCACCCACTGAAAGATTATTCAACCGCTGGAAGATAATTCACCCGCTGGAAGATGAGCAACCCACTGGAAGATGAGCAACTCACTGGAAGATGAACAACCCACTGGAAGATGAACAAACGACTGGAAGATGAACAACCCACTGGAAGATGAACAACCCACTGGAAGATGAACAACCCACTGGAATAAGAACAACAAACTGGAAGAAGAGCAACCAACTGGAAGAAGAGCAACCAACTGGAAGAAGAGCAACCAACTGGAAGAAGAGCAACCAACTGAAAGGAGAGCAACCAACTGGAAGAAGAGCAACCAACTGGAAGAAGAGCAACCAAGTGGAAGAAGAGCAACCAACTGGAAGAAGAGCAACCAAGTGGAAGAAGAGCAACCACGTGGAAGAAGAGCAACCAAGTGGAAGAAGAGCAACCACGTGGAAGAAGAGCAACCAAGTGGAAGAAGAGCAACCAACTGGAAGAAGAGCAACCAACTGGAAGAAGAGCAACCATGCATTGGAAAATGAGTCGCCCCCTAGACTCCACTCCCTTTAAGATGAGCCTTATCACGAAGTTCCTGTCACCTAAGTTAAGTAATCTTGTTGAGTTATCTTAGTTATTTGGTTAGGTTATCTTAGGTATTCCATATGGGGTCATCTACCAGCTAGACATGTTTTCCATCTATGGTTTAGGAGCGGCAGGTTTTCTCGTTAGTGGGACACCTTCCATTTTGATTGAACCGGTGGATTTTGTTGGCCGACCCATTATTCTGGAGTGAAGGAACCTGGAATCTGCTAGGAGGCTGGATGGCTAAACATGTCTTAACACTTGATCAAGTGTTGGGAGGCCTTCCCCTGTTCATGTTTTATGTTGTCCCGATTGATTTTGAGGAATATCTAAGAAAGGCATCGTTGAGCATGGGTCATTCTGATCCATTGCATTGAGAGCTCTGGTTTACTTGGTCATACTGTTTGATGTTCCTCGTAGTACCTCCACCGTGATTCTGATGATCAGTGTCTATCAATCTCTAGATGCATGGGTTTCAGGTATCAATTCCTTGTAAGTCCCGACCAACAGTTTCCAAGTTGGATTCTTATTGTTGAGCTTGGTTCTTTGTTTTGCCTATATTCTGATGGCTGGTGAAAGCATTCTTTACTTGCGAGTCAAAATGGTGGGTCTTGCACCCACCAGGAGGAGGTATTCTGAATTTTCTTTCTTCAATGCATGCTGTGGTGCCGGCATGCATTGGGTCGTTCTGGAGGGGTATCGTTGAGCTCTGGTGAAGGTCCACTCATTTTTACTTGCTCGTATTGTAATGTTAGTAGTTAGCTATGACGGATATAGTGTGATCCAGAGATCTCGTGAGGACGCAGCAAGAGTTCACTTGGATCTGTACGGAATGGCCTTGGGGTTGATACATGTTACCTTGTACTCTTTAGGTAGGTAGACATTGCTTATCAGTGTTACAGTAAAGATACTATTGGGAATTGACAGTGGTATGGTCTTGTATTTCATCTTTTTAATGTGATGTATCCTAATTATGCATGGCCGAGGATGTCATTCTTGTTATTCTTCTTAATCTCTCTGGACAGCATACAGCATGAGCGGGGGGATGGTCACCCAATGTTTGATCTTTTGTTAAGGTGTGTTGGCTTGAAAGCTTCCTAACGGATTCTATGTTCTGACATGAAAGAATAATGGAATCCACCTGGTTTTATCAAAATGGAAGTAATGTGTGCTATATTTGGAAAATATTGTCTTCATATTTTTTTTATAAACTCATTTTCACCTGAGATTTAACATACCTTCGTATGTTAGTCTCAGTTTTCGGATACCATTCTCTTTTTTGGTGCGAGTTGGTAGATGATCTTAAGTTTCATTAAATCATCATCAATTTTTCAATTTGACTGTTTTTTCTTGTTTTGAGGTCAGTGTTAATGCGACCATGTTTTGGTCCAATAAGCAATCAACCATCTAGGTATTTACGACCTAGAATCTGATTGATAAAGGCAACTTGGCAACTTTTTTGCAAATGATAATCCCTTGCATGCTTTGGAGTTAAGGTAGACAGTAAAATAATTTTCTCATTGCAGGTGTTTTGAAGAGGGTTAAAGACTGCTCCTTGCCTGAACTACAACTACTACTGTTGCATGCGGAAGTTACTAATAAATGAATTCTCTTTTCACAGGATCATACACCCACCAGAAGAATCAGCTATACAGTGCTGGAAGCAGTATTTTTTACCTAGTTAAGATGTATTACTATGTATACATGTACCTTACTCCATCCCTCCTAATTGATTTGAATTTTTGCAATATATTTAAATTGTAATATTAACAAGTACTACAGCATCTTTTTTGTATTTCCAGCAAAGCAGGTTCTTGGCTGCAACACAAGGAACAGTGGTTCTGTTTGCATGTGTTTGGTAATTTTCATTCTGAGACTTTGGAAACTTACCAACAAAATAGTTCTAGCTCTATTAATTTGGTCTTGATCATTTGAATACTATAATGCTAGCTTTTAAAGGAACAATTTGAAAATTTATTCAGTAATGATATGATTTTTGTTCATAGTTTTTAGTAAACTGTACTTACTGGGCAATGATTTGATTTTTATGTCACTACAGAAGTGTTGACATAATGTTATATTCTCAAACTGATGGGTGGACGAAACTTCTTGATGGCAGTAATCAATTAGTGTTCGGCTTACTGTAACCAAGTGCATCTTTAACAAATGGCCAGTGGTGACATTTTGCATGTTCATGCATTCTCTTAAAAGTTATATGTAAATGTACTCACATCTGAAAAATGGCCATTTCAGTGAGATGGGCATATTTACTTGTTTCTTTTAAGGAAAAAAGTCAAATCATTGCTGACTTTTTTTTCTTTTTTAAGTACTTTCAGGTCATAACAATTTCTACCCTGGTTGTGGTCTTTCGAAGTGGATCAATGATTTGGATCAGTTGTTTGCAGTGTATGTATCTACAAAGCATATTGCTACTGCCTGTACTAATATGTGTGTGCAACTAAAGAAACAACAGGAATGTTACACCCACACAGGTAAGGGTAGCTATAGTGTAGAGCCAATTTGGAGATAATATGTATGTTGGCTTTACATATCAAAAAATGAATAAAACTATTCATTATATTGGGCTTGGGGGTAGGGGGGTAATTCAATATTCAAAAACATAATTTTAATTCATGTTCTAAAAATATATAGACCACAATTCACTTCTACAGAGATACTTCTGTTCGGGCAGTTAATTGATTTGATGATGTAAATTTTGAGCCGGGAGGGGTGAAAGGCCATGAGAAATTTACTAGAATCAATAAAAGGAATGTCTTGCATTCCCTCCTCCGCTTGTTCAGTGAGTGGCTCAATCATTTTGGCATTGTAACAACAAATCAAAATTTAAATCATTGCTGACTTCCTATTTTATATGTACTTACAGATGAACTCCTCTTACCCTGGAGGTTAAAACAGACTACCCTTTCCGGGATGTTTCAAATCGTAACTACAATAAGCACCTGGTGTCTGTAGCACCTGTATCTACATATGATGTTGTTATTCTGGTGATGTCCTTGTGCGACTGCAGTAGCTTTGTTCAAGATGAGAGAAGTCTCAAGGATCCTGTTCAAGTAAGTACTGAAGTTTTATTTCCAAATTTACAGTATTTCAGATTTGCCTTTAGCATGGGGTTGATCAGCCGAATAGAATCTGAGCCACAAACTGGAAGCCATGTAACCAACTGGAACAGAAAATGCTGTCTGGAAGATCATCCATCCCCTGGAAGAGGAGTCACCCTCATAAAGATGCAGAATCATTTGAAGACGAGCCATCCACTGGAGATGAGGCACCCACTAGAATATTAGCCAGCTCCTGGAATATGAGCCATCTACCAGATTAAGAGCCATCTGCAAAAAGTCAAGCCACTCATCTGAAGACAAGCTGCTCTCTGAAAGATGATCCATTCGCTGGAAGATGGTCCATCCGCTGGAATATGATCCTCCTGGTGGAAGATGATCCTCCTGGTGGAAGATGATCAAACTGCTGAAAGATGATCTCACTGCTGAAAGATGATCTCACTGGAGATTTGCATTCCCTCCTCTCCCTGTTATGGAAGTGTCTTGATCACGGAAGCCTTGTTGAAAAATTGAAAATTGAAACCATTGCTGAACTTTTCCTATTTTGTATGTACTTTCAGATGCACTCCTCTTCCCCTGAAGATCAGTTTCTGTCCTTTCCTAGGGGTTTATGAGAGTAACTTCAATATGCACCATCTGCCTGCAACGCCTGTTTCTACATAGGATATTGTTATTCTGGGGATATCTGTGTGTTACTGAAGAAGCATTGCCCGGGATGGAAGATTATCTCTAGGATGTGGGGTTCAAGTAAGTACATTATTTTTATTTCCTAATGTACAATATTTCTTCCAGATTTACCTTTAGCTTGGAGGTGATCAGCCCACTAGTACCTGAGCCACACACTGGAAGCCACACACTGCAAGACAAGTCCCCCATTGGAAAGCCAAGTTCCCAGTTGAAGATGATCTATCTGGTGGAAGATGGCAACCTTGAAGATGATCCAACTGCTAGATGATGATCCACCCACTGAAAGATTATTCAACCGCTGGAAGATAATTCACCCGCTGGAAGATGAGCAACCCACTGGAAGATGAGCAACTCACTGGAAGATGAGCAACTCACTGGAAGATGAACAACCCACTGGAAGATGAACAAACGACCGGAAGATGAACAACCCACTGGAAGATGAACAACCCACTGGAAGATGAACAACCCACTGGAATAAGAACAACAAACTGGAAGAAGAGCAACCAACTGGAAGAAGAGCAACCAACTGGAAGAAGAGCAACCAACTGGAAGAAGAGCAACCAACTGAAAGGAGAGCAACCAACTGGAAGAAGAGCAACCAACTGGAAGAAGAGCAACCAACTGGAAGAAGAGCAACCAACTGGAAGAAGAGCAACCAACTCGAAGAAGAGCAACCAAGTGGAAGAAGAGCAACCAAGTGGAAGAAGAGCAACCACGTGGAAGAAGAGCAACCAAGTGGAAGAAGAGCAACCAACTGGAAGAAGAGCAACCAACTGGAAGAAGAGCAACCATGCATTGGAAAATGAGTCGCCCCCTAGACTCCACTCCCTTTAAGATGAGCCTTATCACGAAGTTCCTGTCACCTAAGTTAAGTAATCTTGTTGAGTTATCTTAGTTATTTGGTTAGGTTATCTTAGGTATTCCATATGGGGTCATCTACCAGCTAGACATGTTTTCCATCTATGGTTTAGGAGCGGCAGGTTTTCTCGTTAGTGGGACACCTTCCATTTTGATTGAACCGGTGGATTTTGTTGGCCGACCCATTATTCTGGAGTGAAGGAACCTGGAATCTGCTAGGAGGCTGGATGGCTAAACATGTCTTAACACTTGATCAAGTGTTGGGAGGCCTTCCCCTGTTCATGTTTTATGTTGTCCCGATTGATTTTGAGGAATATCTAAGAAAGGCATCGTTGAGCATGGGTCATTCTGATCCATTGCATTGAGAGCTCTGGTTTACTTGGTCATACTGTTTGATGTTCCTCGTAGTACCTCCACCGTGATTCTGATGATCAGTGTCTATCAATCTCTAGATGCATGGGTTTCAGGTATCAATTCCTTGTAAGTCCCGACCAACAGTTTCCAAGTTGGATTCTTATTGTTGAGCTTGGTTCTTTGTTTTGCCTATATTCTGATGGCTGGTGAAAGCATTCTTTACTTGCGAGTCAAAATGGTGGGTCTTGCACCCACCAGGAGGAGGTATTCTGAATTTTCTTTCTTCAATGCATGCTGTGGTGCCGGCATGCATTGGGTCGTTCTGGAGGGGTATCGTTGAGCTCTGGTGAAGGTCCACTCATTTTTACTTGCTCGTATTGTAATGTTAGTAGTTAGCTATGACGGATATAGTGTGATCCAGAGATCTCGTGAGGACGCAGCAAGAGTTCACTTGGATCTGTACGGAATGGCCTTGGGGTTGATACATGTTACCTTGTACTCTTTAGGTAGGTAGACATTGCTTATCAGTGTTACAGTAAAGATACTATTGGGAATTGACAGTGGTATGGTCTTGTATTTCATCTTTTTAATGTGATGTATCCTAATTATGCATGGCCGAGGATGTCATTCTTGTTATTCTTCTTAATCTCTCTGGACAGCATACAGCATGAGCGGGGGGATGGTCACCCAATGTTTGATCTTTTGTTAAGGTGTGTTGGCTTGAAAGCTTCCTAACGGATTCTATGTTCTGACATGAAAGAATAATGGAATCCACCTGGTTTTATCAAAATGGAAGTAATGTGTGCTATATTTGGAAAATATTGTCTTCATATTTTTTTTATGAACTCATTTTCACCTGAGATTTAACATACCTTCGTATGTTAGTCTCAGTTTTCGGATACCATTCTCTTTTTTGGTGCGAGTTGGTAGATGATCTTAAGTTTCATTAAATCATCATCAATTTTTCAATTTGACTGTTTTTTTTCTTGTTTTGAGGTCAGTGTTAATGCGACCATGTTTTGGTCCAATAAGCAATCAACCATCTAGGTATTTACGACCTAGAATCTGATTGATAAAGGCAACTTGGCAACTTTTTTGCAAATGATAATCCCTTGCATGCTTTGGAGTTAAGTTAGACAGTAAAATAATTTTCTCATTGCAGGTGTTTTGAAGAGGGTTAAAGACTGCTCCTTGCCTGAACTACAACTACTACTGTTGCATGCGGAAGTTACTAATAAATGAATTCTCTTTTCACAGGATCATACACCCACCAGAAGAATCAGCTATACAGTGCTGGAAGCAGTATTTTTTACCTAGTTAAGATGTATTACTATGTATACATGTACCTTACTCCATCCCTCCTAATTGATTTGGATTTTTGCAATATATTTAAATTGTAATATTAACAAGTACTACAGCATCTTTTTTGTATTTCCAGCAAAGCAGGTTCTTGGCTGCAACACAAGGAACAGTGGTTCTGTTTGCATGTGTTTGGTAATTTTCATTCTGAGACTTTGGAAACTTACCAACAAAATAGTTCTAGCTCTATCAATTTGGTCTTGATCATTTGAATAATATAATGCTAGCTTTTAAAGTAACAATTTGAAAATTTATTCAGTAATGATATGATTTTTGTTCATAGTTTTTTAGTAAACTTTACTTACTGGGCAATGATTTGATTTTTATGTCACTACAGAAGTGTTGACATAATGTTATATTCTCAAACTGATGGGTGGACGAAACTTCTTGATGGCAGTAATCAATTAGTGTTCGGCTTACTTTAACCAAGTGCATCTTTAACAAATGGCCAGTGGTGACATTTTGCATGTTCATGCATTCTCTTAAAAGTTATATGTAAATGTACTCACATCTGAAAAATGGCCATTTCAGTGAGATGGGCATATTTACTTGTTTCTTTTAAGGAAAAAAGTCAAATCATTGCTGACTTTTTTTTCTTTTTTAAGTACTTTCAGGTCATAACAATTTCTACCCTGGTTGTGGTCTTTCGAAGTGGATCAATGATTTGGATCAGTTGTTTGCAGTGTATGTATCTACAAAGCATATTGCTACTGCCTGTACTAATAGGTGTGTGCAACTAAAGAAACAACAGGAATGTTACACCCACACAGGTAAGGGTAGCTATAGTGTAGAGCCAATTTGGAGATAATATGTATGTTGGCTTTACATATCAAAAAATGAATAAAACTATTCATTATATTGGGCTTGGGGTAGGGGGGTAATTCAATATTCAAAAACATAATTTTAATTCATGTTCTAAAAATATATAGACCACAATTCACTTCTACAGAGATACTTCTGTTCGGGCAGTTAATTGATTTGATGATGTAAATTTTGAGCCGGGAGGGGTGAAAGGCCATGAGAAATTTACTAGAATCAATAAAAGGAATGTCTTGCATTCCCTCCTCCGCTTGTTCAGGGAGTGGCTCAATCATTTTGGCATTGTAACAACAAATCAAAATTTAAATCATTGCTGACTTCCTATTTTATATGTACTTACAGATGAACTCCTCTTACCCTGGAGGTTAAAACAGACTACCCTTTCCGGGATGTTTCAAATCGTAACTACAATAAGCACCTGGTGTCTGTAGCACCTGTATCTACATATGATGTTGTTATTCTGGTGATGTCCTTGTGCGACTGCAGTAGCTTTGTTCAAGATGAGAGAAGTCTCAAGGATCCTGTTCAAGTAAGTACTGAAGTTTTATTTCCAAATTTACAGTATTTCAGATTTGCCTTTAGCATGGGGTTGATCAGCCGAATAGAATCTGAGCCACAAACTGGAAGCCATGTAACCAACTGGAACAGAAAATGCTGTCTGGAAGATCATCCATCCCCTGGAAGAGGAGTCACCCTCATAAAGATGCAGAATCATTTGAAGACGAGCCATCCACTGGAGATGAGGCACCCACTAGAATATTAGCCAGCTCCTGGAATATGAGCCATCTACCAGATTAAGAGCCATCTGCAAAAAGTCAAGCCACTCATCTGAAGACAAGCTGCTCTCTGAAAGATGATCCATTCGCTGGAAGATGGTCCATCCGCTGGAATATGATCCTCCTGGTGGAAGATGATCCTCCTGGTGGAAGATGATCAAACTGCTGAAAGATGATCTCACTGGAGATTTGCATTCCCTCCTCTCCCTGTTATGGAAGTGTCTTGATCACGGAAGCCTTGTTGAAAAATTGAAAATTGAAACCATTGCTGAACTTTTCCTATTTTGTGTGTACTTTCAGATGCACTCCTCTTCCCCTGAAGATCAGTTTCTGTCCTTTCCTAGGGGTTTATGAGAGTAACTTCAATATGCACCATCTGCCTGCAACGCCTGTTTCTACATAGGATATTGTTATTCTGGTGATATCTGTGTGTTACTGAAGAAGCATTGCCCGGGATGGAAGATTATCTCTAGGATGTGGGGTTCAAGTAAGTACATTATTTTTATTTCCTAATGTACAATATTTCTTCCAGATTTACCTTTAGCTTGGAGGTGATCAGCCCACTAGTACCTGAGCCACACACTGGAAGCCACACACTGCAAGACAAGTCCCCCATTGGAAAGCCAAGTTCCCAGTTGAAGATGATCTATCTGGTGGAAGATGGCAACCTTGAAGATGATCCAACTGCTAGATGATGATCCACCCACTGAAAGATTATTCAACCGCTGGAAGATAATTCACCCGCTGGAAGATGAGCAACCCACTGGAAGATGAGCAACTCACTGGAAGATGAGCAACTCACTGGAAGATGAACAACCCACTGGAAGATGAACAAACGACCGGAAGATGAACAACCCACTGGAAGATGAACAACCCACTGGAAGATGAACAACACACTGGAATAAGAACAACAAACTGGAAGAAGAGCAACCAACTGGAAGAAGAGCAACCAACTGGAAGAAGAGCAACCAACTGGAAGAAGAGCAACCAACTGAAAGGAGAGCAACCAACTGGAAGAAGAGCAACCAACTGGAAGAAGAGCAACCAACTGGAAGAAGAGCAACCAACTGGAAGAAGAGCAACCAAGTGGAAGAAGAGCAACCAAGTGGAAGAAGAGCAACCACGTGGAAGAAGAGCAACCAAGTGGAAGAAGAGCAACCAAGTGGAAGAAGAGCAACCAACTGGAAGAAGAGCAACCATGCATTGGAAAATGAGTCGCCCCCTAGACTCCACTCCCTTTAAGATGAGCCTTATCACGAAGTTCCTGTCACCTAAGTTAAGTAATCTTGTTGAGTTATCTTAGTTATTTGGTTAGGTTATCTTAGGTATTCCATATGGGGTCATCTACCAGCTAGACATGTTTTCCATCTATGGTTTAGGAGCGGCAGGTTTTCTCGTTAGTGGGACACCTTCCATTTTGATTGAACCGGTGGATTTTGTTGGCCGACCCATTATTCTGGAGTGAAGGAACCTGGAATCTGCTAGGAGGCTGGATGGCTAAACATGTCTTAACACTTGATCAAGTGTTGGGAGGCCTTCCCCTGTTCATGTTTTATGTTGTCCCGATTGATTTTGAGGAATATCTAAGAAAGGCATCGTTGAGCATGGGTCATTCTGATCCATTGCATTGAGAGCTCTGGTTTACTTGGTCATACTGTTTGATGTTCCTCGTAGTACCTCCACCGTGATTCTGATGATCAGTGTCTATCAATCTCTAGATGCATGGGTTTCAGGTATCAATTCCTTGTAAGTCCCGACCAACAGTTTCCAAGTTGGATTCTTATTGTTGAGCTTGGTTCTTTGTTTTGCCTATATTCTGATGGCTGGTGAAAGCATTCTTTACTTGCGAGTCAAAATGGTGGGTCTTGCACCCACCAGGAGGAGGTATTCTGAATTTTCTTTCTTCAATGCATGCTGTGGTGCCGGCATGCATTGGGTCGTTCTGGAGGGGTATCGTTGAGCTCTGGTGAAGGTCCACTCATTTTTACTTGCTCGTATTGTAATGTTAGTAGTTAGCTATGATGGATATAGTGTGATCCAGAGATCTCGTGAGGACGCAGCAAGAGTTCACTTGGATCTGTACGGAATGGCCTTGGGGTTGATACATGTTACCTTGTACTCTTTAGGTAGGTAGACATTGCTTATCAGTGTTACAGTAAAGATACTATTGGGAATTGACAGTGGTATGGTCTTGTATTTCATCTTTTTAATGTGATGTATCCTAATTATGCATGGCCGAGGATGTCATTCTTGTTATTCTTCTTAATCTCTCTGGACAGCATACAGCATGAGCGGGGGGATGGTCACCCAATGTTTGATCTTTTGTTAAGGTGTGTTGGCTTGAAAGCTTCCTAACGGATTCTATGTTCTGACATGAAAGAATAATGGAATCCACCTGGTTTTATCAAAATGGAAGTAATGTGTGCTATATTTGGAAAATATTGTCTTCATATTTTTTTTATAAACTCATTTTCACCTGAGATTTAACATACCTTCGTATGTTAGTCTCAGTTTTCGGATACCATTCTCTTTTTTGGTGCGAGTTGGTAGATGATCTTAAGTTTCATTAAATCATCATCAATTTTTCAATTTGACTGTTTTTTTCTTGTTTTGAGGTCAGTGTTAATGCGACCATGTTTTGGTCCAATAAGCAATCAACCATCTAGGTATTTACGACCTAGAATCTGATTGATAAAGGCAACTTGGCAACTTTTTTGCAAATGATAATCCCTTGCATGCTTTGGAGTTAAGGTAGACAGTAAAATAATTTTCTCATTGCAGGTGTTTTGAAGAGGGTTAAAGACTGCTCCTTGCCTGAACTACAACTACTACTGTTGCATGCGGAAGTTACTAATAAATGAATTCTCTTTTCACAGGATCATACACCCACCAGAAGAATCAGCTATACAGTGCTGGAAGCAGTATTTTTTACCTAGTTAAGATGTATTACTATGTATACATGTACCTTACTCCATCCCTCCTAATTGATTTGAATTTTTGCAATATATTTAAATTGTAATATTAACAAGTACTACAGCATCTTTTTTGTATTTCCAGCAAAGCAGGTTCTTGGCTGCAACACAAGGAACAGTGGTTCTGTTTGCATGTGTTTGGTAATTTTCATTCTGAGACTTTGGAAACTTACCAACAAAATAGTTCTAGCTCTATTAATTTGGTCTTGATCATTTGAATACTATAATGCTAGCTTTTAAAGGAACAATTTGAAAATTTATTCAGTAATGATATGATTTTTGTTCATAGTTTTTTAGTAAACTGTACTTACTGGGCAATGATTTGATTTTTATGTCACTACAGAAGTGTTGACATAATGTTATATTCTCAAACTGATGGGTGGACGAAACTTCTTGATGGCAGTAATCAATTAGTGTTCGGCTTACTTTAACCAAGTGCATCTTTAACAAATGGCCAGTGGTGACATTTTGCATGTTCATGCATTCTCTTAAAAGTTATATGTAAATGTACTCACATCTGAAAAATGGCCATTTCAGTGAGATGGGCATATTTACTTGTTTCTTTTAAGGAAAAAAGTCAAATCATTGCTGACTTTTTTTTCTTTTTTAAGTACTTTCAGGTCATAACAATTTCTACCCTGGTTGTGGTCTTTCGAAGTGGATCAATGATTTGGATCAGTTGTTTGCAGTGTATGTATCTACAAAGCATATTGCTACTGCCTGTACTAATAGGTGTGTGCAACTAAAGAAACAACAGGAATGTTACACCCACACAGGTAAGGGTAGCTATAGTGTAGAGCCAATTTGGAGATAATATGTATGTTGGCTTTACATATCAAAAAATGAATAAAACTATTCATTATATTGGGCTTGGGGTAGGGGGGTAATTCAATATTCAAAAACATAATTTTAATTCATGTTCTAAAAATATATAGACCACAATTCACTTCTACAGAGATACTTCTGTTCGGGCAGTTAATTGATTTGATGATGTAAATTTTGAGCCGGGAGGGGTGAAAGGCCATGAGAAATTTACTAGAATCAATAAAAGGAATGTCTTGCATTCCCTCCTCCGCTTGTTCAGTGAGTGGCTCAATCATTTTGGCATTGTAACAACAAATCAAAATTTAAATCATTGCTGACTTCCTATTTTATATTACTTACAGATGAACTCCTCTTACCCTGGAGGTTAAAACAGACTACCCTTTCCGGGATGTTTCAAATCGTAACTACAATAAGCACCTGGTGTCTGTAGCACCTGTATCTACATATGATGTTGTTATTCTGGTGATGTCCTTGTGCGACTGCAGTAGCTTTGTTCAAGATGAGAGAAGTCTCAAGGATCCTGTTCAAGTAAGTACTGAAGTTTTATTTCCAAATTTACAGTATTTCAGATTTGCCTTTAGCATGGGGTTGATCAGCCGAATAGAATCTGAGCCACAAACTGGAAGCCATGTAACCAACTGGAACAGAAGATGCTGTCTGGAAGATCATCCATCCCCTGGAAGAGGAGTCACCCTCATAAAGATGCAGAATCATTTGAAGACGAGCCATCCACTGGAGATGAGGCACCCACTAGAATATTAGCCAGCTCCTGGAATATGAGCCATCTACCAGATTACGAGCCATCTGCAAAAAGTCAAGCCACTCATCTGAAGACAAGCTGCTCTCTGAAAGATGATCCATTCGCTGGAAGATGATCCATCCGCTGGAATATGATCCTCCTGGTGGAAGATGATCCTCCTGGTGGAAGATGATCAAACTGCTGAAAGATGATCTCACTGGAGATTTGCATTCCCTCCTCTCCCTGTTATGGAAGTGTCTTGATCACGGAAGCCTTGTTGAAAAATTGAAAATTGAAACCATTGCTGAACTTTTCCTATTTTGTATGTACTTTCAGATGCACTCCTCTTCCCCTGAAGATCAGTTTCTGTCCTTTCCTAAGGGTTTATGAGAGTAACTTCAATATGCACCATCTGCCTGCAACGCCTGTTTCTACATAGGATATTGTTATTCTGGTGATATCTGTGTGTTACTGAAGAAGCATTACCGGGATGGAAGATTATCTCTAGGATGTGAGGTTCAAGTAAGTACAGTATTTTTATTTCCTAATGTACAATATTTCTTCCAGATTTACCTTTAGCTTGGAGGTGATCAGCCCACTAGTACCTGAGCCACACACTGGAAGCCACACACTGCAAGACAAGTCCCCCATTGGAAAGCCAAGTTCCCAGTTGAAGATGATCTATCTGGTGGAAGATGGCAACCTTGAAGATGATCCAACTGCTAGATGATGACCCACCCACTGAAAGATTATTCAACCGCTTGAAGATGAGCAACCCACTGGAAGATGAGCAACTCACTGGAAGATGAACAACCCACTGGAAGATGAACAAACGACTGGAAGATGACCAACCCACTGGAAGATGAACAACCCACTGGAATAAGAACAACAAACTGGAAGAAGAGCAACCAACTGGAAGAAGAGCAACCAACTGGAAGAAGAGCAACCAACTGGAAGAAGAGCAACCAACTGAAAGGAGAGCAACCAACTGGAAGAAGAGCAACCAACTGGAAGAAGAGCAACCAACTGGAAGAAGAGCAACCAACTGGAAGAAGAGCAACCGTGGAAGAAGAGCAACCGAGTGGAAGAAGAGCAACCGAGTGGAAGAAGAGCAACCGAGTGGAAGAAGAGCAACCAAGTGGAAGAAGAGCAACCAAGTGGAAGAAGAGCAACCAAGTGGAAGAAGAGCAACCAACTGGAAGAAGAGTAACCAACTGGAAGAAGAGCAACCAACTGGAAGAAGAGCAACCAACTGGAAGAAGAGCAACCAACTGGAAGAAGAGCAACCAACTGGAAGAAGAGCAACCATGCATTGGAAAATGAGTCACCCCCTAGACTCCACTCCCTTTAAGATGAGCCTTATCACGAAGTTCCTGTCACCTAAGTTAAGTAATCTTGTTGAGTTATCTTAGTTATTTGGTTAGGTTATCTTAGGTATTCCATATGGGGTCATCTACCAGCTAGACATGTTTTCCATCTATGGTTTAGGAGCGGCAGGTTTTCTCGTTAGTGGGACACCTTCCATTTTGATTGAACCGGTGGATTTTGTTGGCCGACCCATTATTCTGGAGTGAAGGAACCTGGAATCTGCTAGGAGGCTGGATGGCTAAACATGTCTTAACACTTGATCAAGTGTTGGGAGGCCTTCCCCTGTTCATGTTTTATGTTGTCCCGATTGATTTTGAGGAATATCTAAGAAAGGCATCGTTGAGCATGGGTCATTCTGATCCATTGCATTGAGAGCTCTGGTTTACTTGGTCATACTGTTTGATGTTCCTCGTAGTACCTCCACCGTGATTCTGATGATCAGTGTCTATCAATCTCTAGATGCATGGGTTTCAGGTATCAATTCCTTGTAAGTCCCGACCAACAGTTTCCAAGTTGGATTCTTATTGTTGAGCTTGGTTCTTTGTTTTGCCTATATTCTGATGGCTGGTGAAAGCATTCTTTACTTGCGAGTCAAAATGGTGGGTCTTGCACCCACCAGGAGGAGGTATTCTGAATTTTCTTTCTTCAATGCATGCTGTGGTGCCGGCATGCATTGGGTCGTTCTGGAGGGGTATCGTTGAGCTCTGGTGAAGGTCCACTCATTTTTACTTGCTCGTATTGTAATGTTAGTAGTTAGCTATGACGGATATAGTGTGATCCAGAGATCTCGTGAGGACGCAGCAAGAGTTCACTTGGATCTGTACGGAATGGCCTTGGGGTTGATACATGTTACCTTGTACTCTTTAGGTAGGTAGACATTGCTTATCAGTGTTACAGTAAAGATACTATTGGGAATTGACAGTGGTATGGTCTTGTATTTCATCTTTTTAATGTGATGTATCCTAATTATGCATGGCCGAGGATGTCATTCTTGTTATTCTTCTTAATCTCTCTGGACAGCATACAGCATGAGCGGGGGGATGGTCACCCAATGTTTGATCTTTTGTTAAGGTGTGTTGGCTTGAAAGCTTCCTAACGGATTCTATGTTCTGACATGAAAGAATAATGGAATCCACCTGGTTTTATCAAAATGGAAGTAATGTGTGCTATATTTGGAAAATATTGTCTTCATATTTTTTTTATAAACTCATTTTCACCTGAGATTTAACATACCTTCATATGTTAGTCTCAGTTTTCGGATACCATTCTCTTTTTTGGTGCGAGTTGGTAGATGATCTTAAGTTTCATTAAATCATCATCAATTTTTTTAATTTGACTGTTTTTTTCTTGTTTTGAGGTCAGTGTTAATGCGACCATGTTTTGGTCCAATAAGCAATCAACCATCTAGGTATTTACGACCTAGAATCTGATTGATAAAGGCAACTTAGCAACTTTTTTGCAAATGATAATCCCTTGCATGCTTTGGAGTTAAGGTAGACAGTAAAATAATTTTCTCATTGCAGGTGTTTTGAAGAGGGTTAAAGACTGCTCCTTGCCTGAACTACAACTACTACTGTTGCATGCGGAAGTTACTAATAAATTTTTCACAGGATCTTACACCCACCAGAAGAATCAGCTATACAGTGCTAGAAGCAGTATTTTTTACCTAGTTAAGATGTATTACTATGTATACATGTACCTTACTCCATCCCTCCTAATTGATTTGAATTTTTGCAATATATTTAAATTGTAATATTAACAAGTACTACAGCATCTTTTTTGTATTTCCAGCAAAGCAGGTTCTTGGCTGCAACACAAGGAACAGTGGTTCTGTTTGCATGTGTTTGGTAATTTTCATTCTGAGACTTTGGAAACTTACCAACAAAATAGTTCTAGCTCTATTAATTTGGTCTTGATCATATGAATACTATAATGCTAGCTTTTAAAGTAACAATTTGAAAATTTATTCAGTAATGATATGATTTTTGTTCATAGTTTTTTAGTAAACTGTACTTACTGGGCAATGATTTGATTTTTATGTCACTACAGAAGTGTTGACATAATGTTATATTCTCAAACTGATGGGTGGACGAAACTTCTTGATGGCAGTAATCAATTAGTGTTCGGCTTACTGTAACCAAGTGCATCTTTAACAAATGGCCAGTGGTGACATTTTGCATGTTCATGCATTCTCTTAAAAGTTATATGTAAATGTACTCACATCTGAAAAATGGCCATTTCAGTGAGATGGGCATATTTACTTGTTTCTTTTAAGGAAAAAAGTCAAATCATTGCTGACTTTTTTTTCTTTTTTAAGTACTTTCAGGTCATAACAATTTCTACCCTGGTTGTGGTCTTTCGAAGTGGATCAATGATTTGGATCAGTTGTTTGCAGTGTATGTATCTACAAAGCATATTGCTACTGCCTGTACTAATAGGTGTGTGCAACTAAAGAAACAACAGGAATGTTACACCCACACAGGTAAGGGTAGCTATAGTGTAGAGCCAATTTGGAGATAATATGTATGTTGGCTTTACATATCAAAAAATGAATAAAACTATTCATTATATTGGGCTTGGGGTAGGGGGGTAATTCAATATTCAAAAACATAATTTTAATTCATGTTCTAAAAATATATAGACCACAATTCACTTCTACAGAGATACTTCTGTTAAGGCAGTTAGTTGATTTGATGATGTAAATCTTGAGCCGGAAGGGGTGAAAGGCCATGAGAGATTTACTATAATCAATAAAAGGAAATTTCTTGCATTCCTTCCTCCGCTTGTTCATAAGTAGCTCAATCATTTTGGCATTGTAACAACAAATCAAAATTTAAATCATTGCTGACTTCCTATTTTATATGTACTTATATTACAGATTTACCTTTAGCTTTGAGGTGATCAGCCCACTAGTACCTGAGCCAAAAACTGAAAGCCACACACTGCAAGACAAGTCACCCATTGAAAAGCCAAGTTCCCAGTTGAAGATGATCTATCTGGTGGAAGATGGCAACCTTGAAGATGATCCAACTGCTAGAAGATGATCCACCCACTGAAAGATAATTCAATCGCTGGAAGATGAGCAACCCACTGGAAAATGAGCAATCCACTGGAAGATGAGCAACCCACTAGAAGATGAGCAACCCACTGGAAGATGAGCAACCCACTGGAAGATAAGCAACTCACTGGAAGATGAGCAACTCACTGGAAAAAGAACAACCCACTGGAAAATTAACAACCCACTGGAAGATGTACAACCGACTGGAAGATGAACAACCCACTAGAAGAAGAACAACCAACTGGAAGAAGAACAACCAGCTGAAAGATGAGCAACCAACTGGAAGAAAATACACCTGCTGGAAGATGAGCAACCCATTGGAAGATGAGCAACCCACTGGAATATGAGCAACTCACTGGAAGATGAGCAACCCACTGGAGGATGAACAACCCACTGGAAGATGGGCAACCAAATGGAAGAAGAGCAACCCGATGGAAGATGAGCAACCCACTGGAAGATGTACAATCGACTGGAAGATGAACAACCCACTGGAAGATGAACAACTCACTGGAAGATGAACAACCAACTGGAAGAAGAGCAACCAACTGGAAGAAGAGCAACCAACTGGAAGAAGAGCAACCAACTGAAAGAAGAGCAACCAACTAAAGAAGAGCAACCAACTGAAGGAAGAGCAACCAACTGAAAGAAGAGCAACCAACTGGGAGGAGAGCAACCAGCTGAAAGATGAGCAAACAACTGGAAGAAAATACACCCACTGGATGATGAGCAACCCACTGGAAGATGAGCAACTCTCTGGAAGATGAGCAACCCATTGGAAGATGAACAACCCACTGGAAGAAAAGCAACTCATTGGAAGATGAGCAACTCACTGGAAAATGAACAACCCACTGGAAAATGAACAACCCACTGGAAAATGAACAACCTAGTGGATGATGTGCGACCGACTGGAAGATGAACAACCCACTGGAAGATGAACAACCCACTTGAAGATGAACAACCCACTGGAAGATGAACAACCCACTGGAAGAAGAACAACCAACTGGAAGAAGAACAACCAACTGGAAGAAAAACAACCAGCTGAAAGATGAGCAACCAACTGGAAGAAAATACACCTGCTGGAAGATGAGCAACCCACTGGAAGATGAGCAACCCACTGGAAGATTGGCAACCAAATGGAAGAAGAGCAACCCGATGGAAGATGAGCAACCCACTGGAAGATGTACAACCGACTGGAAGATGAACAACCCACTGGAAGATGAACAATCCACTGGAAGATGTACAACCGACTGGAAGATGAACAACCCACTGGAAGATGAACAACCCACTGGAAGATGAACAACCCACTGGAAGATGAACAACCAACTGGAAGAAGAGCAACCAACTGGAAGAAGAGCAACCAACTGGAAGAAGAGCAACCAACTGGAAGAAGAGCAACCAACTGAAAGAAGAGCAACCAACTGAAAGAAGAGCAACCAACTGAAAGAAGAGCAACCAACTGAAGGTAGAGCAACCAACTGAACGAAGAGCAACCAACTGGGAGGAGAGCAACCAACTGAAAGATGAGCAAACAACTGGAAGAAAATACACCCACTGGAAGATGAGCAGCCCACTGGAAGATGAGCAACTCTCTGAAAGATGAGCAACCCACTGGAAGATGAACAACCCACTGGAAGATGGGCAACTAAATGGAAGAAGAGCAACCCGATGGAAGATGAGCAACCCACTGGAAGATGAGCAACCCGCTGGAACATGAGCAACCGACTGGAAGATGAGCATTCCACTGGAAGATTATCCATCTGCTGGCAATTGAGCAACCTACTGGAAGATGATCCACTGCTGAGAGATGAGCCACCCGCTGGAAAATGATCCACCGCTGAGAGATGAGCCACCCGCTGGAAAATGAGCAATCCCCTGGAAAATGAGCAATCCCCTGGAAGATGAGCAATGCACTGGAAAATGAGTCGCCCCCTAGACTCCACTCCCTTAAAGATGAGCCTTATCACGAAGTTCCTGTCAATTAAGTTAAGTAATCTTGTTGAGTTATCTTAGTTATTTGGTTAAGTTATCTTAGTTACTCCATATGGGGTCATCTACCAGCTAGACAGGTTTTCCATCTATGCTTTAGGAGCGGCAGGCTCTTATCGTTAGTGGGATACCTTCCATTTTGATTGAACCGGTGGATTTTTTGAAAAATTGAAAATTGAAACCATTGCCTAACTTTTTCTATTTTGTATTTACTTTCAGATGCACTCCTCTTCCCCTGAAGATAAGTTTCTGTCCTTTCCTACAAGTTTATGAGAGTAACTTCAATATGCACCATCTGCCTGCAACGCCCGTTTCTACATAGGATATTGTTATTCTGGTGATATCTGTGTGTTACTGAAGAAGCATTGCCCGGGATGAAAGATTATCTCTAGGATGTGGGGTTAAAGTAAGTACAGTATTTTTATTTCCTAATGTACAATATTTCTTCCAGATTTACCTTTAGCTTGGAGGTGATCAGCCCACTGGTACCTGAGCCACACACTGGAAGCCACACACTGCAAGACAAGTCCCCCATTGGAAAGCCAAGTTCCCAGTTGAAGATGATCTATCTGGTGGAAGATGGCAACCTTGAAGATGATTCAACTGCTAGATGATGATCCACCCCCTGAAAGATTATTCAACCGCTGGAAGATAATACACCTGCTGGAAGATAATTCAACCGCTGGAAGATAATTCACCCGCCGGACGATGAGCAACCCACTGGAAGATGAGCAACTCACTTGAAGATGAGCAACTCACTGGAAGATGAACAACCGACTGGAAGATGAACAACCCACTGGAAGATGAACAACCCCCTGGAATAAGAACAGACCGGAAGAAGAGCAACCAAATAGAAAAAGAGCAACCAACTGGAAGAAGAGCAACCAACTGAAAGAAGAGCAACCAACTGAAAGAAGAGCAACCAACTGAAAGAATAGCAACCAACTGAAAGAAGAGCAGCCAACTCGAAGAAGAGCAACCAACTGGAAGAAGAGCAACCAACTGGAAGAAGAGCAACCAACTAGAAGAAGAGCAACCAACTGGAAGAAGAGCAACCAACTGGAAGAAGAGCAACCAACTGGAAGAAGAGCAACCAGCTGGAAGAAGAGCAACCAACTGGAAGAAGAGCAACAAACTGGAAGAAAATTCACCTGCTTGAAGATGAGCAACCCACTGGAAGATGAGCAACCCATTGGAAGATGAGCAACCCACTGGAAGATGAACAACCCACTGGAAGATTGGCAACCAAATGGAAGAAGAGCAACCTGATGGAAGATGAGCAACCCCCTGGAAGATGATCAACCCGCTGGAACATGAGCAACCCGCTGGGATATGAGCAACCCACTGCAAGATGAGCATTCAACGGGAAGATGATCCACCTGCTGACAATTGAGCAACCTGCTGACAATTGAGCAACCTGCTGGAAGATGATCCACCCGCTGAGAGATGAGCCACCCGCTGGAAAATGAGCAATCCCCTGAAAGATAAGCCATGCACTGGAAAATGAGTCGCCCCCTAGACTCCACTCCCTTAAAGATGATCCTTATCACGAAGTTCCTGTCACCTAAGTTAAGTAATCTTGTTGAGTTATCTTAGTTATTTGGTTAAGGTATCTTAGTTATTCCATATGGGGTCATCTACCAGCTAGACATGTTTTCCATCTATGGTTTAGGAGCGGCAGGTTTTTCTCGTTAGTGGGACACCTTCCATTTTGATTGAACCGGTGGATTTTGTTGGCCAACCCATTATTCTGGAGTGAAGGAACCTGGAATCTGCTAGGAGGCTGGATGGCTAAACATGTCTTAACACTTGATCAAGTGTTGGGAGGCCTTCCCCTGTTCATGTTTTATGTTGTCCCGATTGATTTTGAGGAATATCTAAGAATGGCATCGTTGAGCATGGGTCATTTTGATCCATTGCATTGAGAGCTCTGGTTTACTCGGTCATACCGTTTGATGTTCCTCATTGTACCTCCACCGTGATTCTGATGATCAGTGTCTATCAATCTCTAGATGCATGGGTTTCAGGTATCAATTCCTTGTAAGTCCCGACCAACAGTTTCCAAGTTGGATTCTTATTGTTGAGCTTGGTTCTTTGTTTTGCCTATATTCTGATGGCTGGTGAAAGCATGCTTTACTTGCGAGTCAAAATGGTGGGTCTTGCACCCACCAGGAGGAGGTATTCTGAATTTTCTTTCTTCAATGCATGCTGTGGTGCCGGCATGCATTGGGTCGTTCTGGAGGGGTATCGTTGAGCTCTGGTGAAGGTCCACTCATTTTTACTTGCTCGTATTGTAATGTTAGTAGTTAGCTATGATGGATATAGTGTGATCCAGAGATCTCGTGAGGACGCAGCAAGAGTTCACTTGGATCTGTACGGAATGGCCTTGGGGTTGATACATGTTACCTTGTACTCTTTAGGTAGGTAGACATTGCTTATCAGTGTTACAGTAAAGATACTATTGGGAATTGACAGTGGTATGGTCTTGTATTTCATCTTTTTAATGTGATGTATCCTAATTATGCATGGCCGAGGATGTCATTCTTGTTATTAGACTCCAGATTGAAAATCTGGAGTCTATTGTTTTTGCCTGTTTTCTTTATTATTATTTTTCTTTCTTTTTTCTTCCTCCTCACCAAATTTCTCGTCAACTATAACAGCTTACTTAATCCAACTTACATGGTTAACTAAAGACTGAAACCGGCTTTCTGGGAAATTAGGTCAAATTTTTATCTAGGTCAAAGGTCAAGAACTAGGTCAAATCTTACATTTTCAACATTCTTCATCATATCTTCGTCAATATTCTTCGTAACTCCTTCATCTTTTTTTCATCGTGTAGCTTAGAAAAAGGCGAATCAAAGATATGACATCAGAATTTTGATTACTCTTACCGATTTTGAGATACGGCGTCCGAAATGTAGGTCACGCCTAAACATGCTCCAAATCGTATGTGTGAGCTATGAAAAAGATGTAGAATTTTCTCAGGAATCCAAATCTGCAAACCAAATTTGGATCGGACTTCCAGTTCGGAAGTTATGGCGTTTTGAAAGCTCAAAAATCGCTAAATTTGGTGCCTATGTTAAGTCAATGGGAAAAAAGACTTTTTCGAAGTGTAAAATACAGGATATTGACTGAGTACAGCTTAACATAATGAATGCTTATAAAAGAAGGGGACCTCAAAAGCTACATAGCTTCAAAATTTGGACACCAAAATGCCTAGGTCAAAATCAAGGTCAAATTCATAGTTTTTCCTTATTTTTACGATTCTGACACTACACTTTAATAATTTACTTCAAAATTTTGTATACAGGTAGCAAAGAGTGTGCTAATAGTGTTAGCCTTTTGCCGTCAGAAAGTATTTTGACCCATTTCTGAGATATGGTGTCCGAAAAGTAGGTCAAAATAAAAAGTTCTCCAGATTCAACGTATGAGTTATGAATTAAGGGTAGAATCTTCTCAGGAATCCGAATCTGCAAACCAAATTTCGATCCGACTACCGGTTCGGAAGTTATGGCGTGTCCAAAAGTAGGTCAAAATAAAAAAATTCCAAATTTAACGTATGAGTTATGAATTAGGGGTACGATTTTGTCAGGAATCCAAATCTGCAAACCAAATTACGATCCGACTTCCGGTTCGAAAGTTATGGGGTTTTGAAAGCTCAAAAATCGCTAAATTTGGTGCCCCATGTTATGTCAATGAGAAAAAGGATTTTTTAAGTCTAAAATACCAGATAAAGACTGAGTACAGCTTAATATTCTGAAAGCCTATAAAAGGAGGGGACCTCGAAGGCTATCTAGCTTTAAAATTTGGACGCAAAAATGCCTTGGTCAAAATCTAGGTCAAATTCATAGTTTTTCCTTATTTTTGCGATTCTGACATTACACTTTAAGGATTTGCTTCAAAATTTTGTATACAGGTAGCAAAGAGTGTGCTTATAGTGTTAGCCTTCTGCCGTCAGAAAGTTTTTTGACCCACTTTTGAGATATGGTGTCCGAAATGTAGGTCAAAATAAAAAATTATCCAAATTTAACGTATGAGTTATGAATTAAGGGTAGACTTTTCTCAGGAATCAGAATCTTTAAACCAAATTTCGATCTAACTTCTGGTTAGATAGTTATAGCGGTTTGAAGTCTCGAAAAGTCGATATGATGATATCCCCATGTTAAGCTAATAGAGTCGAAGATAGCCTTCTTAAAAGTTGTCTAAATGTCTATATTCAAGCTGACTCAGCTTATTCTGAATGACTCAGCTTACACGTTCTGGATGACTCAGCTTAAAAAAAATGTGAAATCTGGAGTCTTAAATTGAACTTGTTCAATTTACATGTCTAGTGATTTTTGCTTTCGTATGTGCAAAAAGCAAAAATCCTCCTCACACACGTTCTCGCCAACGAGAGATATTTGGATAAATCTACTCATACACGTTGTTAGGGGGCTAGGCGTAGTTGGTGGGAAATTAGGTCAAATCCTTATCTGGGTCAAAGGTCGAAATCTAGGTCGAAATCTGCATTTCCGCTATTTCGGCCTCTCGAGCCTCCTTAAGAAGTCAGAATCGGAGGAAAACTAGCTGGTCGGAAAGACAGTTTTCCGAGCGTTAAAAAAACAGTGAACCAAATTTCAATCCGACCATTAGTTATCGAGATATACGCGTTTGAAGTTCGCGTACGGGCCACCGTTGCCGTATATCTAGACGACACCTGGTATACACCATGTATACGTATCTCTGCGAACAACAGACATTTGAAAGAAAATAGGCCCGGACGATGACTAGAGCATTTCTAAAACAACGTTTCCCTTCGTCCAACTAACGATTGCGGAATGTAGAACGACACGTACGCTGCTCGAATCTACGTCGAAAGCTCTATATGGACGTCTGGAAGGCCTCTTTTTTGAAGGACTATTTTTTGACCTCGACGGATCCGCGAAGCACGAGCCAGGCATTCTCCCCAACTACCTCCCTAGATTCCCCGACCTTTAATCGACCATTATAGGCCCTCAGAGCGTCCGTAGAGCCATTTCCCTCTATACGCGTATGGGCAAATCCTATTATGATTTTTGCTTTCGTATGTGCAAAAAGCAAAAATCCTCCTCACACACGTTCTCGCCAACGAGAGATATTTGGATAAATCTACTCATACACGTTGTTAGGGGGCTAGGCGTAGTTGGTGGGAAATTAGGTCAAATCCTTATCTGGGTCAAAGGTCGAAATCTAGGTCGAAATCTGCATTTCCGCTATTTCGGCCTCTCGAGCCTCCTTAAGAAGTCAGAATCGGAGGAAAACTAGCTGGTCGGAAAGACAGTTTTCCGAGCGTTAAAAAAACAGTGAACCAAATTTCAATCCGACCATTAGTTATCGAGATATACGCGTTTGAAGTTCGCGTACGGGCCACCGTTGCCGTATATCTAGACGACACCTGGTATACACCATGTATACGTATCTCTGCGAACAACAGACATTTGAAAGAAAATAGGCCCGGACGATGACTAGAGCATTTCTAAAACAACGTTTCCCTTCGTCCAACTAACGATTGCGGAATGTAGAACGACACGTACGCTGCTCGAATCTACGTCGAAAGCTCTATATGGACGTCTGGAAGGCCTCTTTTTTGAAGGACTATTTTTTGACCTCGACGGATCCGCGAAGCACGAGCCAGGCATTCTCCCCAACTACCTCCCTAGATTCCCCGACCTTTAATCGACCATTATAGGCCCTCAGAGCGTCCGTAGAGCCATTTCCCTCTATACGCGTATGGGCAAATCCTATTATGATTTTTGCTTTCGTATGTGCAAAAAGCAAAAATCCTCCTCACACACGTTCTCGCCAACGAGAGATATTTGGATAAATCTACTCATACACGTTGTTAGGGGGCTAGGCGTAGTTGGTGGGAAATTAGGTCAAATCCTTATCTGGGTCAAAGGTCGAAATCTAGGTCGAAATCTGCATTTCCGCTATTTCGGCCTCTCGAGCCTCCTTAAGAAGTCAGAATCGGAGGAAAACTAGCTGGTCGGAAAGACAGTTTTCCGAGCGTTAAAAAAACAGTGAACCAAATTTCAATCCGACCATTAGTTATCGAGATATACGCGTTTGAAGTTCGCGTACGGGCCACCGTTGCCGTATATCTAGACGACACCTGGTATACACCATGTATACGTATCTCTGCGAACAACAGACATTTGAAAGAAAATAGGCCCGGACGATGACTAGAGCATTTCTAAAACAACGTTTCCCTTCGTCCAACTAACGATTGCGGAATGTAGAACGACACGTACGCTGCTCGAATCTACGTCGAAAGCTCTATATGGACGTCTGGAAGGCCTCTTTTTTGAAGGACTATTTTTTGACCTCGACGGATCCGCGAAGCACGAGCCAGGCATTCTCCCCAACTACCTCCCTAGATTCCCCGACCTTTAATCGACCATTATAGGCCCTCAGAGCGTCCGTAGAGCCATTTCCCTCTATACGCGTATGGGCAAATCCTATTATGATTTTTGCTTTCGTATGTGCAAAAAGCAAAAATCCTCCTCACACACGTTCTCGCCAACGAGAGATATTTGGATAAATCTACTCATACACGTTGTTAGGGGGCTAGGCGTAGTTGGTGGGAAATTAGGTCAAATCCTTATCTGGGTCAAAGGTCGAAATCTAGGTCGAAATCTGCATTTCCGCTATTTCGGCCTCTCGAGCCTCCTTAAGAAGTCAGAATCGGAGGAAAACTAGCTGGTCGGAAAGACAGTTTTCCGAGCGTTAAAAAAACAGTGAACCAAATTTCAATCCGACCATTAGTTATCGAGATATACGCGTTTGAAGTTCGCGTACGGGCCACCGTTGCCGTATATCTAGACGACACCTGGTATACACCATGTATACGTATCTCTGCGAACAACAGACATTTGAAAGAAAATAGGCCCGGACGATGACTAGAGCATTTCTAAAACAACGTTTCCCTTCGTCCAACTAACGATTGCGGAATGTAGAACGACACGTACGCTGCTCGAATCTACGTCGAAAGCTCTATATGGACGTCTGGAAGGCCTCTTTTTTGAAGGACTATTTTTTGACCTCGACGGATCCGCGAAGCACGAGCCAGGCATTCTCCCCAACTACCTCCCTAGATTCCCCGACCTTTAATCGACCATTATAGGCCCTCAGAGCGTCCGTAGAGCCATTTCCCTCTATACGCGTATGGGCAAATCCTATTATGATTTTTGCTTTCGTATGTGCAAAAAGCAAAAATCCTCCTCACACACGTTCTCGCCAACGAGAGATATTTGGATAAATCTACTCATACACGTTGTTAGGGGGCTAGGCGTAGTTGGTGGGAAATTAGGTCAAATCCTTATCTGGGTCAAAGGTCGAAATCTAGGTCGAAATCTGCATTTCCGCTATTTCGGCCTCTCGAGCCTCCTTAAGAAGTCAGAATCGGAGGAAAACTAGCTGGTCGGAAAGACAGTTTTCCGAGCGTTAAAAAAACAGTGAACCAAATTTCAATCCGACCATTAGTTATCGAGATATACGCGTTTGAAGTTCGCGTACGGGCCACCGTTGCCGTATATCTAGACGACACCTGGTATACACCATGTATACGTATCTCTGCGAACAACAGACATTTGAAAGAAAATAGGCCCGGACGATGACTAGAGCATTTCTAAAACAACGTTTCCCTTCGTCCAACTAACGATTGCGGAATGTAGAACGACACGTACGCTGCTCGAATCTACGTCGAAAGCTCTATATGGACGTCTGGAAGGCCTCTTTTTTGAAGGACTATTTTTTGACCTCGACGGATCCGCGAAGCACGAGCCAGGCATTCTCCCCAACTACCTCCCTAGATTCCCCGACCTTTAATCGACCATTATAGGCCCTCAGAGCGTCCGTAGAGCCATTTCCCTCTATACGCGTATGGGCAAATCCTATTATGATTTTTGCTTTCGTATGTGCAAAAAGCAAAAATCCTCCTCACACACGTTCTCGCCAACGAGAGATATTTGGATAAATCTACTCATACACGTTGTTAGGGGGCTAGGCGTAGTTGGTGGGAAATTAGGTCAAATCCTTATCTGGGTCAAAGGTCGAAATCTAGGTCGAAATCTGCATTTCCGCTATTTCGGCCTCTCGAGCCTCCTTAAGAAGTCAGAATCGGAGGAAAACTAGCTGGTCGGAAAGACAGTTTTCCGAGCGTTAAAAAAACAGTGAACCAAATTTCAATCCGACCATTAGTTATCGAGATATACGCGTTTGAAGTTCGCGTACGGGCCACCGTTGCCGTATATCTAGACGACACCTGGTATACACCATGTATACGTATCTCTGCGAACAACAGACATTTGAAAGAAAATAGGCCCGGACGATGACTAGAGCATTTCTAAAACAACGTTTCCCTTCGTCCAACTAACGATTGCGGAATGTAGAACGACACGTACGCTGCTCGAATCTACGTCGAAAGCTCTATATGGACGTCTGGAAGGCCTCTTTTTTGAAGGACTATTTTTTGACCTCGACGGATCCGCGAAGCACGAGCCAGGCATTCTCCCCAACTACCTCCCTAGATTCCCCGACCTTTAATCGACCATTATAGGCCCTCAGAGCGTCCGTAGAGCCATTTCCCTCTATACGCGTATGGGCAAATCCTATTATGATTTTTGCTTTCGTATGTGCAAAAAGCAAAAATCCTCCTCACACACGTTCTCGCCAACGAGAGATATTTGGATAAATCTACTCATACACGTTGTTAGGGGGCTAGGCGTAGTTGGTGGGAAATTAGGTCAAATCCTTATCTGGGTCAAAGGTCGAAATCTAGGTCGAAATCTGCATTTCCGCTATTTCGGCCTCTCGAGCCTCCTTAAGAAGTCAGAATCGGAGGAAAACTAGCTGGTCGGAAAGACAGTTTTCCGAGCGTTAAAAAAACAGTGAACCAAATTTCAATCCGACCATTAGTTATCGAGATATACGCGTTTGAAGTTCGCGTACGGGCCACCGTTGCCGTATATCTAGACGACACCTGGTATACACCATGTATACGTATCTCTGCGAACAACAGACATTTGAAAGAAAATAGGCCCGGACGATGACTAGAGCATTTCTAAAACAACGTTTCCCTTCGTCCAACTAACGATTGCGGAATGTAGAACGACACGTACGCTGCTCGAATCTACGTCGAAAGCTCTATATGGACGTCTGGAAGGCCTCTTTTTTGAAGGACTATTTTTTGACCTCGACGGATCCGCGAAGCACGAGCCAGGCATTCTCCCCAACTACCTCCCTAGATTCCCCGACCTTTAATCGACCATTATAGGCCCTCAGAGCGTCCGTAGAGCCATTTCCCTCTATACGCGTATGGGCAAATCCTATTATGATTTTTGCTTTCGTATGTGCAAAAAGCAAAAATCCTCCTCACACACGTTCTCGCCAACGAGAGATATTTGGATAAATCTACTCATACACGTTGTTAGGGGGCTAGGCGTAGTTGGTGGGAAATTAGGTCAAATCCTTATCTGGGTCAAAGGTCGAAATCTAGGTCGAAATCTGCATTTCCGCTATTTCGGCCTCTCGAGCCTCCTTAAGAAGTCAGAATCGGAGGAAAACTAGCTGGTCGGAAAGACAGTTTTCCGAGCGTTAAAAAAACAGTGAACCAAATTTCAATCCGACCATTAGTTATCGAGATATACGCGTTTGAAGTTCGCGTACGGGCCACCGTTGCCGTATATCTAGACGACACCTGGTATACACCATGTATACGTATCTCTGCGAACAACAGACATTTGAAAGAAAATAGGCCCGGACGATGACTAGAGCATTTCTAAAACAACGTTTCCCTTCGTCCAACTAACGATTGCGGAATGTAGAACGACACGTACGCTGCTCGAATCTACGTCGAAAGCTCTATATGGACGTCTGGAAGGCCTCTTTTTTGAAGGACTATTTTTTGACCTCGACGGATCCGCGAAGCACGAGCCAGGCATTCTCCCCAACTACCTCCCTAGATTCCCCGACCTTTAATCGACCATTATAGGCCCTCAGAGCGTCCGTAGAGCCATTTCCCTCTATACGCGTATGGGCAAATCCTATTATGATTTTTGCTTTCGTATGTGCAAAAAGCAAAAATCCTCCTCACACACGTTCTCGCCAACGAGAGATATTTGGATAAATCTACTCATACACGTTGTTAGGGGGCTAGGCGTAGTTGGTGGGAAATTAGGTCAAATCCTTATCTGGGTCAAAGGTCGAAATCTAGGTCGAAATCTGCATTTCCGCTATTTCGGCCTCTCGAGCCTCCTTAAGAAGTCAGAATCGGAGGAAAACTAGCTGGTCGGAAAGACAGTTTTCCGAGCGTTAAAAAAACAGTGAACCAAATTTCAATCCGACCATTAGTTATCGAGATATACGCGTTTGAAGTTCGCGTACGGGCCACCGTTGCCGTATATCTAGACGACACCTGGTATACACCATGTATACGTATCTCTGCGAACAACAGACATTTGAAAGAAAATAGGCCCGGACGATGACTAGAGCATTTCTAAAACAACGTTTCCCTTCGTCCAACTAACGATTGCGGAATGTAGAACGACACGTACGCTGCTCGAATCTACGTCGAAAGCTCTATATGGACGTCTGGAAGGCCTCTTTTTTGAAGGACTATTTTTTGACCTCGACGGATCCGCGAAGCACGAGCCAGGCATTCTCCCCAACTACCTCCCTAGATTCCCCGACCTTTAATCGACCATTATAGGCCCTCAGAGCGTCCGTAGAGCCATTTCCCTCTATACGCGTATGGGCAAATCCTATTATGATTTTTGCTTTCGTATGTGCAAAAAGCAAAAATCCTCCTCACACACGTTCTCGCCAACGAGAGATATTTGGATAAATCTACTCATACACGTTGTTAGGGGGCTAGGCGTAGTTGGTGGGAAATTAGGTCAAATCCTTATCTGGGTCAAAGGTCGAAATCTAGGTCGAAATCTGCATTTCCGCTATTTCGGCCTCTCGAGCCTCCTTAAGAAGTCAGAATCGGAGGAAAACTAGCTGGTCGGAAAGACAGTTTTCCGAGCGTTAAAAAAACAGTGAACCAAATTTCAATCCGACCATTAGTTATCGAGATATACGCGTTTGAAGTTCGCGTACGGGCCACCGTTGCCGTATATCTAGACGACACCTGGTATACACCATGTATACGTATCTCTGCGAACAACAGACATTTGAAAGAAAATAGGCCCGGACGATGACTAGAGCATTTCTAAAACAACGTTTCCCTTCGTCCAACTAACGATTGCGGAATGTAGAACGACACGTACGCTGCTCGAATCTACGTCGAAAGCTCTATATGGACGTCTGGAAGGCCTCTTTTTTGAAGGACTATTTTTTGACCTCGACGGATCCGCGAAGCACGAGCCAGGCATTCTCCCCAACTACCTCCCTAGATTCCCCGACCTTTAATCGACCATTATAGGCCCTCAGAGCGTCCGTAGAGCCATTTCCCTCTATACGCGTATGGGCAAATCCTATTATGATTTTTGCTTTCGTATGTGCAAAAAGCAAAAATCCTCCTCACACACGTTCTCGCCAACGAGAGATATTTGGATAAATCTACTCATACACGTTGTTAGGGGGCTAGGCGTAGTTGGTGGGAAATTAGGTCAAATCCTTATCTGGGTCAAAGGTCGAAATCTAGGTCGAAATCTGCATTTCCGCTATTTCGGCCTCTCGAGCCTCCTTAAGAAGTCAGAATCGGAGGAAAACTAGCTGGTCGGAAAGACAGTTTTCCGAGCGTTAAAAAAACAGTGAACCAAATTTCAATCCGACCATTAGTTATCGAGATATACGCGTTTGAAGTTCGCGTACGGGCCACCGTTGCCGTATATCTAGACGACACCTGGTATACACCATGTATACGTATCTCTGCGAACAACAGACATTTGAAAGAAAATAGGCCCGGACGATGACTAGAGCATTTCTAAAACAACGTTTCCCTTCGTCCAACTAACGATTGCGGAATGTAGAACGACACGTACGCTGCTCGAATCTACGTCGAAAGCTCTATATGGACGTCTGGAAGGCCTCTTTTTTGAAGGACTATTTTTTGACCTCGACGGATCCGCGAAGCACGAGCCAGGCATTCTCCCCAACTACCTCCCTAGATTCCCCGACCTTTAATCGACCATTATAGGCCCTCAGAGCGTCCGTAGAGCCATTTCCCTCTATACGCGTATGGGCAAATCCTATTATGATTTTTGCTTTCGTATGTGCAAAAAGCAAAAATCCTCCTCACACACGTTCTCGCCAACGAGAGATATTTGGATAAATCTACTCATACACGTTGTTAGGGGGCTAGGCGTAGTTGGTGGGAAATTAGGTCAAATCCTTATCTGGGTCAAAGGTCGAAATCTAGGTCGAAATCTGCATTTCCGCTATTTCGGCCTCTCGAGCCTCCTTAAGAAGTCAGAATCGGAGGAAAACTAGCTGGTCGGAAAGACAGTTTTCCGAGCGTTAAAAAAACAGTGAACCAAATTTCAATCCGACCATTAGTTATCGAGATATACGCGTTTGAAGTTCGCGTACGGGCCACCGTTGCCGTATATCTAGACGACACCTGGTATACACCATGTATACGTATCTCTGCGAACAACAGACATTTGAAAGAAAATAGGCCCGGACGATGACTAGAGCATTTCTAAAACAACGTTTCCCTTCGTCCAACTAACGATTGCGGAATGTAGAACGACACGTACGCTGCTCGAATCTACGTCGAAAGCTCTATATGGACGTCTGGAAGGCCTCTTTTTTGAAGGACTATTTTTTGACCTCGACGGATCCGCGAAGCACGAGCCAGGCATTCTCCCCAACTACCTCCCTAGATTCCCCGACCTTTAATCGACCATTATAGGCCCTCAGAGCGTCCGTAGAGCCATTTCCCTCTATACGCGTATGGGCAAATCCTATTATGATTTTTGCTTTCGTATGTGCAAAAAGCAAAAATCCTCCTCACACACGTTCTCGCCAACGAGAGATATTTGGATAAATCTACTCATACACGTTGTTAGGGGGCTAGGCGTAGTTGGTGGGAAATTAGGTCAAATCCTTATCTGGGTCAAAGGTCGAAATCTAGGTCGAAATCTGCATTTCCGCTATTTCGGCCTCTCGAGCCTCCTTAAGAAGTCAGAATCGGAGGAAAACTAGCTGGTCGGAAAGACAGTTTTCCGAGCGTTAAAAAAACAGTGAACCAAATTTCAATCCGACCATTAGTTATCGAGATATACGCGTTTGAAGTTCGCGTACGGGCCACCGTTGCCGTATATCTAGACGACACCTGGTATACACCATGTATACGTATCTCTGCGAACAACAGACATTTGAAAGAAAATAGGCCCGGACGATGACTAGAGCATTTCTAAAACAACGTTTCCCTTCGTCCAACTAACGATTGCGGAATGTAGAACGACACGTACGCTGCTCGAATCTACGTCGAAAGCTCTATATGGACGTCTGGAAGGCCTCTTTTTTGAAGGACTATTTTTTGACCTCGACGGATCCGCGAAGCACGAGCCAGGCATTCTCCCCAACTACCTCCCTAGATTCCCCGACCTTTAATCGACCATTATAGGCCCTCAGAGCGTCCGTAGAGCCATTTCCCTCTATACGCGTATGGGCAAATCCTATTATGATTTTTGCTTTCGTATGTGCAAAAAGCAAAAATCCTCCTCACACACGTTCTCGCCAACGAGAGATATTTGGATAAATCTACTCATACACGTTGTTAGGGGGCTAGGCGTAGTTGGTGGGAAATTAGGTCAAATCCTTATCTGGGTCAAAGGTCGAAATCTAGGTCGAAATCTGCATTTCCGCTATTTCGGCCTCTCGAGCCTCCTTAAGAAGTCAGAATCGGAGGAAAACTAGCTGGTCGGAAAGACAGTTTTCCGAGCGTTAAAAAAACAGTGAACCAAATTTCAATCCGACCATTAGTTATCGAGATATACGCGTTTGAAGTTCGCGTACGGGCCACCGTTGCCGTATATCTAGACGACACCTGGTATACACCATGTATACGTATCTCTGCGAACAACAGACATTTGAAAGAAAATAGGCCCGGACGATGACTAGAGCATTTCTAAAACAACGTTTCCCTTCGTCCAACTAACGATTGCGGAATGTAGAACGACACGTACGCTGCTCGAATCTACGTCGAAAGCTCTATATGGACGTCTGGAAGGCCTCTTTTTTGAAGGACTATTTTTTGACCTCGACGGATCCGCGAAGCACGAGCCAGGCATTCTCCCCAACTACCTCCCTAGATTCCCCGACCTTTAATCGACCATTATAGGCCCTCAGAGCGTCCGTAGAGCCATTTCCCTCTATACGCGTATGGGCAAATCCTATTATGATTTTTGCTTTCGTATGTGCAAAAAGCAAAAATCCTCCTCACACACGTTCTCGCCAACGAGAGATATTTGGATAAATCTACTCATACACGTTGTTAGGGGGCTAGGCGTAGTTGGTGGGAAATTAGGTCAAATCCTTATCTGGGTCAAAGGTCGAAATCTAGGTCGAAATCTGCATTTCCGCTATTTCGGCCTCTCGAGCCTCCTTAAGAAGTCAGAATCGGAGGAAAACTAGCTGGTCGGAAAGACAGTTTTCCGAGCGTTAAAAAAACAGTGAACCAAATTTCAATCCGACCATTAGTTATCGAGATATACGCGTTTGAAGTTCGCGTACGGGCCACCGTTGCCGTATATCTAGACGACACCTGGTATACACCATGTATACGTATCTCTGCGAACAACAGACATTTGAAAGAAAATAGGCCCGGACGATGACTAGAGCATTTCTAAAACAACGTTTCCCTTCGTCCAACTAACGATTGCGGAATGTAGAACGACACGTACGCTGCTCGAATCTACGTCGAAAGCTCTATATGGACGTCTGGAAGGCCTCTTTTTTGAAGGACTATTTTTTGACCTCGACGGATCCGCGAAGCACGAGCCAGGCATTCTCCCCAACTACCTCCCTAGATTCCCCGACCTTTAATCGACCATTATAGGCCCTCAGAGCGTCCGTAGAGCCATTTCCCTCTATACGCGTATGGGCAAATCCTATTATGATTTTTGCTTTCGTATGTGCAAAAAGCAAAAATCCTCCTCACACACGTTCTCGCCAACGAGAGATATTTGGATAAATCTACTCATACACGTTGTTAGGGGGCTAGGCGTAGTTGGTGGGAAATTAGGTCAAATCCTTATCTGGGTCAAAGGTCGAAATCTAGGTCGAAATCTGCATTTCCGCTATTTCGGCCTCTCGAGCCTCCTTAAGAAGTCAGAATCGGAGGAAAACTAGCTGGTCGGAAAGACAGTTTTCCGAGCGTTAAAAAAACAGTGAACCAAATTTCAATCCGACCATTAGTTATCGAGATATACGCGTTTGAAGTTCGCGTACGGGCCACCGTTGCCGTATATCTAGACGACACCTGGTATACACCATGTATACGTATCTCTGCGAACAACAGACATTTGAAAGAAAATAGGCCCGGACGATGACTAGAGCATTTCTAAAACAACGTTTCCCTTCGTCCAACTAACGATTGCGGAATGTAGAACGACACGTACGCTGCTCGAATCTACGTCGAAAGCTCTATATGGACGTCTGGAAGGCCTCTTTTTTGAAGGACTATTTTTTGACCTCGACGGATCCGCGAAGCACGAGCCAGGCATTCTCCCCAACTACCTCCCTAGATTCCCCGACCTTTAATCGACCATTATAGGCCCTCAGAGCGTCCGTAGAGCCATTTCCCTCTATACGCGTATGGGCAAATCCTATTATGATTTTTGCTTTCGTATGTGCAAAAAGCAAAAATCCTCCTCACACACGTTCTCGCCAACGAGAGATATTTGGATAAATCTACTCATACACGTTGTTAGGGGGCTAGGCGTAGTTGGTGGGAAATTAGGTCAAATCCTTATCTGGGTCAAAGGTCGAAATCTAGGTCGAAATCTGCATTTCCGCTATTTCGGCCTCTCGAGCCTCCTTAAGAAGTCAGAATCGGAGGAAAACTAGCTGGTCGGAAAGACAGTTTTCCGAGCGTTAAAAAAACAGTGAACCAAATTTCAATCCGACCATTAGTTATCGAGATATACGCGTTTGAAGTTCGCGTACGGGCCACCGTTGCCGTATATCTAGACGACACCTGGTATACACCATGTATACGTATCTCTGCGAACAACAGACATTTGAAAGAAAATAGGCCCGGACGATGACTAGAGCATTTCTAAAACAACGTTTCCCTTCGTCCAACTAACGATTGCGGAATGTAGAACGACACGTACGCTGCTCGAATCTACGTCGAAAGCTCTATATGGACGTCTGGAAGGCCTCTTTTTTGAAGGACTATTTTTTGACCTCGACGGATCCGCGAAGCACGAGCCAGGCATTCTCCCCAACTACCTCCCTAGATTCCCCGACCTTTAATCGACCATTATAGGCCCTCAGAGCGTCCGTAGAGCCATTTCCCTCTATACGCGTATGGGCAAATCCTATTATGATTTTTGCTTTCGTATGTGCAAAAAGCAAAAATCCTCCTCACACACGTTCTCGCCAACGAGAGATATTTGGATAAATCTACTCATACACGTTGTTAGGGGGCTAGGCGTAGTTGGTGGGAAATTAGGTCAAATCCTTATCTGGGTCAAAGGTCGAAATCTAGGTCGAAATCTGCATTTCCGCTATTTCGGCCTCTCGAGCCTCCTTAAGAAGTCAGAATCGGAGGAAAACTAGCTGGTCGGAAAGACAGTTTTCCGAGCGTTAAAAAAACAGTGAACCAAATTTCAATCCGACCATTAGTTATCGAGATATACGCGTTTGAAGTTCGCGTACGGGCCACCGTTGCCGTATATCTAGACGACACCTGGTATACACCATGTATACGTATCTCTGCGAACAACAGACATTTGAAAGAAAATAGGCCCGGACGATGACTAGAGCATTTCTAAAACAACGTTTCCCTTCGTCCAACTAACGATTGCGGAATGTAGAACGACACGTACGCTGCTCGAATCTACGTCGAAAGCTCTATATGGACGTCTGGAAGGCCTCTTTTTTGAAGGACTATTTTTTGACCTCGACGGATCCGCGAAGCACGAGCCAGGCATTCTCCCCAACTACCTCCCTAGATTCCCCGACCTTTAATCGACCATTATAGGCCCTCAGAGCGTCCGTAGAGCCATTTCCCTCTATACGCGTATGGGCAAATCCTATTATGATTTTTGCTTTCGTATGTGCAAAAAGCAAAAATCCTCCTCACACACGTTCTCGCCAACGAGAGATATTTGGATAAATCTACTCATACACGTTGTTAGGGGGCTAGGCGTAGTTGGTGGGAAATTAGGTCAAATCCTTATCTGGGTCAAAGGTCGAAATCTAGGTCGAAATCTGCATTTCCGCTATTTCGGCCTCTCGAGCCTCCTTAAGAAGTCAGAATCGGAGGAAAACTAGCTGGTCGGAAAGACAGTTTTCCGAGCGTTAAAAAAACAGTGAACCAAATTTCAATCCGACCATTAGTTATCGAGATATACGCGTTTGAAGTTCGCGTACGGGCCACCGTTGCCGTATATCTAGACGACACCTGGTATACACCATGTATACGTATCTCTGCGAACAACAGACATTTGAAAGAAAATAGGCCCGGACGATGACTAGAGCATTTCTAAAACAACGTTTCCCTTCGTCCAACTAACGATTGCGGAATGTAGAACGACACGTACGCTGCTCGAATCTACGTCGAAAGCTCTATATGGACGTCTGGAAGGCCTCTTTTTTGAAGGACTATTTTTTGACCTCGACGGATCCGCGAAGCACGAGCCAGGCATTCTCCCCAACTACCTCCCTAGATTCCCCGACCTTTAATCGACCATTATAGGCCCTCAGAGCGTCCGTAGAGCCATTTCCCTCTATACGCGTATGGGCAAATCCTATTATGATTTTTGCTTTCGTATGTGCAAAAAGCAAAAATCCTCCTCACACACGTTCTCGCCAACGAGAGATATTTGGATAAATCTACTCATACACGTTGTTAGGGGGCTAGGCGTAGTTGGTGGGAAATTAGGTCAAATCCTTATCTGGGTCAAAGGTCGAAATCTAGGTCGAAATCTGCATTTCCGCTATTTCGGCCTCTCGAGCCTCCTTAAGAAGTCAGAATCGGAGGAAAACTAGCTGGTCGGAAAGACAGTTTTCCGAGCGTTAAAAAAACAGTGAACCAAATTTCAATCCGACCATTAGTTATCGAGATATACGCGTTTGAAGTTCGCGTACGGGCCACCGTTGCCGTATATCTAGACGACACCTGGTATACACCATGTATACGTATCTCTGCGAACAACAGACATTTGAAAGAAAATAGGCCCGGACGATGACTAGAGCATTTCTAAAACAACGTTTCCCTTCGTCCAACTAACGATTGCGGAATGTAGAACGACACGTACGCTGCTCGAATCTACGTCGAAAGCTCTATATGGACGTCTGGAAGGCCTCTTTTTTGAAGGACTATTTTTTGACCTCGACGGATCCGCGAAGCACGAGCCAGGCATTCTCCCCAACTACCTCCCTAGATTCCCCGACCTTTAATCGACCATTATAGGCCCTCAGAGCGTCCGTAGAGCCATTTCCCTCTATACGCGTATGGGCAAATCCTATTATGATTTTTGCTTTCGTATGTGCAAAAAGCAAAAATCCTCCTCACACACGTTCTCGCCAACGAGAGATATTTGGATAAATCTACTCATACACGTTGTTAGGGGGCTAGGCGTAGTTGGTGGGAAATTAGGTCAAATCCTTATCTGGGTCAAAGGTCGAAATCTAGGTCGAAATCTGCATTTCCGCTATTTCGGCCTCTCGAGCCTCCTTAAGAAGTCAGAATCGGAGGAAAACTAGCTGGTCGGAAAGACAGTTTTCCGAGCGTTAAAAAAACAGTGAACCAAATTTCAATCCGACCATTAGTTATCGAGATATACGCGTTTGAAGTTCGCGTACGGGCCACCGTTGCCGTATATCTAGACGACACCTGGTATACACCATGTATACGTATCTCTGCGAACAACAGACATTTGAAAGAAAATAGGCCCGGACGATGACTAGAGCATTTCTAAAACAACGTTTCCCTTCGTCCAACTAACGATTGCGGAATGTAGAACGACACGTACGCTGCTCGAATCTACGTCGAAAGCTCTATATGGACGTCTGGAAGGCCTCTTTTTTGAAGGACTATTTTTTGACCTCGACGGATCCGCGAAGCACGAGCCAGGCATTCTCCCCAACTACCTCCCTAGATTCCCCGACCTTTAATCGACCATTATAGGCCCTCAGAGCGTCCGTAGAGCCATTTCCCTCTATACGCGTATGGGCAAATCCTATTATGATTTTTGCTTTCGTATGTGCAAAAAGCAAAAATCCTCCTCACACACGTTCTCGCCAACGAGAGATATTTGGATAAATCTACTCATACACGTTGTTAGGGGGCTAGGCGTAGTTGGTGGGAAATTAGGTCAAATCCTTATCTGGGTCAAAGGTCGAAATCTAGGTCGAAATCTGCATTTCCGCTATTTCGGCCTCTCGAGCCTCCTTAAGAAGTCAGAATCGGAGGAAAACTAGCTGGTCGGAAAGACAGTTTTCCGAGCGTTAAAAAAACAGTGAACCAAATTTCAATCCGACCATTAGTTATCGAGATATACGCGTTTGAAGTTCGCGTACGGGCCACCGTTGCCGTATATCTAGACGACACCTGGTATACACCATGTATACGTATCTCTGCGAACAACAGACATTTGAAAGAAAATAGGCCCGGACGATGACTAGAGCATTTCTAAAACAACGTTTCCCTTCGTCCAACTAACGATTGCGGAATGTAGAACGACACGTACGCTGCTCGAATCTACGTCGAAAGCTCTATATGGACGTCTGGAAGGCCTCTTTTTTGAAGGACTATTTTTTGACCTCGACGGATCCGCGAAGCACGAGCCAGGCATTCTCCCCAACTACCTCCCTAGATTCCCCGACCTTTAATCGACCATTATAGGCCCTCAGAGCGTCCGTAGAGCCATTTCCCTCTATACGCGTATGGGCAAATCCTATTATGATTTTTGCTTTCGTATGTGCAAAAAGCAAAAATCCTCCTCACACACGTTCTCGCCAACGAGAGATATTTGGATAAATCTACTCATACACGTTGTTAGGGGGCTAGGCGTAGTTGGTGGGAAATTAGGTCAAATCCTTATCTGGGTCAAAGGTCGAAATCTAGGTCGAAATCTGCATTTCCGCTATTTCGGCCTCTCGAGCCTCCTTAAGAAGTCAGAATCGGAGGAAAACTAGCTGGTCGGAAAGACAGTTTTCCGAGCGTTAAAAAAACAGTGAACCAAATTTCAATCCGACCATTAGTTATCGAGATATACGCGTTTGAAGTTCGCGTACGGGCCACCGTTGCCGTATATCTAGACGACACCTGGTATACACCATGTATACGTATCTCTGCGAACAACAGACATTTGAAAGAAAATAGGCCCGGACGATGACTAGAGCATTTCTAAAACAACGTTTCCCTTCGTCCAACTAACGATTGCGGAATGTAGAACGACACGTACGCTGCTCGAATCTACGTCGAAAGCTCTATATGGACGTCTGGAAGGCCTCTTTTTTGAAGGACTATTTTTTGACCTCGACGGATCCGCGAAGCACGAGCCAGGCATTCTCCCCAACTACCTCCCTAGATTCCCCGACCTTTAATCGACCATTATAGGCCCTCAGAGCGTCCGTAGAGCCATTTCCCTCTATACGCGTATGGGCAAATCCTATTATGATTTTTGCTTTCGTATGTGCAAAAAGCAAAAATCCTCCTCACACACGTTCTCGCCAACGAGAGATATTTGGATAAATCTACTCATACACGTTGTTAGGGGGCTAGGCGTAGTTGGTGGGAAATTAGGTCAAATCCTTATCTGGGTCAAAGGTCGAAATCTAGGTCGAAATCTGCATTTCCGCTATTTCGGCCTCTCGAGCCTCCTTAAGAAGTCAGAATCGGAGGAAAACTAGCTGGTCGGAAAGACAGTTTTCCGAGCGTTAAAAAAACAGTGAACCAAATTTCAATCCGACCATTAGTTATCGAGATATACGCGTTTGAAGTTCGCGTACGGGCCACCGTTGCCGTATATCTAGACGACACCTGGTATACACCATGTATACGTATCTCTGCGAACAACAGACATTTGAAAGAAAATAGGCCCGGACGATGACTAGAGCATTTCTAAAACAACGTTTCCCTTCGTCCAACTAACGATTGCGGAATGTAGAACGACACGTACGCTGCTCGAATCTACGTCGAAAGCTCTATATGGACGTCTGGAAGGCCTCTTTTTTGAAGGACTATTTTTTGACCTCGACGGATCCGCGAAGCACGAGCCAGGCATTCTCCCCAACTACCTCCCTAGATTCCCCGACCTTTAATCGACCATTATAGGCCCTCAGAGCGTCCGTAGAGCCATTTCCCTCTATACGCGTATGGGCAAATCCTATTATGATTTTTGCTTTCGTATGTGCAAAAAGCAAAAATCCTCCTCACACACGTTCTCGCCAACGAGAGATATTTGGATAAATCTACTCATACACGTTGTTAGGGGGCTAGGCGTAGTTGGTGGGAAATTAGGTCAAATCCTTATCTGGGTCAAAGGTCGAAATCTAGGTCGAAATCTGCATTTCCGCTATTTCGGCCTCTCGAGCCTCCTTAAGAAGTCAGAATCGGAGGAAAACTAGCTGGTCGGAAAGACAGTTTTCCGAGCGTTAAAAAAACAGTGAACCAAATTTCAATCCGACCATTAGTTATCGAGATATACGCGTTTGAAGTTCGCGTACGGGCCACCGTTGCCGTATATCTAGACGACACCTGGTATACACCATGTATACGTATCTCTGCGAACAACAGACATTTGAAAGAAAATAGGCCCGGACGATGACTAGAGCATTTCTAAAACAACGTTTCCCTTCGTCCAACTAACGATTGCGGAATGTAGAACGACACGTACGCTGCTCGAATCTACGTCGAAAGCTCTATATGGACGTCTGGAAGGCCTCTTTTTTGAAGGACTATTTTTTGACCTCGACGGATCCGCGAAGCACGAGCCAGGCATTCTCCCCAACTACCTCCCTAGATTCCCCGACCTTTAATCGACCATTATAGGCCCTCAGAGCGTCCGTAGAGCCATTTCCCTCTATACGCGTATGGGCAAATCCTATTATGATTTTTGCTTTCGTATGTGCAAAAAGCAAAAATCCTCCTCACACACGTTCTCGCCAACGAGAGATATTTGGATAAATCTACTCATACACGTTGTTAGGGGGCTAGGCGTAGTTGGTGGGAAATTAGGTCAAATCCTTATCTGGGTCAAAGGTCGAAATCTAGGTCGAAATCTGCATTTCCGCTATTTCGGCCTCTCGAGCCTCCTTAAGAAGTCAGAATCGGAGGAAAACTAGCTGGTCGGAAAGACAGTTTTCCGAGCGTTAAAAAAACAGTGAACCAAATTTCAATCCGACCATTAGTTATCGAGATATACGCGTTTGAAGTTCGCGTACGGGCCACCGTTGCCGTATATCTAGACGACACCTGGTATACACCATGTATACGTATCTCTGCGAACAACAGACATTTGAAAGAAAATAGGCCCGGACGATGACTAGAGCATTTCTAAAACAACGTTTCCCTTCGTCCAACTAACGATTGCGGAATGTAGAACGACACGTACGCTGCTCGAATCTACGTCGAAAGCTCTATATGGACGTCTGGAAGGCCTCTTTTTTGAAGGACTATTTTTTGACCTCGACGGATCCGCGAAGCACGAGCCAGGCATTCTCCCCAACTACCTCCCTAGATTCCCCGACCTTTAATCGACCATTATAGGCCCTCAGAGCGTCCGTAGAGCCATTTCCCTCTATACGCGTATGGGCAAATCCTATTATGATTTTTGCTTTCGTATGTGCAAAAAGCAAAAATCCTCCTCACACACGTTCTCGCCAACGAGAGATATTTGGATAAATCTACTCATACACGTTGTTAGGGGGCTAGGCGTAGTTGGTGGGAAATTAGGTCAAATCCTTATCTGGGTCAAAGGTCGAAATCTAGGTCGAAATCTGCATTTCCGCTATTTCGGCCTCTCGAGCCTCCTTAAGAAGTCAGAATCGGAGGAAAACTAGCTGGTCGGAAAGACAGTTTTCCGAGCGTTAAAAAAACAGTGAACCAAATTTCAATCCGACCATTAGTTATCGAGATATACGCGTTTGAAGTTCGCGTACGGGCCACCGTTGCCGTATATCTAGACGACACCTGGTATACACCATGTATACGTATCTCTGCGAACAACAGACATTTGAAAGAAAATAGGCCCGGACGATGACTAGAGCATTTCTAAAACAACGTTTCCCTTCGTCCAACTAACGATTGCGGAATGTAGAACGACACGTACGCTGCTCGAATCTACGTCGAAAGCTCTATATGGACGTCTGGAAGGCCTCTTTTTTGAAGGACTATTTTTTGACCTCGACGGATCCGCGAAGCACGAGCCAGGCATTCTCCCCAACTACCTCCCTAGATTCCCCGACCTTTAATCGACCATTATAGGCCCTCAGAGCGTCCGTAGAGCCATTTCCCTCTATACGCGTATGGGCAAATCCTATTATGATTTTTGCTTTCGTATGTGCAAAAAGCAAAAATCCTCCTCACACACGTTCTCGCCAACGAGAGATATTTGGATAAATCTACTCATACACGTTGTTAGGGGGCTAGGCGTAGTTGGTGGGAAATTAGGTCAAATCCTTATCTGGGTCAAAGGTCGAAATCTAGGTCGAAATCTGCATTTCCGCTATTTCGGCCTCTCGAGCCTCCTTAAGAAGTCAGAATCGGAGGAAAACTAGCTGGTCGGAAAGACAGTTTTCCGAGCGTTAAAAAAACAGTGAACCAAATTTCAATCCGACCATTAGTTATCGAGATATACGCGTTTGAAGTTCGCGTACGGGCCACCGTTGCCGTATATCTAGACGACACCTGGTATACACCATGTATACGTATCTCTGCGAACAACAGACATTTGAAAGAAAATAGGCCCGGACGATGACTAGAGCATTTCTAAAACAACGTTTCCCTTCGTCCAACTAACGATTGCGGAATGTAGAACGACACGTACGCTGCTCGAATCTACGTCGAAAGCTCTATATGGACGTCTGGAAGGCCTCTTTTTTGAAGGACTATTTTTTGACCTCGACGGATCCGCGAAGCACGAGCCAGGCATTCTCCCCAACTACCTCCCTAGATTCCCCGACCTTTAATCGACCATTATAGGCCCTCAGAGCGTCCGTAGAGCCATTTCCCTCTATACGCGTATGGGCAAATCCTATTATGATTTTTGCTTTCGTATGTGCAAAAAGCAAAAATCCTCCTCACACACGTTCTCGCCAACGAGAGATATTTGGATAAATCTACTCATACACGTTGTTAGGGGGCTAGGCGTAGTTGGTGGGAAATTAGGTCAAATCCTTATCTGGGTCAAAGGTCGAAATCTAGGTCGAAATCTGCATTTCCGCTATTTCGGCCTCTCGAGCCTCCTTAAGAAGTCAGAATCGGAGGAAAACTAGCTGGTCGGAAAGACAGTTTTCCGAGCGTTAAAAAAACAGTGAACCAAATTTCAATCCGACCATTAGTTATCGAGATATACGCGTTTGAAGTTCGCGTACGGGCCACCGTTGCCGTATATCTAGACGACACCTGGTATACACCATGTATACGTATCTCTGCGAACAACAGACATTTGAAAGAAAATAGGCCCGGACGATGACTAGAGCATTTCTAAAACAACGTTTCCCTTCGTCCAACTAACGATTGCGGAATGTAGAACGACACGTACGCTGCTCGAATCTACGTCGAAAGCTCTATATGGACGTCTGGAAGGCCTCTTTTTTGAAGGACTATTTTTTGACCTCGACGGATCCGCGAAGCACGAGCCAGGCATTCTCCCCAACTACCTCCCTAGATTCCCCGACCTTTAATCGACCATTATAGGCCCTCAGAGCGTCCGTAGAGCCATTTCCCTCTATACGCGTATGGGCAAATCCTATTATGATTTTTGCTTTCGTATGTGCAAAAAGCAAAAATCCTCCTCACACACGTTCTCGCCAACGAGAGATATTTGGATAAATCTACTCATACACGTTGTTAGGGGGCTAGGCGTAGTTGGTGGGAAATTAGGTCAAATCCTTATCTGGGTCAAAGGTCGAAATCTAGGTCGAAATCTGCATTTCCGCTATTTCGGCCTCTCGAGCCTCCTTAAGAAGTCAGAATCGGAGGAAAACTAGCTGGTCGGAAAGACAGTTTTCCGAGCGTTAAAAAAACAGTGAACCAAATTTCAATCCGACCATTAGTTATCGAGATATACGCGTTTGAAGTTCGCGTACGGGCCACCGTTGCCGTATATCTAGACGACACCTGGTATACACCATGTATACGTATCTCTGCGAACAACAGACATTTGAAAGAAAATAGGCCCGGACGATGACTAGAGCATTTCTAAAACAACGTTTCCCTTCGTCCAACTAACGATTGCGGAATGTAGAACGACACGTACGCTGCTCGAATCTACGTCGAAAGCTCTATATGGACGTCTGGAAGGCCTCTTTTTTGAAGGACTATTTTTTGACCTCGACGGATCCGCGAAGCACGAGCCAGGCATTCTCCCCAACTACCTCCCTAGATTCCCCGACCTTTAATCGACCATTATAGGCCCTCAGAGCGTCCGTAGAGCCATTTCCCTCTATACGCGTATGGGCAAATCCTATTATTAGACTCCAGATGAAAATCTGGAGTCTATTGCTTTTGCCAGTTTTCTTTATTAGACTCCAGATGAAAATCTGGAGTCTATTGCTTTCGTCAGTTTTCTTTATTATTATTAGACTCCAGATTGAAAATCTGGAGTCTATTGTTTTTGCCTGTTTTCTTATTATTAGACTCCAGATGAAAATCTGGAGTCTATTGCTTTCGTCAGTTTTCTTTATTATTATTATTATTCTTTCAGAATCTTCCTCCTTCCCAGATTTCTCACCAACTAAAAGAATTTACTTTAAGCTGCTTACATGATCAACTAGGGGCAGTTCCTGGGATGATGGGAAATTAGGTCAAATTTTTATCTAGGTCAAGGGTCAAGAACTAGGTCAAATCAAGGTCAAATCAACATTCTGTCAATTATCTTCGTTGTTGTTTGTCGTAACTACTTCATCTTAGTTTCTACATGTAGCTTAGAAAAAAACAAATCGAGAGTGTGCCATCCGTTTTTTGATTACTCTTAGCGATTTTGAGATATGGCGTCCTGAAAGTAGGTCAAAACCAAAAAGTTCTCCAGATTTAACATATGAGCTATGAAATAAGGGTAGAATTTTCTCAGGAATCCGAATCTGCAAACCAAATTTTGATCCGACTTCCCGTTCGGAAGTTATGGCGTTTTGAAAGCTCAAAAATCGCTAAATTTGGTGCCCATGTTAAGTCAATGGGAAAAAAAGATTTTTTTGAAGTGAAAAATACGAGATATAGACTGAGTTCAGCTAAATATAATGAAAGCTTTTAAAAGAAGGGGACCTCATAAGCCATCTAGCTTCAAAATTTGGACACCAAAATGCCTAGGTCAAAATCTAGGTCAAATTCAAAGTTTTTTCTTATTTTTGCGATTCTGACACAACAGATTAATTATATTCTTCGAAATTTTGTATACATGTAGCTAAGAGTCTGCTAATAGTGTTAGCCTTTTGCCGTCAGAAAGTATTTTGCCCCATTTTTGAGATATGGTGTCCGAAATGTAGGTCAAAATAAAAAATTCTCAAAATTTGACGTTTGAGTTATGATTTAAGTATAGAATTTTCTCAGGAATCCGAATCTGCAAACCAAATTTCGATCCGACTTCCGGTTTGGAAGTAATGGCGTGTCCGAAAAGTAGGTCAAAATAAAAAGTTTCCAAATTTAACGTATGAGCTATGAATTAAGGATAGAATTTTCTCTGGAATCCAAATCTGCAAACCAAATTTCGATCCAACTTCCGGTTCGGAAGTTATGGCGTTTTGAAAGCTCAAAAATCGCTAAATTTGGTGCTCATGTTATGTCAATAGGAAAAAATATTTTTTTGAAGTGTAAAATACGAGATATAGACTAAGTACAGCTAAACATAATGGAAGCCCATAAAAGAAGGGGACCTCAAAACCTTCTAATTTTGAAAATTTGGACAACAAAATGCCTAGGTCAAAATCTAGGTCAAATTCAAAGCTTTTCCTTATTTTTGCGATTCTGACACTACACTTTAATTATATTCTTCGAAATTGTGTATACATGTAGCCAAGAGTGTGCTAATAGTGTTAGCCTTTTGCCGCCAAAAAGTATTTTGACCCACTTTTGAGATATGGTGTCCCAAAAGTAGGTCAAAATAAAAAAATCTTCAAATGTAACGTATGAGTTATGAATAAGGGGAAGAATTTTATCAGGAATCCGAATCTGCAAATCAAATTTTGATTCGACCTCCTGTTCGGAAGTTATGGTGTTTTGAAAGCTCAAAAATCGCTAAATTTGCTGCCCCATGTTATGTCAATGGGAAAAAAGATTTTTTTGAAGTGTAAAATACGAGATATAGACTGAGTACAGCTTAATATAATGAAAGCCTAATAAAGAAGGGGACCTCGAAGGCTACTTAGCTCCAAAATTTGGACACCAAAATGCCTAGGTCAAAATCAAGGTCAAATTTATAGTTTTCCCTTATTTTCGCGATTCTGACACTATATTTAAATGATTTGCTTTAAAATTTTGTATACAGGTAGCAAAGAGTATGCTAATAGTGTTAGCATTTTGCCGTCAGGAAGTATTTTGACCCATTTTTGAGATATGGTGTCCGAAAAGTAGGCCAAAGTTAAAAGTTTTCCAAATTTAACGTATGAGTTATGAATTAAGGGTAGAATTATCTCAGAAATCTAGATCTGCAAACCAAATTTCGATCCGACTACTTGTTTTGAAGTTATGGCGTTTTGAAATCTCAAAAATCGCTAAATTTGGTGCCCCATGTTAAATCAATGGGACCGAATAATTTTTTGAAGTATAAAAATACGAGATATAGAATGAGTACAGCTAAACATAATGAAAGCCCATAGAAGAAGGGGACCTCAAAAGCTACTTTCCTTCAAAGTTTGGACACCAAAATACCTAGTTCAAAATCTAGGTCAAATTCATATTTTTTTTTATTTTGCGATTCTGACACTACACTTCAATGATATTCTCCGAAATTTTGTAAACTTGTAGCAAAGAGTGTGCTAATAATGTTAACATTTTGCAGTCAATAAGTTTTTTGACCCACTTTTGAGATATGCTGTCCGAAATGTAGGTCAAAATAAAAAGTTCTCCAATTTTAAAGTATGAGTTATGAATTAGGGGTAGAATTTCCTCAGGAATCTGGATCTGAAATTAAAATTGCAACCCGACCCCCGGTTTAGATTCTACGCCATTTTGAAGTTTGAAATTCGCACTTGCCAGTATTCACGATGCAGATTGATCAAATATACTTTCAAAAATTCCTGCATACCCTACTTTACCTCTCTATCTACTCAGCTACTTATTTGACTACTTACTCAATTACTTAATTAGTTATTACTTCCTTAGCAACTTACTCAGCTACTAACTCAGGTACTTACTCAGCTACTTACTCAGCTACCTACTCAGCTTTTTACTCAGTTACTTACTCAGCTACTTACTCAACTACTACTAAGGTACTTACTCAGCTAATTACTCAGTTACTTACTCAGCTCTTTACTGATCTATCTTGGTCAAATAAATCTGGAGTCTTAAATTGAACTTGTTCAATTTCACAAATCTAGTTATTATTCTTTTTTCTTCCTCCTTACCAAATTTCTCGTCAACTATAACAGCTTACTTAATCTAACTTACATGGTTAACTTAAGACTGTATCCGGCTTTCTGGGAAATTAGGTCAAATTTTTATCTAGGTCAAAGGTCAAGAACTAGGTCAAATCCAGTACTTTGTCACTTTTTCCCATTAACTCGGTCGTCCTTCAATATTTTTGATCCTGGTTTTTTTCATTGTGTTCCTCATAAAAAAGTAGAAAACCTAGGGTCGATTTAGTTTTTTGGTATCTCAAACCGATTTCGAGATATCAGTGTCCGAAAACGAGGTCCAAAAATTTTTTCTCCGAATCCAATGTCCAGCATATCAGTCTTATAGGAAATTTTCTCAGGATTCCGAATCTGAAAACCAAATTTCGATCTGACTTCCGGTTCAGAAGTTATGGCGTTTTGAAAATTCAAAAATCGCTAAATTTGGTGCCCCATGTTAATTCAATGGGAAAAAATATTTTTTTGAAGTGTAAAATACGAGATATAGACTAAGTACAGCTAAACATAATGGAAGCCCATAAAAGAAAGGGACCACAAGACCTTCTTTTCATAAAAATTTGGACACCAAAATGCCTAGGTCAAAATCTAGGTCAAATTCAAAGTTTTTCCTTATTTTTGCGATTCTGACACTACAGATTAATTATATTCTTCCAAATTTTGTATACATGTAGCCAAGAGTGTGCTAATAGTGTTAGCCTTTTGCCGTCAGAAAGTATTTTGACCCACTTTTGAGATATGGTGTCCGAAAAGTAGGTCAAACTAAAAAGTTCTCCAAATTTAACGTATGAGTTATGAATTAAGGGTAGAATTTTCTCAGGAATCTGAATCTGCAAACCAAATTTCAATCCGACTTTTGGTTTAGAAGTTATGTTGTTTTGAAAGCTCAAAAATCGCTAAATTTGGTGCCCCATGTTATGGCAATGGGAAAAAAGATTTTTTTGAAGTGTAAAATACGAGATAAAGACTGAGTACAGCTTCACATAATGAAAGCCTATAAAAGAAAGGGACCTCAAAAGCTAGCTAGCTTCACAATTTGGTCACCAAAATGCCTAGGTCAAAATCTAGGTCAAATTTATAGTTTTAACTTATTTTTGCGATTCTGACACTACACTTTAATTATTTGATTCAAAATTTTGTATACAGGTAGCAAAGAGTGTGCTAATAGTGTTAGCCTTTTGCCGTCAGAAAGTATTTTGACCCACTTTTGAGATATAGTGTCCGAAAAGTAGGTCAACATGAAAGTTTCTCCAAATTTAACGTATGAGTTATGAATTAAGGGTAGAATTTTCTCAGGAATCCAAATCTGCAAATCAAATTTCAATCCGACACCCGGTTTGGAAGTAATGGCGTTTTGAAAAATTAAAAAATTGGTATTTTGATATCCCATGTTATGTCAATTATCTTTGTCACTATTCGTCGTTATTCCTTTCTCTTTTTTCATCATGTAGCTTAAAGACAGTCCTTTCATTATTGTAACTGTCTTTTTTGATTACTCTTACCGATTTTGAGGAATGGCGTCCGGAAAGTAGGTCAACATAAAAAGTTCTCAAAATTTAATGTATGAGTTATGACACAAACGTAGAATTTTCTCAGAAATTTGAATCTGCAAACCAAATTTCGACCCAAATTCTGGTTAGATAGTCATAGCTGTTTGAAGTCTCGAAAAGTCGATATTATGATATCCCCATGTTAAGCCAATGTAGACGAAGATAAGCTACTTAAGAGTTGTCTAAATGTCTGTATTCTAGATGACTCAGCTTATTCTGAATTTTTCAGCTTACAGTATTTTGGATGACTCAGCTTAAAAAAAGTTTTAAATCTGGAGTCTTAAATTGAACTTGTTCAATTTACATGTCTAGTTCTTCTTAATCTCTCTGGACAGCATACAGCATGAGTAGGGGGATGGTCACCCAATGTTTGATCTTTTGTTAAGGTTTGTTGGCTTGAAAGCTTCCTAATAGATTCTATGTTCTGACATGAAAGAATAATGGAATCCACCTGGTTTTATCAAAATGGAAGTAATGTGTGCTATATTTGGAAAATATTGTCTTCATATTTTTTTTTATGAACTCATTTTCACCTGAGATTTAACATACCTTCGTATGTTAGTCTCAGTTTTCGGATACCATTCTCTTTTTTGGTGCGAGTTGGTAGATGATCTTAAGTGTCATCAAATCATCATCAATTTTTCAATTTGACTGTTTTTTCTTGTTTTGAGGTCAGTGTTAATGCGACCATGTTTTGGTCCAACAAACAATCAACCATCTAGGTATTTACGACCTAGAATCTGATTGATAAAGGCAACTTGGCAACTTTTTTGTAAATGATAATCCCTGGCATGCTTTGGAGTTAAGGTAGACAGTAAAATCATTTTCTCATTGCAGGTGTTTTGAAGAGGGTTAAAGACTGCTCCTTGCCTGAACTACAACTACTACTGTTGCATGCAGAAGTTACTAATAAATGAATTCTCCTTTCACAGGATCATGCACCCACCAGAAGAATCAGCTATACAGTGCTGGAAGCAGTATTTTCTACCTAGTTAAGATGTATTACTATGTATACATGTACCTTACTCCATCCCTCCTAATTGATTTCAATTTTTGCAATATATTTAAATCGTAATATTAACAAGTACTACAGCATCTTTTTTGTATTTCCAGCAAAGCAGGTTCTTGGCTGCAACACAAGGAACAGTGGTTCTGTTTGCATGTGTTTGGTAATTTTCATTCTGAGACTTTGGAAACTTACCAACAAAATAGTTCTAGCTCTATCAATTTGGTCTTGATCATTTGAATACTATAATGCTAGCTTTTAAAGGAACAATTTTAAAATTTATTCAGTAGTGATATGATTTTTGTTCATAGTTTTTAGTAAACTGTACTTACTGGGCAATGATTTGATTTTTATGTCACAACAGAAGTGTTGACATAATGTTATATTCTCAAACTGATGGGTGGACGAAACTTCTTAATGGCAGTAATCAATTAGTGTTCGGCTTACTGTAACCAAGTGCATCTTTAACAAATGGCCAGTGGTGACATTTTGCATGTTCATGCATTCTCTTAAAAGTTAGACAGTGTAAATGTACTTACATCTGAAAAATGGCCATTTCAGTGAGATGGGTATATTTACTTGTTTCTTTTAAGGAAAAAAGTCAAATCATTGCTGACTTTTTTTCTTTTTTAAGTACTTTCAGGTCATAACAATTTCTACCCTGGTTGTGGTCTTTCGAAGTAGATCAATGATTTGGGCCAGCTGTTTGCAGTGTATGTATCTACAAAGCATATTGCTACTGCCTGTACTAATAGGTGTGTGCAACTAAAGAAACAACAGGAATGTTACACCCACACAGGTAAGGGTAGCTTTAGTGTAGAGCCAATTTGGAGATAATATGTATGTTGGCTTTACATATCAAAAAATGAATAAAAATGAATAAAACTATTCATTATATTGGGCTTGGGGGTAGGGGGTAATTCAATATTCAAAAACATAATTTTAATTCATGTTCTAAAAATATATAGACCACAATTCACTTCTACAGAGATACTTCTGTTAAGGCAGTTAGTTGATTTGATGATGTAAATCTTGAGCCGGAAGGGGTGAAAGGCCATGAGAGATTTACTATAATCAATAAAAGGAAATTTCTTGCATTCCCTCCTCCGCTTGTTCAGTAAGTGGCTCAATCATTTTGGCATTGTAACAACAAATCAAAATTTAAATCATTGCTAACTTCCTATTTTATATGTACTTATATTACAGATTTACCTTTAGCTTGGAGGTGATCAGCCCACTAGTACCTGAGCCACAAACTGAAAGCCACACACTGCAAGAAAAGTCACCCATTGAAAAGCCAAGTTCCCAGTTGAAGATGATCTATCTGGTGGAAGATGGCAACCTTGAAGATGATCCAACTGCTAGAAGATGATCCACCCACTGAAAGATAATTCAATCGCTGGAAGATGAGCAACCCACTGGAAAATGAGCAATCCACTGGAAGATGAGCAACCCACTGGAAGATGAGCAACCCACTGGAAGATGAGCAACCCACTGGAAGATAAGCAACTCACTGGAAGATGAGCAACTCACTGGAAAATTAACAACCCACTGGAAAATTAACAACCCACTGGAAAATTAACAACCCACTGGAAGAAGTACAACCGACTGGAAGATGAACAACCCACTGGAAGAAGAACAACCAACTGGAAGAAGAACAACCAGCTGAAAGATGAGCAACCAACTGGAAGAAAATACACCTGCTGGATGATGAGCAACCCACTGGAAGATGAGCAACTCTCTGGAAGATGAGCAACCCATTGGAAGATGAACAACCCACTGGAAGATAAGCAACTCATTGGAAGATGAGCAAATCACTGGAAAATGAACAACCCACTGGAAAATGAACAACTCACTGGAAAATGAACAACCCACTGGAAGATGTGCAACCGACTGGAAGATGAACAACCCACTGGAAGATGAACAACCCACTTGAAGATGAACAACCCACTGGAAGATGAACAACCCACTGGAAGAAGAACAACCAACTGGAAGAAGAACAACCCACTGGAAGAAGAACAACCAACTGGAAGAAAAAAAACCAGCTGAAAGATGAGCAACCAACTGGAAGAAAATACACCTGCTGGAAGAGGAGCAACCCACTGGAAGATGAGCAACTCACTGGAACATGAGCAACTCACTGGAAGATGGGCAACCCACTGGAAGATGAACAACCCACTGGAAGATGGGCAACCAAATGGGAGAAGAGCAACCCGATGGAAGATGAGCAACCCACTTGAAGATGTACAACCGACTGGAAGATGAACAACCCACTGGAAGATGAACAATCTACTGGAAGATGAACAACCCACTGGAAGATGAACAACCCACTGGAAGATGAACAACCCACTGGAAGATGAACATCCCACTGGAAGATGAACAACCAACTGGAAGAAGAGCAACCAACTGGAAGAAGAGCAACCAACTGGAAGAAGAGCAACCAACTGAAAGAAGAGCAACCAACTGAAAGAAGAGCAACCAAGTGAAGGTAGAGCAACCAACTGAAAGAAGAGCAACCAACTGGGAGGAGAGCAACCAACTGAAAGATGAGCAAACAACTGGAAGAAAATACACCCACTGGAAGATGAGCAGCCCACTGGAAGATGAGCAACTCTCTGAAAGATGAGCAACCCACTGGAAGATGAACAACCCACTGGAAGATGGGCAACTAAATGGAAGAAGAGCAACCCGATGGAAGATGAGCAACCCACTGGAAGATGAGCAACCCACTGGAAGATGAGCAACCCGCTGGAACATGAGCAACCCACTGGAAGATGAGCATTCCACTGGAAGATGATCCATCTGCTGGCAATTGAGCAACCTACTGGAAGATGATCCACTGCTGAGAGATGAGCCACCCGCTGGAAAATGATCCACCGCTGAGAGATGAGCCACCCGCTGGAAAATGAGCAATCCCCTGGAAAATGAGCAATCCCCTGGAAGATGAGCCATGCACTGGAAAATGAGTCGCCCCCTAGACTCCACTCCCTTAAAGATGAGCCTTATCACGAAGTTCCTGTCATCTAAGTTAAGTAATCCTGTTGAGTTATCTTAGTTATTTGGTTAAGTTATCTTAGTTACTCCATATGGGGTCACCTACCAGCTAGACAGGTTTTCCATCTATGCTTTAGGAGCGGCAGGCTCTTATCGTTAGTGGGATACCTTCCATTTTGATTGAACCGGTGGATTTTTTGAAAAATTGAAAATTGAAACCATTGCCTAACTTTTTCTATTTTGTATTTACTTTCAGATGCACTCTTCTTCCCCTGAAGATAAGTTTCTGTCCTTTCCTACAAGTTTATGAGAGTAACTTCAATATGCACCATCTGCCTGCAACGCCCGTTTCTACATAGGATATTGTTATTCTGGTGATATCTGTGTGTTACTGAAGAAGCATTGCCCGGGATGAAAGATTATCTCTAGGATGTGGGGTTAAAGTAAGTACAGTATTTTTATTTCCTAATGTACAATATTTCTTCCAGATTTACCTTTAGCTTGGAGGTGATCAGCCCACTGGTACCTGAGCCACACACTGGAAGCCACACACTGCAAGACAAGTCCCCCATTGGAAAGCCAAGTTCCCAGTTGAAGATGATCTATCTGGTGGAAGATGGCAACCTTGAAGATGATCCGACTGCTAGATGATGATCCACCCCCTGAAAGATTATTCAACCGCTGGAAGATAATACACCTGCTGGAAGATAATTCAACCGCTGGAAGATAATTCACCCGCCGGACGATGAGCAACCCACTGGAAGATGAGCAACTCACTTGAAGATGAGCAACTCACTGGAAGATGAGCAACCCACTGGAAGATAAACAACCCACTGGAAGATGAACAACCCACTGGAAGATGAACAACCCACTGGAATAAGAACAACCCACTGGAATAAGAACAGACTGGAAGAAGAGCAACTAACTGGAAGAAGAGCAACCAACTAGAAGAATAGCACCCAACTGGAAGAAGAGCAACCAACTGAAAGAAGAGCAACCAACTGAAAGAAGAGCAACCAACTGGAAGAAGAGCAACCAACTGGAAGAAGAGCAACCAACTGGAAGAAGAGCAACCAACTGGAAGAAGAGCAACCAACTGGAAGAAGAGCAACCAACTGAAAGAAGAAAATTCACCTGCTTGAAGATGACCAACCCACTGGAAGATGAGCAACCCATTGGAAGATGAGCAACCCATTGGAAGATGAGCAACCCACTGGAAGATGAACAACCCACTGGAAGATGAACAACCCACTGGAAGATTGGCAACCAAATGGAAGAAGAGCAACCTGATGGAAGATGAGCAACCCGCTGGAAGATGGGCAACCCGCTGGAAGATGAGCAACCCGCTGGAACATGAGCAACCCGCTGGAACATGAGCAACCCGCTGGAACATGAGCAACCCACTGCAAGATGAGCATTCCACGGGAAGATGATCCACCTGCTGACAATTGAGCAACCTGCTGGAAGATGATCCACCTGCTGAGAGATGAGCCACCCGCTGGAAAATGAGCAATCCCCTGAAAGATAAGCCATGCACTGGAAAATGAGTCGCCCCCTAGACTCCACTCCCTTAAAGAAGATGAGCCTCATCACGAAGTTCCTGTCACCTAAGTTAAGTAATCTTGTTGAGTTATCTTAGTTATTTGGTTAAGTTATCTTAGTTATTCCATATGGGGTCATCTACCAGCTAGACATGTTTTCCATCTATGGTTTAGGAGCGGCAGGTTTTTCTCGTTAGTGGGACACCTTCCATTTTGATTGAACCGGTGGATTTTGTTGGCCGACCCATTATTCTGGAGTGAAGGAACCTGGAATCTGCTAGGAGGCTGGATGGCTAAACATGTCTTAACACTTGATCAAGTGTTGGGAGGCCTTCCCCTGTTCATGTTTTATGTTGTCCCGATTGATTTTGAGGAATATCTAAGAATGGCATCGTTGAGCATGGGTCATTCTGATCCATTGCATTGAGAGCTCTGGTTTACTTGGTCATACCGTTTGATGTTCCTTGTTGTACCTCCACCGTGATTCTGATGATCAGTGTCTATCAATCTCTAGATGCATGGGTTTCAGGTATCAATTCCTTGTAAGTCCCGACCAACAGTTTCCAAGTTGGATTCTTATTGTTGAGCTTGGTTCTTTGTTTTGCCTATATTCTGATGGCTGGTGAAAGCATTCTTTACTTGCGAGTCAAAATGGTGGGTCTTGCACCCACCAGGAGGAGGTATTCTGAATTTTCTTTCTTCAATGCATGCTGTGGTGCCGGCATGCATTGGGTCGTTCTGGAGGGGTATCGTTGAGCTCTGGTGAAGGTCCACTCATTTTTACTTGCTCGTATTGTAATGTTAGTAGTTAGCTATGACGGATATAGTGTGATCCAGAGATCTCGTCAGGACGCAGCAAGAGTTCACTTGGATCTGTACGGAATGGCCCTGGGGTTGATACATGTTACCTTGTACTCTTTAGGTAGGTAGACATTGCTTATCAGTGTTACAGTAAAGATACTATTGGGAATTGACAGTGGTATGGTCTTGTATTTCATCTTTTTAATGTGATGTATCCTAATTATGCATGGCCGAGGATGGCATTCTTGTTATTCTTCTTAATCTCTCTGGACAGCATACAGCATGAGCAGGGGGATGGTCACCCAATGTTTGATCTTTTGTTAAGATGTGTTGGCTTGAAAGCTTCCTAATAGATTCTATGTTCTGACATGAAAGAATAATGGAATCCACCTGGTTTTATCAAAATGGAAGTAATGTGTGCTATATTTGGAAAATATTGTCTTCATATTTTTTTTATAAACTCATTTTCACCTGAGATTTAACATACCTTCGTATGTTAGTCTCAGTTTTCGGATACCATTCTCTTTTTTGGTGCGAGTTGGTAGATGATCTTAAGTTTCATCAAATCATCATCAATTTTTCAATTTGACTGTTTTTTCCTTGTTTTGAGGTCAGTGTTAATGCGACCATGTTTTGGTCCAACAAACAATCAACCATCTAGGTATTTACGACCTAGAATCTGATTGATAAAGGCAACTTGGCAACTTTTTTGTAAATGATAATCCCTGGCATGCTTTGGAGTTAAGGTAGACAGTAAAATCATTTTCTCATTGCAGGTGTTTTGAAGAGTGTTAAAGACTGCTCCTTGCCTGAACTACAACTACTACTGTTGCATGCAGAAGTAACTAATAAATGAATTCTCCTTTCACAGGATCATACACCCACCAGAAGTATCAGCTATACAGTGCTGGAAGCAGTATTTTCTACCTAGTTAAGATGTATTACTATGTATACATGTACCTTACTCCATCCCTCCTAATTGATTTGAATTTTTGCAATATATTTAAATCGTAATATAAACAAGTACTACAGCATCTTTTTTGTATTTCCAGCAAAGCAGGTTCTTGGCTGCAACACAAGGAACAGTGGTTCTGTTTGCATGTGTTTGGTAATTTTCATTCTGAGACTTGGAAACTTACCAACAAAATAGTTCTAGCTCTATCAATTTGGTCTTGATCATTTGAATATTATAATGCTAGCTTTTAAAGGAACAATTTGAAAATTTATTCAGTAATGATATGATTTTTGTTCATAGTTTTTAGTAAACTGTACATGTACTTACTGGGCTATGATTTGATTTTTATGTCACTACAGAAGTGTTGACATAATGTTATATTCTCAAACTGATGGGTGGACGAAACTTCTTGATGGCAGTAATCAATTAGTGTTCGGCTTACTGTAACCAAGTGCATCTTTAACAAATGGCCAGTGGTGACATTTTGCATGTTCATGCATTCTCTTAAAAGTTATACAGTGTAAATGTACTCACATCTGAAAAATGGCCATTTCAGTGAGATGGGTATATTTACTTGTTTCTTTTAAGGAAAAAAGTCAAATCATTGCTGACTTTTTTCTTTTTTAAGTACTTTCAGGTCATAACAATTTCTACCCTGGTTGCGGTCTTTCGAAGTGGATCAATGATTTGGGTCAGCTGTTGCAGTGTATGTATCTACAAAGCATATTGCTACTGCCTGTACTAATGTGTGTGCAACTAAAGAAACAAAAGGAATGTTATACCCACGTAGGTGAGGATAGCTATAATGTAGAGCCAATTTGGAGATAATGTGTATGTTGGCTTTACATATCAAAACATGAATAAAACTATTCATTATATTGGGCTTTGGGGTGGGGGTTATTCAATATTCAAAAACATAATTTTAATTCAAAATCAGTGTTCACTTCCTATTTTATATGTACTTACATATGCACTCGTCTTACCCTGGAGGTAAAAACTTCTACTCTTTCCGAGATGTTTCAAATCGTAACTACAATAAGCACCTTGTTTCTGTAGCACCTGTATCTACATATAATGTTGTTATTCTGGTGATATCCGTGTGCGACTGAAGTAGTTTTGTTCAAGATGAGAGAAGTCTCCAGGATCCTGTTAAAGTAGGTACTGAAGTTTCATTTCCAAATTTACAGTATTTGCCTTTAGCATGGGGGTGATAAGCCCACTAGAATCTGAGCCATAAACCGGAAGCCAAGTAACCAACTGGAATGAAAATGCTGGCTGGAAGATCGTCCATCCCCTGGAAGAGGAGCCACCCTAATAAAGATGCAGAATCATTTGAAGATGAGCCATCTCCTGGAAGATGAGGCACCCACTAGAATATTAGCCAGTTCCTGGAATATGAGCCATCTACCAGACTACGAGCCATCTGCTGAAAGTCAAGCCACTCATCTGAAGACAAATTGCTCTCTGAAAGATGACCCATCCGCTGGAAGATGACCCAACCGCTGGAAGATGACCCAACCGCTGGAAGATGATCCACCTGGTGGAATATGATCAACCTGCTGAAAGATGATCTCACTGGAGATTTGCATTCCCCCTCCCCCTGTTATGGAAGAGTCTTGATCACGGAAGCCTTGTTGAAAAATTGAAAATTGAAACCATTGCTTAACTTTTCCTATTTTGTATTTACTTTCAGATGCACTCCTCTTCCACTGAAGATAAGTTTCTGTCCTTTCCTACAAGTTTATGAGAGTAACTGCAATATGAAGTAAGTTTCTGTCCTTTCCGAGGAGCTTATGAGAGTAACTTCAATATGCATCATCTGCCTGTCGCGCCTGTTTCTACAAAGGATATTGTTATTCTGGTGATATCTGTGTGTTACTGAAGAAACATTGCCTGGGATGGAAGATATATCTCTAGGATGTGGGGTTCAAGTAAGTACAGTTTTTTTTATTTCCTAATGTACAATATTCCTTCCAGATTTACCTTTAGCTTGGAGGTGATCAGCCCACTAGCACCTGAGCCACACACCGGAAGCCACACACTGCAAGACAAGTCCCCCATTGGAAAGCCAAGTTCCCAGTTGAAGACGATCTATCTGGTGGAAGATGGGAACCTTGAAGATGATCAAACTGCTACGAAGAAGATGATTTACCCACTGGAAGATAATTCACCTGCTGGAAGATAATTCACCTGCTGGAAGATGAGCAACCCACTGGAAAATGAGCAACTTACTGGAAGATGAGCAACTTACTGGAAAATGAGCAACTCACTGGAAGATAAGCAAATCACTGGAAGATGAGCAACTCACTGGAAGATGAGCAACCCACTGGAAGATGAGCAACTTACTGGAAGATGAACAACCCACTGGAAGATGATCCACCTGCTGGAAAATGAGCAACCCGCTGGAAGACGATCCAAGACGAAGAGGAACCACCCACTGGAAGATAAGCAAGTAGCTGAAAGATGAGTCACCTCCTTATATCCACTCCCTAAAGATGAGCTTCATCGCGATCGTTCCTGCTTTACATATCAAAAAATGAATTGAAACATTGTAACAACAACTCAGAATATAAATCCTTGCTGAATCCCCCTTCTTCCTCCCTTTCCAGATGTTTCAACGCGTAACTACAATGAGCACCTTGTATCTGCAGCACCTCTATCTACATATAATGTTGTTATTCTTTTGATGTTGTGCGACTTCAGTATCTTTGTTCAATATGGTAGAGGTCTCTTGGAGCCTATTCAAGGAAGTAAAGAAGTTTTATATCCAAATTTACAGTATTTCAGATTTGCCTCTAGCATGGAGGTGATCAGCCCACTAGAATTTGAGCCATAAACTGGAAGCCAAGTAACCAAGTGGAACAGAAAATGCCCTCTCGAAGATCATCCCTTTCCTGGAAGATGAGCCACCCTCTTAAAAATAAATAATCACTTGAAGTTGAGCAATCAGATAGAACATGAGACACCCATTGGACCATTGCCAGCTCCTTGAATATGAGCCATATACTAGAATATGAGCCAACTGTTGAATATCAAGCCACAAACATGAAAATAAGCCACTCATTTGAAAACCATGTGCTCTCTGCAAGATGACCAATTCGATGGAAGATGATCCACCGGTTGGAACATGATCCATTTGTCAACATGGCTAAGCATGTTATGTGATGTTTGATATTGTTTGGTCCGAAATTTTCTTCAATTTGGCACAAATGATCTACCATTTAGTTTGTACAAGCAACAATGGCAATTTTTGAGTTTAGCAATAATACATTTCCTGATAGCAAAACGCACTGTGCTCCCAAACAAGCTCGAATTTTGGTTTGGTCTGGAACATACCTATATTTTAAGCCTCAGTTTCGTTTTCCATTTTGGGTTTTATACTTTTAAACTGGTCTTGATCACTACATGTACACGTAAATGGTATCTTGTAAGCATTTGGGGTTGCAATTTGCCATATTTCTTTTTTGTTCAAAGTGTCTAATTTAATTTTAAATTGGCCTCTAGTGTTCAACAGGGTTACATTTTGCAATTAATGACCTGTTTCCTTAAGCGAATAGTATAACATACTCATCTCTATAATGTTGAATGATTGTTGATTTCCCCCAATTTTGTTTACTTTCAGTTATGCGATCCGTGTCTTTGAGAGAACAGCATTACCATACTTTCACGTGGCACTATTAATGTTACCTTAACTACAATGATGGTGGAATATACTCGTGATTTATATTGTGTGTAATCCTTACGTTGGAGGGAACAGCATTATCGTGCTCTTCTGTGGCACCCTTAATGACTATATTACCTAGACTACAATAGTGGAGGAACTTAGTTATGGATTGTGGTCACATATGTGCAATCCTTACCTTGGAGAGAACAACATCATTATGCACTTGTGTGCACCACTATGGACTCTGTTATCGAGACTTAAATGGTGGTGGACCTTAGTTACTGACTGTGATTACATATTGTGTTCAACTCTTACCTTGGAGAGAACAACATTATCATGCTCGTGTATGCACCACTAATGACTCTGCTACCTGGACTACAATGGCAGTGGAATTGAGCTATGGGCTGCGATTACATATTGTGTGCAATCCTTACATGTACTTTGGAGAGAGAGCAACATTATCATACTCGTGTGTGCACCACTAATAACTCTGTTACCTAGCTACCTTCCACCTATAATGGTGCAAGAACTTAGTTAATTATGGACTCCTATTACATATTGTGTGCAATCCTTACCTCGGACGTCAGAACAACATAATTTCACTCATGTGTGGCAGCACTAATGACTTTAATAATGTATCTAGACTATGGTGCTGAAACTTAGTTATGGACTGTGATTACATATTGTTTGTAATCCCTACCCTTGAGAGAAAAGCATTATCATACTCTTCAGTGACACCACAAATGACACTACAAATGACACCACAAATATCGTGTGATTGACTGTGATTGCATATTGTGTGTTGCAAATTAAGATTAATTAACATACTGTACTACACCAATGACCTATCACGAGAACTATTTGGAATAGTGAATGCATTGCATATTCAATCATAGATAAAACGGGTCATTTTTCTAGTTTATTTTAAATCAATAAAACAATCAAATGATTGTCCAAAGCAATTGTCCAATAGCATACAGGTCACAATCTGCTAGAAGGTGGCATAAACTATGGATTTCCTATAAATAGTTCTCAGTTATTTAAAATTGATGAAGTGTGCGTTTTTAACACTGTTGAAGTAATATGTTCAATAGAAACTTCAAATTTGATTAATCTAAGCTCTACTTAAATGAAACGAGAAGGCCTTGTTGATATGCCAAAGTAAAATTGTTATACCTTTATTTAACAAAGAATAAATAAATTACGTTTTTTGTTTCAATTGTGATTTACTTTTATGTACAAGTTTCCATCTGATCCATGGTTCTCGGCTTCCATCGATCTCTTAATATGTTGAAGATCAAAAGATGCCAGCTCCAAATTATCACTGAGTATGCCCAAGATCCATAATATGGAATTCTAATGATCACTGGATATGTTTGAGATCCATAGCCACGGCTTCAATTTAAAACTTTATGTCCATGAGATCCATAGTATTCAGCTCTATATAATCGCTGTATATGTCCAACAGATCCTTAGTTGTCGACTTCCAATGATCACTGAAACCTACATATATCCTTTTTGTATGTGATCTACGGGATCCATAATTGTCAACTTCCAATGATCATTGAATATGTTTGAACATAATATATTAGTTGGAGGCTTCAATGCACTCACTATATGTCCATGAGATTCATAATATTCCGCTCCAAATCATCACAATTATCACTGTATATGTCTGTTCAGGAGATCCTAAGTAGTTATCGACTTCGAATGATCACTTAAAACCACATGTATCTATGAGAAGCATTAACGCTTTTGTATGTGTCTATGAGATCCATAATTGTCAAATTCCAATGCTCACTGAATATGTTTGAGATCCACATTCAATTTAGCACTGTATGTCCATGAGATCCATAATATTTAGCTCCAAATTATCACTGTATACAATGGTATATGTCCAAGAGATCCTTGTCCAATGATCACTGAAACAGACACACGGTGACTATTCAGGCCCCGTATATCGCGAGCAAGTTCCCGCTTACATCGCTTGCAAAGAGCTCATGCTAGAAGCGGGGCCTTGAGAGATGTGATAAAATATAGTTAAAGAACGTCGTTGCCCTGCAATTGAAATGGCCATTGTGAAATAAAGTTGTACTGAGTTTCAATTTTATCATCCACACACATAAATGTTTTCAAGCTTAACCAACTTCGCATTGTGACACAAGGGTGTTATTAACAAGAAACTAGGGGTGGCCACGAAAACAAGGGAGGGGATCCCAAAATTTCCGCGCTTGCACAGAAGAAAATAAGGGCCCAAATTTTGAAAAATTACCAGTACACGGGGGTAAAGCCACGATGATACCATGAGCACATGCTTTGAGGATCCACGTTGTTTGAACCTACCGCCGAGCTCACTTATACATGAAGACCCGTTACACAGTCATGATACCGCCGAGCAAGCTCATTGCATCATCGGGTCCTTTTTACCTGTGAGTAATTCCCTAATGTTGTTAAAAATGATAGTTGATTTAGACGGAACAAAATTCGAGCCAAATTATCATGGCCTGTAAAATAATAGCTTGTGAGTGATGTAGCCAGAGGGCATGCTCCCCCGAAAAATTTAGGAGTTTTGGGCTGATTAACCCTACTATCACACCAAACTAGTTTTCTCTACGTTCTCGAAAACGGGCCTCAACTGTGAACGAACGGACTGGACGTACTTAGAACCGTTTGGGGTCTATTTACAAACTTCATCTAACATACTCGAACGGGTAGGTCCTCTAGAACTTAGAACATGCTCAAAATGTTCTCGTGGTCGATACGTTCTACAATTAGAACGTCGAGCTGGACGTGCTACGAACGGAACCGTCATACTTCAATCCTACTAGGGACGTTTTAACAATCGGAGTTGAACTGTCTGAGGACATATTGAGAACGAGGTAGAACTAATTGCAAACGGGTTTAAACTGATTAAGAACGTATTTAAGACTGCTTATATATGAACGATATAGCAAAACAAGTTGCCACTGCGTTCTTCAAAACTGGTTTTAAACTGAGGTCTATTTACGAACATCATGAACGTTCTTAGACGGGAAGGTGATTTTAGAATTTTGAAATGGTTCAAAATTCGATGGCGACCATACCGTTTTGAAATTAGTTCGTGTGACAACATACTTCTAACGAGATGACCTAATAGACTAGGAACGTAATTGCCGTACTTCGACCCTACTACGGACGAGTTAACGACGATGTGCCATCGGATATCAATTTGTAGTGCGTGTGCATACCGACATGATGCGACCTGAACGAACTAGGAATGAGATAGACGTACCTGGACTGTTTATGAACGAAGTGGCTAATTATTTTTGACATATTTCCCGACCGCAGCCCAGACTTAGCCCGTTTAACGGATTTTTCGTAGGCTGGAAAGAACGGTTGAGAACTAGTTTGAACTAGTGTGATTGGAGCCTTAGTGCGATCTGAGAGATTCTAGGATCAAAATATATGGTTTATTTTTTCAAAAATTGAACTTTTAGGCTTTTTAGCGCATTCTGGGCGATTCTAATGCGTTCTGATCGTTCCAGGGATCAAGATATATGATTTATTAAAAACCAGGGGCCTGCTCCCCTGAAAAAGTTAAGAATTTTGGGCTGATTTAATGCGTTCTGGGCAATTCGAGAATCAAAATATTTAGGCTTATTTGGCACCTTCTGATCGAGCGATTAAAGGATCAAAATATGTGATTCATTTCCAAATCATTTAGTTTTTAGGCTTATTTGACACGTTCTGAGCGATTCTAGGATCAAAATATATGATTTATTAAAAACCAGGGGCCTGCTCCCCTGAAAAAGTTAAGAATTTTGGGCTGATTTAATGCGTTCTGGGCAATTCGAGAATCAAAATATTTAGGCTTATTTGGCACCTTCTGATCGAGCGATTAAAGGATCAAAATATGTGATTCATTTCCAAATCATTTAGTTGCCTCGCTATTCTGGTCAATTTAGAATTTTATAAAAAGAAAGTGCCAATCACATCAAAATACACCGTACATATGTCACCAAATGTTACCTTCTACCTCGAAATGTTCTTCAAGAAAGCAAAAAAGGTAGGTCCACATTATTTTAGGAGATATCTGGGGGGGGGTCGCACGAGCCCCCCGAGCCCCCCTGGCTCCGGGCCTGCCTCCTTTCTTACAGTGTGATGCGCGATGCCACGAGTGAGCAAACGATCTTTGAGCGATGCCCGGGGATGGATTCTCCCCCGAAGAAAATGAAATTACAGTTGATGCTTTCTGGGACGTTTTAAAATACGAAATTCCGCTATGGACTAATAAAATGTAAAATATATTGGCCCTTTTTATCTATTTTTAAAATGGGGGAAATTCATGTTGTTTTATGCATATATGACGCTACGCCATTAAAATTGTATCTGTAGAAAACGTTTCATTGAATTCAAATATGGTATTCAAAAGACGGAAAGGTAAGACACTGGGGGTGTAATATATGAATCTCTTAAAATCCCACGAAAAATCAGAATTAGCGAGATTCCATTTGCTTTATAGAAACTCCTCTATTATCTTATTATGTGCCAATCGGAATCACCTCGTATCATCTTCTAAATATCACTATATGTATCTATAGTATAGATCCATAGTTGTCCGCTCCAAATTATCATTGTCTCTATGAGATGCATAGTTGAAATTATATCCAAATTATCACTGTATTCCTGTATGTCTACGAGATCCATAGTTATTAGGCTCCAATGATCACTGAATATATCTACTATGAGATTCATGTAAGCTCCTGTATGGATCTATGATATCCATATAGTTATCAACTTCCAATGATCGGTAGTGAACTATAATATGCTTGTTCCACATGAGCAACTTATGTACTGGTTAAAACTACTGATATTGTAACCAAGCACTAGGTGGCAGCACCAGATAAAATACCAGATCGTTCATTACTGCATGCCGTTTGCTCATTAAACAGATAACAGCAAGAAACACGATCGAGTGATCCCAAATTTGTAAACACAAAATTGAAAAGGGATCCAATGCCAAATATTTTTATGGATAATTCAGTGATCCAAGAAGTAGCTGAAACAATGGGCCGCATGCGCATTCTTACAAATGAGCAGAACTTGGGCCTGGCCTCCTCGGAACTAAATCGACGCCTGAAAAGGATCAGGTCAGGTCATCGATCAGGTGGATGAATAAAAGGCTCTTCTATATTTATTTGATAGTACAGATCAACATTCTCTTTGGAAAGAGATTTGAAAGATAGGGATAACAAATGAACGCGATTTTGATACAATATTGACAAACATGGTTCCTTATAACGATCGAATCTGATGCACTTAACATTTGGAGAATGATTTTGCCAGTATGTATCAGTCGGATCCAAATTAAAATTTGATGATCAACATCGGGATAAGTTTGCCGACATCAAGCCCTTGTGCCGAGCGCGCGGACCCGGAATTGAACGAAGGAATAACACTTGATGAAGTGCATAGTGTGTTTCGGGCAAAAGTACGCAAAGCCATATGGGAGTGGATGACCACTCTAACTCGCTCTTGCACAAGATATGCTCATATTGCTTTGATTCCGGCACGACCACAACGGAATGGAATAAAGGTAAGTATTATAACCGTACCAATCCCCAAATCAGGCGATCCCTCAATAATCGAAGTAATTATCCCCAGCAAGATATACTGCGGTTTTCTAAATATAAACTGAATAAATGGCTCATGCGATCCATAATTGTCAGCTTCAAAATATCACATGTTCAAGATCCAGTCAGCTCCAAATTATCACTTTATCTCTATAAGACCCAAAGTTGTCAGCTTCAAATTATCACGTAGCTGATGACAAAAACACCACACTAGGTATTATTGCAATTAGAATATGTGTGGATTATAAACACTACGATTGTGGACGATTGGACTTTATCCTCAGCTTCCAATGATCACTTTGTATAAATATATCTATGAGATCCATTTCAGGTTCTGTATGTGTCTATGCGATCCATATTTATCAGTTCCCAATTATCACTGTATCTCTATGACACCCAAAGTTGTCAGCTTCAAATGATCACATAGCTGATGAAAAAACATCGCACTGGGTATTATGGCAATTAGGATCGATATGAGTGGTTTATAAACACTACGATTGTTTATCTACATCACACTGGTATAAAGAGAGAGGGCAGGGTCTTAAAGTAAGACTACCTACAAACCTTTTAAATCTAGAAATTGTTTGGCCTTTCCAGTCATTATACGGTATATCATCCAAAATGGTCAGAGCCCTGAGAATGGTCGATTTCTTGAAATAATTGCCAATTGGAGAGAATATTCTATGATGCCTTCCTGGTTGTCTCAGGAACCGATTTTGAATATTCTCGTTAGAGCTTACTAAATCAAAAATGAATGGGGGAAACAATCATATATTGCCACGAGTGAGCGAAGCGAACAAGCTTTGGGAGGGGGGGGGGTTTCTCCATAAGAAAATGAAAATGAGATTGCATGTGAGGTGCTCGGGACCGTTTTAAAATACGAAATTCCAACTACGTATGCACTTAGTCTAGTAAAATTGCTATTATCAATTTTTAAAGTGTGCAATTCAATATGAAATCAACTTTTCTCTAAATTATGAGAGTACGTCATGGCGTTTTATTTACTTAACATTTTAGATGATGTTTTTAGAAGTCTCATGAGAGAGGTTATATTATCTTTGAGTTGGTCAACACGTGGATTCAAAGTTATATAAATTTTGATCATGCACCAAGCCCACAAAGTTTGTGTTTGGTACATCTAGCTATCACATCTGCTCCTAGTTTCAAAAGAGCTGGCTTTTAGACTTCGGACAGACATCTCTGACCACTCCACATGCAGGCGATATCCACATGTGTTGATAGCCTGAGGAATTTGTGTTTGCTTTTATTTTTTAAAACTTCTTTTATTTAATTTCTTGGCCACTTTCAGAAATATTACCCAGGCAATAGCATCTATTGATTCAGGTGATAAGATAATACTTCATTATAGTAAGGTAACTATTACCAACGCAAACAAAAACTGTATTATAACACATAAAACAAACGATTTGTCCATTTTTTTGTTTATTGTTTTAAAATAACATACAGAAAACCACATATTTACAGTTGTTCTTTTAATTGAAATATTTGAAAACTCTTTCATTTAGTACTGGATTCAAAATACATTTACTTTAGATTCAAAATACATTTGCTTTTACTGTACATTATATGACTATCTAACTAAATGCAATAACTGAACACAATTTTTTGAAAATATCAAGAAATAGAACAAATGGACCTTGGACACTGAATGTCGTGTGTCATGATACTTCATGTATATCAACATGAAATATCTAACGGTGAAATTATTAACATACATGTAGTCTAAGTATGAAGAAAACACATGTTAAGTTAAATTTAGAATTGTTACACATAGCAGCAAATGTTGTTTTTTAATTATAACTTACATATTGCGCAACATGTCAAATGATGTTATGTTACATACAGTCCAACATATAGCCACAAGAAAACCTGACCAATGAGGCACTTGATTTGTACGATTTCCTTTTGCATCTTTTTAAACGGTTTTTCCTAGGGTCGCAGGGTTCGGGCGAACCCTCCCCCCCCCCCGGCCAAAAATTCTTTCAAAATCATGCAGTTTTTCAGCACTTTGAGCACTTCTCGAGTGATTTTACACACTACCCTACCACGTGACCACATTTAAAAATGATACAGGGTACGGTTAAGTTGCAAATGGAGCGGGTATTCTCTATCTTTGTCCATTGGGCTTTTCTGGTAATAATACGTTGCAAACTGCTCGATGAATCTATACAATGTATAGTAGAACGCTTAGAATATGTGTAAAATCTAGTATACATTCAGAACTATGGAAATAAACAAACGTCCTCCATTTGCAACTTCCCTGTAGCCTGTACTTCTTTTAAAGGAATACAGGATACAGTATGGGGGTATAGTAGTGTGTTTTAGCCATATTTGGGCCAAAATTGTCAAATGTGAACCCCCCTGGAAATTTTTGAAAACTGAACCCTCCTTGACAAATCTTGGCTACGGGCCTGTAAAAAGTTATAGTTCCACTTGAGACTAACAAATCAGTCATGACTTTTATTATTTTACACCATAGTACAGTGTATATGTAATAAAAGATAGCGCAGTAGCATAAATCAACATCATAATGGAAAATAATAACCCCTAATCATATTTATGTACTGTACTGTATATATATATATATATTTACAAAAGGAATTGAATTGAATTGAATCGACATCTCTCTTAATTAAGTTATACAGATTGAATCTTTGAATTGTATCATCTCCTTTATACTACACCAAACTCTGAAACTATGACTTTCATATTGTAAATATATAATGTATTTAGACTACATGACAGGACTGCATCACTATCTTTGTAGGCATTTGTTAGAATATTGGCAGCCACTTTTGAAGGCACTGGGTTATTATATAGTCAAAGCCTTTTGTTAGGCTGCAGGCGTTACGTTATATTTTAACTTAATTTATTACTCTGCATAGTCAAGGCTTTTATATATTTTATAACTATACAAAGTCAAGGTTGTTATAGTGTTTAGGAAATGGGTTGTTAAGGACAGGCTCCTATGTTAGTCTATAGGCTTTAGGTTATTATTATAAGCAATACCTTTGTTAGTCTGTAGGCTCCTAGTGTTATTACACATCTATACAGAATGCTACTAAAAGAATGACTATTCTCAATTACAAGGTTATAGTCTGACCTTGTGTACATCACTATGTGTTTTAAGACTATGCAATTTTTAAGTCCATGAGCAAAGTATTGCGTTTGTTAATTGGCAGTCTGTTAATGTTTTAGTATACATATAGCAAGCACAGCAACAGTGGTCTAAGGCTGAAAGAGAAAATAAAAGTGTTATTGATATAAACTACTAGATACATATTGAGAGAAATTAGTAGTGTTTACAGGCATGTGTACATGTACATTGATAGACCATTAGCATGTAATATAATTTATGTAATGTAACTATTACATGTTACAGATTTTTACAAATTGCTTTTAGAAAAATCATTTTTTATTTTTTCCAATAAGGTTTATTTACTTAAAATATTCGCATGTTGATTAAAACATCTTTTAATTTCAACTACTATTAGTCTCAACTACTAGTATCTATTTTCCAAGTATAAATCCAAAGTACAGTCTAGAACCAAGGAAATTCTGTAACCTCGGCCAATATATAACTTTGTAATTTATAAACGATTATATACGATTGTATACAGTTAAAATCATGTCACATTTAATAGTCATTGATTTATTGTTTAGGGTGCTAATTGCAAAAATATTGTCAATGGGATGGGATAAATCAACAATCTACTTTAGTTTCTTCAATTCATAAAGAGAAAGAGGTGAGAGAAGAGAGGAAAGAGGGGGTTGATTGGAACAGCCTTTGGCCAAGGTTTCTTTAGGCTTGGTTCTAGACTCTGCCATTGTGCCATCAATAATACATTTAAAAGTAACTTGAAGAAGTAGATCCATACATGTCCTGTTTGGACATAATTACCTTGTCGTCTTTGTCATCTTCATTGTGTTTGTTTGCTTTGGGAGTGGTAGGTCCCCCTGGGGCGCCCGGAGAGCCTGGAGGCTTGTCCCCATGGTGTTTGTGTAATTTAGGGTGGCGGGCAGGCTCCACTGGTGCTTTAGAAATTTTTTCCATATGACGTTTTCTGTAAGTATCACAAGAAGTTCAGTCTTTGTATTAATTATTTTAAAAACATATCATAGGGTAAGGACATTGTTAAGTTGGCGACAAAAGAAAAAAGTATCATTAACACAATAAAGGTATCTTATACTAGGGTTGTATGAAGTATTTTCAGTCCAAAAGACCTTTGCTAATTGCCCAAGCATGATGCAACGGAGGGTGTTTCTCATTTTATTTGACGGTGTATGGTGTATTTTAATTTTGAAGGGTGGGGGTGTGTGGTTTCAAGTTGGTATAAGGGGTTATGCGATGGAAGAGACTGAGGCAAACATGGGAGATGAATGATGGAATGTAAACATTGAAAACACATATATGACAATGCTGGTGTCATATCACAAAGTCATACATTGATGTACCGAGTCAAAGTTGATGAAGTCCAATATGTACGTTTGTACACTATGTACACTATTGACTACTTTTTAGACAACCCCCGTATATAAAACTAATTGACGGATGGGACACCCCAGGGGACCTTAGTAATGTACAGTGGTCTGTTGCCAAGATGCAGGCTGTGTTGGGTGCCTAGGACGATTGCTACGGACACATATCAGCTGCACAGGGTCATTCTTATCATCTTCCGGCGATGCATCTCCATAGCAACAACAGCAGAAACTGCTGATGAAAATGATGAAAAATGATTACATGCTTTGAGAGGAATGAAAAAATACATACAATTACATATATGATCTCATGAAATATTAATCCATGCACTTTTAAAATGACACCACCATAGGAGGTTATAAACAAATCCACCAAAAGTTATCGTACAAGGTGTTCACCATGCATACACAGTATTTAAAATGCTGTTAAAAGCATATAGATATAGGGCATAAGACTTCAACACAATTTTACTTTCGTGTGAGGTTTACATATAGATTTTCTTATAGAACGAGCCTATCACATTTCTTCAGGTACTCACATGTGTTAGTTTTTTGTAAATTGTAATTTACAAAATGTTTTTAAGTTTTATTTTTAAAGAAATAATGCAATTTTGTTTTTAAAGCATCCACTAATCACAGAGTAAATGATCTTACCTTCTGAATCTAATTAAGAGTACAATGAGTACAACAAGGACGATGAAGCCAATCACAGCAGCAATGATGATTCCAACTATAATCAAAAATAAGAACATACAACTAAAAGTAACAAGTACAGTAGCCTCCTCTATCGACTGAAATAGCTCAGACTCTTTTAGCAAAAACTGAACAATTTATGTCTCCCCTAAAGTGTGACAGCATCAGTACTTCTTTTGGAACATATATACGAGGCTGTTTATGTTTGGCGATTTTATAAGAAAGGTTATCATCTTGAACCTTTTGAATGGGAAACCGAACCGAAGGAGAAGTTAACAGCCTTTGGGATATGAGTTGATCAGGCAAAATAAGTATAAGTTCTCAATTTAAGTTTATTTACATCAATGCTTCACCAATTTTTACCTAGAGATGTGTTATCATTGGTTGGGTCGCTTGGACCTAGGTATGTACCCTCAGAAGAGCTGCCAGGCTTGGGTGTTGTGGTTGGCGCTTCTGTTGTTGTTGTCGTAGTAGTTGGCACCCAATTAGTTGGCCCACAAAATACCTCAATGTTACTGTCAGCTACAATATTGACATATTGATCGAAAGAATAATTATTAAGGTCAGGAAATGTTATAGCTCGTTGGTATAGGTACATGGTTGAAATTCTAAGTTGGCCTACAAAATACCCAAATGTTACTGGCAGCCACTACAGACATTTTGATGACAAGAATAATCATGAAGGTCGTGAAATGAAATGTTATACGTCGTTGGTGTAGGTACATGGTTGAATGAGTTGGGATACATCTTCTATCCACACACGTCATATTTACCTTCGTATTGTAGCCAAAAACCTTTATCTTCTTTCCAGTTATCAGATATAAAGTGAACTTCTACAGTGTTGCTGTATGTTGTGTAGTTATACATTCTTGGTAGTTTTCCACACCTGGTAATAGCCTGCCCACCATCCATTATTTTCACCTAAGAACGATAAACTATTGTACGAACATACAGAAAACATTTTGGATGCTGGGATTTCCTTTTTGTGAACACTGTTGGCTGTTTCCTTTCTATATAATCTGTTTCAATACTTTTGATCATTACTCTTATGACACTTGTGCTTGTGCTGGCATATTTTATGTGGCGATATTTTATATGAAATTGTCAATATTTTCCAGAGAATATATGACTCAATTTCGTCATTACTAAAAATATCCTATCAAGAATTTTAATGACTCACCTTGTCTTTTGTACAACTGTGACTCCACTCTAGAGCAGAATCGGGAAACTTGAACTTTAGTTTCTTCCCTGGGGCTGTAGTCATATTACAGTGACAGTCCTGGTCAGACGTATAGGAGTCTGGGTAATTTGGTGTTGACAGGAAGCCACGTTTTAATCCGAATCGTCCATCCCTCACACAAATATTCTGGGTATTTATTTCTGCAAACAAAACAAATAAATAGAAAAAGATCCAACTTGGCACCACTTACTTAAATACAGTATTTCAAAGAAAAAATATTATTAGTAATTATTTTGCACTACCTTTGTTATTGAATGAATTTTGGCGTATATTCTGCTTTGACCTTTGAGGAATAAAAAGTTTTAACTTCTTTGAACTAAAGCGTCTAATTTTCATGTTTAATTGCTGTTTAACTTTAGTCCCCTCCGTTTCATCAACCCCTACACCAAGGGGTGATTGGTGGAGTAAGTTCGGTTTTGATATATTCCATTCAGCATGTTCAATTTCTTGTACATTAGCTTGTTCAACTTTGTCGAGATCCATCTTTCTTATCTCTGTTTGAGATGTTATCAGACGTGACCTCTTTGTTTTTCTTCTTTGCCATAATGGTCCTCTTATTATTGGTATTTTATGGATATCGTTCATTTTCCTTTGCATTAGATTCAACCCTTGAATATTGATTTAAGTCAGTCTTGTTTCACAAATGTATGCCCACTTTCTTTTAAATGTTTGTTCACTGCAGCTTAATCGTGTACGTATAACAAGCTACATAAATCAAAATATAAATTTGGTTCCAATTTATAGCGTGTGCCCACATTTAACTAGACATGTAAATTGAACAAGTTCAATTTAAGACTCCAGATTTCAAACTTTGTTTAAGCTGAGTCATCCAGAACTTGTAAGCCGAGTCATTCAGAATAAGCTGAGTCAGCTAGAATATAGACATTTAGACAACTTTTAAGAAGGCTATCTTCGACTCTATTAGCTTAACATGGGGATATCATCATATCGACTTTTCGAGACTTCAAACCGCTATAACTATCTAACCAGAAGTTAGATCGAAATTTGGTTTAAAGATTCTGATTCCTGAGAAAATTCTACCCTTAATTCATAACTCATACGTTAAACTTGGAGAATTTTTTATTTTGACCTACATTTCGGACACCATATCTCAAAAGTGGGTCAAAAAACTTTCTGACGGCAGAAGGCTAACACTATAAGCACACTCTTTGCTACCTGTATACAAAATTTTGAAGCAAATCCTTAAAGTGTAATGTCAGAATGGCAAAAATAAGGAAAAACTATGAATTTGACCTAGATTTTGACCAAGGCATTTTTGCGTCCAAATTTTAAAGCTAGATAGCCTTCGAGGTCCCCTCCTTTTATAGGCTTTCAGAATATTAAGCTGTACTCAGTCTATGTCTGGTATTTTACACTTCAAAAAATCCTTTTTCTCATTGACATAATATGGGGCACCAAATTTAGCTTTCAAAACGCCATAACTTTCGAACCGGAAGTCGGATCGAAATTTGATTTGCAGATTCGGATTCCTGACAAAATTCTACCCCTAATTTATAACCCATACGTTAAATTTGGAAATTTTTTATTTTGACCTACTTTTTGGACACGCCATAAGTTCCGAACCGGAAGTCGGATTGAAATTTGGTTTGCAGATTCGGATTCCTGAGAAAATTCTACCTCTAATTCATAACTCAAACGTTGAATCTGGAGAACTTGTTATTTTGACCTACTTTTCGGACACCATATCTCAAAAGTGGGTCAAAATACTTTCTGACGGCAAAAGGCTAACACTATTAGCACACTCTTTGCTACCTGTATACAAAATTTTGAAGCAAATTATTAAAGTGTAGTGTCAGAATCGTAAAAATAAGGAAAAACTATGAATTTGACCTAGATTTTGACCTAGGCATTTTGGTGTCCAAATTTTGAAGCTATTTAGCTTTTGAGGTCCCCTTCTTTTATAACCATTCATTATGTTAAGCTGTACTCAGTCTATATCCTGTATTTTACACTTCGAAACAGTCTTTTATCCCATTGACTTAACATAGGCACCAAATTTAGCGATTTTTGAGCTTTCAAAACGCCATAACTTCCGAAATAGAAGTCCGATCTAAATTTGGTTTGCAGATTTGGATTCCTGAGAAAATTCTACATCTTTTTCATAGCTCACACATTCGATTTGGAGCATGTTTAGGCGTGACCTACATTTCGGACGCCATATCTCAAAATCGGTAAGAGTAATCAAAATTCTGATGTCATATCTTTGATTCGCCTTTTTCTAAGCTACACGATGAAAAAAAGATGAAGGCGTTACGAAGAGTATTGACGAAGATATGATGAAGAATGTTGAAAATGTAAGATTTGACCTAGTTCTTGACCTTTGACCTAGATAAAAATTTGACCTAATTTCCTAGAAAGCCGGTTTCAGTCTTTAGTTAACCATGTAAGTTGGATTAAGTAAGCTGTTATAGTTGACGAGAAATTTGGTGAGGAGGAAGAAAAAAGAAAGAAAAATAATAATAATAATAACTAGATTTGTGAAATTGAACAAGTTCAATTTAAGACTCCAGATTTATTTTACCTAGATAGATCAGTAAAGAGCTGAGTAAGTAACTGAGTAATTAGCTGAGTAAGTACCTTAGTAGTAGTTGAGTAAGTAGCTGAGTAAGTAACTGAGTAAAAAGCTGAGTAGGTAGCTGAGTAAGTAGCTGAGTAAGTACCTGAGTTAGTAGCTGAGTAAGTTGCTAAGTAAGTAATAACTAATTAAGTAATTGAGTAAGTAGTCAAATAAGTAGCTGAGTAGGTAGAGAGGTAAAGTAGGGTATGCAGGAATTTTTGAAAGTATATTTGATCAATCTGCATCGTGAATACTGGCAAGTGCGAATTTCAAACTTCAAAATGGCGTAGAATCTAAACCTGGGGTCGGATTGCAATTTTTGCTACAAGTATACAAAATTTCGGAGAATATCATTGAAGTGTAGTGTCAGAATCGCAAAATAAGAAAAAACTATGAATTTGACCTAGATTTTTTAAACTAGGTATTTTGGTGTCCAAACTTTGAAGGAAAGTAGCTTTTGAGGTCCCCTTCTTCTATGGGCTTTCATTATGTTTAGCTGTACTCATTCTATATCTCGTATTTTTACACTTCAAAAAATTATTCGGTCCCATTGATTTAACATGGGGCACCAAATTTAGCGATTTTTGAGATCTCAAAACGCCATAACTTCAGAACAAGTAGTCGGATCGAAATTTGTTTTGCAGATCTAGATTTCTGAGAAAATTCTACCCTTAATTCATAACTCATACGTTAATTTTGGAAAACTTTTTACTTTGGCCTACTTTTTGGACACCATATCTCAAAAGTGGGTCAAAATACTTTCTGACGGCAAAACGCTAACACTATAGCATACTCTTTGCTACCTGTATACAAAATTTTAAAGCAAATCATTTAAATATAGTGTCAGAATCGCAAAAATAAGGGAAAACTATAAATTTGACCTAGATTTTGACCTAGGCATTTTGGTGTCCAAATTTTGGAGCTAAGTAGCCTTCGAGGTCCCCTTCTTTAATAGGCTTTCATTAAATTAAGCTGTACTCAGTCTATATCTTGTATTTTACACTTCAAAAAAATATTTTTTCCCATTGCCATAACATGGGGCACCAAATTTAGCGATTTTTGAGCTATCAAAATGACATAAATTCCAAACCAAAAGCCGGATTGAAATTTGGTTTGCAGATTTGGATTCCTGAGAAAATTCTACCCTTAATTCATAACTCATACGTTAAATTTGGAGAACTTTTTAGTTTGACCTACTTTTCGGACACCATATCTCAAAAGTGGGTCAAAATACTTCCTGACGGCAAAAGGCTAACACTATTAGCACACTCTTGGCTACATGTACACAAATTTTCGAAGAATATAATTAATCTGTAGTGTCAGAATCGCAAAAATAAGGAAAAACTTTGAATTTGACCTAGATTTTGACCTAGGCATTTTGGTGTCCAAATTTTTATGAAAAGAAGGTCTTGTGGTCCCTTTCTTTTATGGGCTTCCATTATATTTAGCTGTGCTTAGTCTATATCTCGTATTTTACACTTCAAAAAAATATTTTTTCCCATTGAATTAACATGGGGCACCAAATTTAGCGATTTTTGAATTTTCAAAACGCCATAACTTCTGAACCGGAAGTCAGATCGAAATTTGGTTTTCAGATTCGGAATCCTGAGAAAATTTCCCATAAGACTAATATCCTGGACATTGGATGCGGTGAAATTTTTTTTGGACCTCGTTTTCGGACACTGATATCTCGAAATCGGTTTGAGATACCAAAAAACTAAATCGACCCTAGGTTTTCTACTTTTTTATGAGGAACACAATGAAAAAAACCAGGATCAAAAATATTGAAGGACGACCGAGATAATGGGAAAAAGTGACAAAGTACTGGATTTGACCTAGTTCTTGACCTTTGACCTAGATAAAAATTTGACCTAATTTCCCAGAAAGCCAGATACATTCCCTAGTTAATCATGTAAGCAGCTTAAAGTAAGCTCTTCTAGTTGGTGAGAAATCTGGGAAGGAGGAAGAAGAAGAATAACTAGATTTTGGAAATTGAACGAGTTCAATTTCAGACTCCAGATCTAGACTTTTTTTTAGCCGAGTCATCCAGAATAAGCCAAGTCATCCAAAATAAGCTAAGTCATCCAGCAAAAGATGGATGAATGGATGGATGGATGAAAAAGGAAGGAAGGATAGGATAGAATAGGAAGGAATGATAGGATAGAAAAGGAAAGAAGGATAAAATAGAATAGGAAGAAGGGATAGAATAGGAAGGAGAGGATACGAAGCAATGGTAGATAGGAAGGATAGGATAGGATCAGAAAGGAAGGATGGATGCATTTTTCTATATTTTCTTCTCTACTCTTGACTTTCTATCAGGATACCATCAGATTGATTTTTCTTGAAATTTCAAAACGCCATAACTTCCGAACCGGAAGTCAGATCGAAATTTGATTTGCAGATTCGGATTCCTGACAAAATTCTACCCCTAATTCATAACTCATACGTTAAATTTGGCGAATTTTTATTTTGACCTACTTTTCGGACACGCCATTACTTTTGAACCGGAAGTCGAATCGAAATTTGGTTTGCAGATTTGGATTTCTGAGAAAATTCTATACTTAATTCATAACTCAAACATTAAATTTGGAGAATTTTTTATTTTGACCTACTTTTCGGACACCGTATCTCAAAAGTGGGTCAAAATTCTTTCTGACGGCAAAAGGCTAACGCTATTAGCGCACTCTTGGCTACATGTATACAAAATTTCGAAGAATATAATTAATCTGTATAGTAGTGTCAGAATAGCAAAAATAAGGAAAAACTTTGAATTTGACCTAGATTTTGACCTAGGCATTTTGGTGTCCAAATTTTGAAGCTAGATGGCTTTTGATGTCCCCTTATTTTAAAAGCTTTCATTATATTTAGCTGAACTCAGTCTATATTTCGTATTTTTCACTTCAAAAAAATCTTTTTTTCCCATTGACTTAACATGGGCACCAAATTTAGCGATTTTGAGCTTTCAAAACGCCATAACTTCCGAACCGGAAGTCCGATCCGAATTTGGTTTTCAGATTCGGAATCCTGAGAAAATATCCCATAAGACTAATATCCTAGACATTTGATTCGGAGAATTTTTTTTTGGACCTCGTTTTCGGACACTGATATCTCGAAATCGGTTTGAGATATCAAAAAACTAAATCGACCCTAGATTTCTCCTTTTTTATGAGGAACACAATAATAGAAACCCGGATCGAAAATATTGAAGGACGACCGAGAAAATTGAAAAAGTGACAAAGTACTGGATTTGACCTAGTTCTGACCTTTGACCTAGATAAAAATTTGACCCAATTTCCGAGGAACTAGATTCTGGACCTAAATTGACCAAATGACTGACTTTACTGAAAACCTTATGGTTATTGAGAAAACTGGGTTAGAATAAGAATAATAAAAAGAATAATAAGAAGAATAAGAAAACTGACGAAAACAATAGACTCCAGATTTCATCTGGAGTCTAATAACTAGATTTGTGAAATTGAACAAGTTCAATTTAAGACTCCAGATTTATTTTACCTAGATAGATCAGTAAAGAGCTGAGTAAGTAACTGAGTAATTAGCTGAGTAAGTACCTTAGTAGTAGTTGAGTAAGTAGCTGAGTAAGTAACTGAGTAAAAAGCTGAGTAGGTAGCTGAGTAAGTAGCTGAGTAAGTACCTGAGTTAGTAGCTGAGTAAGTTGCTAAGTAAGTAATAACTAATTAAGTAATTGAGTAAGTAGTCAAATAAGTAGCTGAGTAGGTAGAGAGGTAAAGTAGGGTATGCAGGAATTTTTGAAAGTATATTTGATCAATCTGCATCGTGAATACTGGCAAGTGCGAATTTCAAACTTCAAAATGGCGTAGAATCTAAACCGGGGGTCGGATTGCAATTTTTGCTACAAGTATACAAAATTTCGGAGAATATCATTGAAGTGTAGTGTCAGAATCGCAAAATAAGAAAAAACTATGAATTTGACCTAGATTTTTTAAACTAGGTATTTTGGTGTCCAAACTTTGAAGGAAAGTAGCTTTTGAGGTCCCCTTCTTCTATGGGCTTTCATTATGTTTAGCTGTACTCATTCTATATCTCGTATTTTTACACTTCAAAAAATTATTCGGTCCCATTGATTTAACATGGGGCACCAAATTTAGCGATTTTTGAGATCTCAAAACGCCATAACTTCAGAACAAGTAGTCGGATCGAAATTTGGTTTGCAGATCTAGATTTCTGAGAAAATTCTACCCTTAATTCATAACTCATACGTTAATTTTGGAAAACTTTTTACTTTGGCCTACTTTTTGGACACCATATCTCAAAAGTGGGTCAAAATACTTTCTGACGGCAAAACGCTAACACTATTAGCATACTCTTTGCTACCTGTATACAAAATTTTAAAGCAAATCATTTAAATATAGTGTCAGAATCGCAAAAATAAGGGAAAACTATAAATTTGACCTAGATTTTGACCTAGGCATTTTGGTGTCCAAATTTTGGAGCTAAGTAGCCTTAAAGGTCCCCTTCTTTGATAGGCATTTATTAAATTAAGCTGTACTCAGTCTATATCTTGTATTTTACACTTCAAAAAAATCTTTTTTCCCATTGCCATAACATGGGGCACCAAATTTAGCGATTTTTGAGCTATCAAAACGACATAAATTCCAAACCAAAAGCCGGATTGAAATTTGGTTTGCAGATTTGGATTCCTGAGAAAATTCTACCCTTAATTCATAACTCATACGTTAAATTTGGAGAACTTTTTAGTTTGACCTACTTTTCGGACACCATATCTCAAAAGTGGGTCAAAATACTTCCTGACGGCAAAAGGCTAACACTATTAGCACACTCTTGGCTACATGTACACAAATTTTCGAAGAATATAATTAATCTGTAGTGTCAGAATCGCAAAAATAAGGAAAAACTTTGAATTTGACCTAGATTTTGACCTAGGCATTTTGGTGTCCAAATTTTTATGAAAAGAAGGTCTTGTGGTCCCTTTCTTTTATGGGCTTCCATTATGTTTAGCTGTGCTTAGTCTATATCTCGTATTTTACACTTCAAAAAAAAAAATTTTCCCATTGAATTAACATGGGGCACCAAATTTAGCGATTTTTGAATTTTCAAAACGCCATAACTTCTGAACCGGTAGTCAGATCGAAATTTGGTTTTCAGATTCGGAATCCTGAGAAAATTTCCCATAAGACTGATATCCTGGACATTGGATTCGGTGAAATTTTTTTTGGACCTCGTTTTCGGACACTGATATCTCGAAATCGGTTTGAGATACCAAAAAACTAAATCGACCCTAGGTTTTCTACTTTTTTATGAGGAACACAATGAAAAAAACCAGGATCAAAAATATTGAAGGACGACCGAGATAATGGGAAAAAGTGACAAAGTACTGGATTTGACCTAGTTCTTGACCTTTGACCTAGATAAAAATTTGACCTAATTTCCCAGAAAGCCAGATACATTCCCTAGTTAATCATGTAAGCAGCTTAAAGTAAGCTCTTCTAGTTGGTGAGAAATCTGGGAAGGAGGGAGAAGAAGAATAACTAGATTTGTGAAATTGAACAAGTTCAATTTAAGACTCCAGATTTATTTTACCTAGATAGATCAGTAAAGAGCTGAGTAAGTAACTGAGTAATTAGCTGAGTAAGTACCTTAGTAGTAGTTGAGTAAGTAGCTGAGTAAGTAACTGAGTAAAAAGCTGAGTAGGTAGCTGAGTAAGTAGCTGAGTAAGTACCTGAGTTAGTAGCTGAGTAAGTTGCTAAGTAAGTAATAACTAATTAAGTAATTGAGTAAGTAGTCAAATAAGTAGCTGAGTAGGTAGAGAGGTAAAGTAGGGTATGCAGGAATTTTTGAAAGTATATTTGATCAATCTGCATCGTGAATACTGGCAAGTGCGAATTTCAAACTTCAAAATGGCGTAGAATCTAAACCGGGGGTCGGATTGCAATTTTGATTTCAGATCCGGATTCCGGGTGTCTACAAAACTAAGACCTAAGACCTACAAAACTAAGACCCCCCACGTAATAAAGCTAAGACCCTGTTATAAAACTAAGACCCCCCATGTAATAAAACTAAGACCCTGTTATAAAACTAAGACCCCCACGTTATAAAACTAAGACCCTGTTATAAAACTAAGACCGCCCACGTAATAAAACTAAGACCCCCCCCACGTTATAAAACTAAGACCCTGTTATAAAACTAAGACCCCCCACGTTATAAAACTAAGACCCTGTTATAAAACTAAGACCCCCCACGTTATAAAACTAAGACCCTGTTATAAAACTAAGATCCCCCACGTAATAAAACTAAGACCCTGTTATAAAACTAAGACCCCCCACGTTATAAAAGTAAGACCCTGTTATAAAACTAAGACCCCCACGTTATAAAACTAAGACCCTGTTATAAAACTAAGACCCCCCCCCATAATAAAACTAAGACCCTGTTATAAAACTAAGACCCCCCCACGTTATAAAACTAAGACCCTGTTATAAAACTAAGACCCCCACGTTATAAAACTAAGACCCTGTTATAAAACTAAGACCCCACACGTAATAAAACTATGACCCTGTTATAAAACTAAGACCACCCACGTTATAAAACTAAGACCCTGTTATAAAACTAAGACCCCCCCACGTAATAAAACTAAGACCCTGTTATAAAACTAAGACCCCCCACGTTATAAAACTAAGACCCTGTTATAAAACTAAGACCCCCCACGTAATAAAACTAAGACCCTGTTATAAAACTAAGACCCCCACGTTATAAAACTAAGACACTGTTACAAAACTAAGACCCCCACGTAATAAAACTAAGACCCTGTTATAAAACTAAGACCCCCAGAATATTTTGAATTTTTCAGAAAATGTGTCCAACATATTGCTCTAAATGATAGGAGCTTTGAAATTTTGATTAAATATCTAGAAATAGTCTACAGAAAAAATGAAAAAAAATGATTTTAAAAGAGGTCTATTTTCCTTTTTCTGACCACAATTTTTGTTTCAGACAATTTTTCTTATTTTCAAAGCTCCTATCATATGAAGCAATATATTGGGCACATTTTCTGAAAAAATCAAAATATTATGTTCAGTGACCTTACCGATACCCTTACTTTTAACTTTTTTCAGTCACATTTTCAGAGGGCTGAAAAACCATTTCAGCATGGTTAGGGTCATTTTGACATGACCATTGTGATCCTGGTCATGTGAATGATAAATGGGAGTAGTAAAAATGACTGAAGATCAAAGCAGAACTCTGCTATCTTAGTTCAAAAAATCTAAAATCACATGGTTTTTTCATTTACTATTTGGTGTAAATTTCGAATAACTTCTCCAAGACCTTAAGCTTATCTTTATATCTATATCTATAAGACTATCTTTTGTAGAATCTGTATGTTACTGGGGAACACATGTGCCAGAGGCAAGACTACCTCGCGAGCAGAGCAAGGCACGATGATTGATTCTTAGTTTTATAACAGGGTCTTAGTTTTATAACAGGGTCTTAGTTTTACAACGTGGGGGGTCTTAGTTTTATAACAGGGTCTTAGTTTTATAACGTGGGGGGTCTTAGTTTTATAACAGGGTCTTAGTTTTATTACGTGGGGGGTCTTAGTTTTATAACAGGGTCTTAGTTTTATAACGTGGGGGGTCTTAGTTTTATAACAGGGTCTTAGTTTTATTACGTGGAGGGTCTTAGTTTTATAACAGGGTCTTAGTTTTATTACATGGGGGGTCTTAGTTTTATAACAGGGTCTTAGTTTTATTACGTGGGGGGTCTTAGTTTTATAACAGGGTCTTAGTTTTATAACGTGGGGGGTCTTAGTTTTATAACAGGGTCTTAGTTTTATTACGTGGAGGGTCTTAGTTTTATAACAGGGTCTTAGTTTTATTACGTGGGGGGTCTTAGTTTTATAACAGGGTCTTAGTTTTATTACGTGGGGGGTCTTAGTTTTATAACAGGGTCTTAGTTTTATAACGTGGGGGGTCTTAGTTTTATAACAGGGTCTTAGTTTTATTACGTGGGGGGTCTTAGTTTTATAACAGGGGCTTAGTTTTATTACGTGGGGGGTCTTAGTTTTATAACAGGGTCTTAGTTTTATTACGTGGGGGGTCTTAGTTTTATAACAGGGTCTTAGTTTTATTACGTGGGGGGTCTTAGTTTTATAACAGGGTCTTAGTTTTATAACGTGGGGGTCTTAGTTTTATAACAGGGTCTTAGTTTTATTACGTGGAGGGTCTTAGTTTTATAACAGGGTCTTAGTTTTATTACGTGGGGGGTCTTAGTTTTATAACAGGGTCTTAGTTTTATTACGTGGGGGGTCTTAGTTTTATAACAGGGTCTTAGTTTTATAACGTGGGGGGTCTTAGTTTTATAACAGGGTCTTAGTTTTATTACGTGGAGGGTCTTAGTTTTATAACAGGGTCTTAGTTTTATTACGTGGGGGGTCTTAGTTTTATAACAGGGTCTTAGTTTTATTACGTGGGGGGTCTTAGTTTTATAACAGGGTCTTAGTTTTATTACGTGGGGGGTCTTAGTTTTATAACAGGGTCTTAGTTTTATTACGTGGGGGGTCTTAGTTTTATAACAGGGTCTTAGTTTTATAACGTGGGGGGTCTTAGTTTTATAACAGGGTCTTAGTTTTATTACGTGGGGGGTCTTAGTTTTATAACAGGGGCTTAGTTTTATAACGTGGGGGGTCTTAGTTTTATAACAGGGTCTTAGTTTTATTACGTGGGGGGTCTTAGTTTTATAACAGGGTCTTAGTTTTATTACGTGGGGGGTCTTAGTTTTATAACAGGGTCTTAGTTTTATTACGTGGGGGGTCTTAGTTTTATAACAGGGTCTTAGTTTTATAACGTGGGGGTCTTAGTTTTATAACAGGGTCTTAGTTTTATTACGTGGGGGGTCTTAGTTTTGTAGGTCTTAGGTCTTAGGTCTTAGTTTTGTAGACACCCTCTGGATTCCTGAGGAAATTCTACCCCTAATTCATAACTCATACTTTAAAATTGGAGAACTTTCTATTTTGACCTACATTTCGGACACCATATCTCAAAAGTGGGTCAAAAAACTTATTGACGACAAAATGATAACATTATTAGCACACTCTTTGCTACAAGTATACAAAATTTCGGAGAATATCATTGAATTGTAGTGTCAGAATCGCAAAATAAAAAAAACTACGAATTTGACCTAGATTTTGAACTAGGTATTTTGGTGTCCAAACTTTGAAGGAAAGTAGCTTTTAAGGTCCCCTTCTTCTATGGGCTTTCATTATGTTTAGCTGTACTCATTCTATATCTCGTATTTTTACACTTCAAAACATTATTCGGTCCCATTGATTTAACATGGGGCACCAAATTTAGCGATTTTTGAGATCTCAAAACGCCATAACTTCAGAACAAGTAGTCGGATCGAAATTTGGTTTGCAGATCTAGATTTCTGAGAAAATTCTACCCTTAATTCATAACTCATAAGTTAAATTTGGAAAACTTTTTACTTTGGCCTACTTTTCGGACACCATATCTCAAAAGTGGGTCAAAATACTCTTTGACGGCAAAACGCTAACACTATTAGCATACTCTTTGCTACCTGTATACAAAATTTTAAAGCAAATCATTTAAATATAGTGTCAGAATCGCAAAAATAAGGGAAAACTATAAATTTGACCTAGATTTTGACCTAGGCATTTTGGTGTCCAAATTTTGGAGCTAAGTAGCCTTCGAGGTCCCCTTCTTTAATAGGCTTTCATTATATTAAGCTGTACTCAGTCTATATCTCGTATTTTACACTTCAAAAAAATCTTTTTTCCCATTGACATAACATGGGGCAGCAAATTTAGCGATTTTTGAGCTTTCAAAACACCATAACTTCCGAACAGGAGGTCAAATCAAAATTTGATTTGCAGATTCAGATTCCTGATAAAATTCTACCCCTTATTCATAACTCATACGTTACATTTGAAGATTTTTTTATTTTGACCTACTTTTGGGACACCATATCTCAAAAGTGGGTCAAAATACTTTTTGACGGCAAAAGGCTAACACTATTAGCACACTCTTGGCTACATGTATACACAATTTCGAAGAATATAATTAAAGTGTAGTGTCAGAATCGCAAAAATAAGGAAAAGCTTTGAATTTGACCTAGATTTTGACCTAGGCATTTTGTTGTCCAAATTTTCAAGATTAGAAGGTTGTGAGGTCCCCTTCTTTTATGGACTTCCATTATGTTTAGCTGTACTTAGTCTACATCTCGTATTTTACACTTCAAAAAAAAAAATTTTCCCATAGACATAACATGGGGCACCAAATTTAGCGATTTTTGAGCTTTCAAAACGCCATAACTTCCGAACCGGAAGTCGGATCGAAATTTGGTTTGCAGATTTGGATTCCAGAGAAAATTCTATCCTTAAGTCATAGCTCATACGTTAAATTTGGAAACTTTTTATTTTGACCTACTTTTCGGACACGCCATTACTTCCAAACCGGTAGTCGGATCGAAATTTGGTTTGCAGATTCGGATTCCTGAGAAAATTCTATACTTAATTCATAACTCAAATGTCAAATTTTGAGAATTTTTTATTTTGACCTACTTTTCGGACACCATATCTCAAAAATGGGGCAAAATACTTTCTGACGGCAAAAGGCTAACACTATTAGCAGACTCTTAGCTACATGTATACAAAATTTCGAAGAATATAATTTATCTGTTGTGTCAGAATCGCAAAAATAAGGAAAAACTTTGAATTTGACCTAGATTTTGACCTAGGCATTTTGGTGTCCAAATTTTGAAGCTAGATGGCTTATGAGGTCCCCTTCTTTTAAAAGCTTTCATTATATTTAGCTGAACTCAGTCTATATTTCGTATTTTTCACTTCAAAAAAATCTTTTTTCCCATTGATATTAACATGGGGCACCAAATTTAGCGATTTTTGAGCTTTCAAAACGCCATAACTTCCGAACGGGAAGTCGGATCAAAATTTGGTTTGCAGATTCGGATTCCTGAGAAAATTCTACCCTTATTTCATAGCTCATATGTTAAATTTGGAGAAATTTTTGGTTTTGACCTACTTTCAGGACGCCATATCTCAAAATCGCTAAGAGTAATCAAAAAACGGATGGCACACTCTCGATTTGTTTTTTTCTAAGCTACATGTAGACACTAAGATGAAGTAGTTACGACAAACAACAACGAAGATAATTGACAGAATGTTGATTTGACCTTGATTTGACCTAGTTCTTGACCCTTGACCTAGATAAAAATTTGACCTAATTTCCCATCATCCCAGGGACTGCCCCTAGTTGATCATGTAAGCAGCTTAAAGTAAATTCTTTTAGTTGGTGAGAAATCTGGGAAGGAGGAAGATTCTGAAAGAATAATAATAACTAGACATGTAAATTGAACAAGTTCAATTTAAGACTCCAGATTTAAAACTTTTTTGAAGCTGAGTCATCCAAAATACTGTAAGCTGAGCCATTCAGAATAAGCTGAGTCATCTAGAATACAGACATTTAGACAACTCTTAAGTTAGTTATCTTTGTCTCCATTGGCTTAACATGGGGATATCATAATATCGACTTTTCGAGACTTCAAACAACTATAACTATCTAACCAGAATTTGGGTCGAAATTTGGTTTGCAGATTCGAATTTCTGAGAAAATTCTACGTTTGTGTCATAACTCATACATTAAATTTTGAGAACTTTTTGTGTTGACCTACTTTCCGGACGCCATTCCTCAAAATCGGTAAGAGTAATCAAAAAAGACAGTTACAATAATGAAAGGACTGTCTTTAAGCTACATGATGAAAGAAAGATAAAGGAATAACGACTAATAGTAACAAAGATAATTGACATAACATGGGATATCAAAATACCAATTTTTTAATTTTTCAAAACGCCATTACTTCCAAACCGAGTGTCGGATTGAAATTCCTGAGAAAATTCTACCCTTAATTCATAACTCATACGTTAAATTTGGAGAAACTTTCATGTTGACCTACTTTTCGGACACTATATCTCAAAAGTGGGTCAAAATACTTTCTGACGGCAAAAGGCTAACACTATTACCACACTCTTTGCTACCTGTATCCAAACTTTGAAGCAAATAATTAAAGTGTAGTGTCAGAATCGCAAAAATAAGTTAAAACTATAAATTTGACCTAGATTTTGACCTAGGCATTTTGGTGTCCAAATTGTGAAGCTAGCTAGCTTTTGAGGTCCCTTTCTTTTATAGGCTTTCATTATGTAAAGCTGTACTTAGTCTATATCTCGTATTTTACACTTCAAAAAAATATTTTTCCCATTGCCATAACATGGGGCACCAAATTTAGCGATTTTTGAGCTTTCAAAACGACATAACTTCCGAACCAAAAGTCGGATTGAAATTCCGAGAAAATTCTACCCTTAATTCATAACTCATACGTAAAATTTGGAGAACTTTTTAGTTTGACCTACTTTTCGGACACCATATCTCAAAAGTGGGTCAAAATACTTTCTGACGGCAAAAGGCTAACGCTATTAGCACACTCTTGGCTACATGTATAAAAAATTCCGAAGAATATAATTAATCTGTAGTGTCAGAATCGCAAAAATAAGGAAAAACTTTGAATTTGACCTAGATTTTGACCTAGGCATTTTGGTGTCCAAATTTTTATGAAAAGAAGGTCTTGTGGTCCCTTTCTTTTATGGGCTTCCATTATGTTTAGCTGTGCTTAGTCTATATCTCGTATTTTACACTTCAAAAAAATATTTTTTCCCATTGAATTAACATGGGGCACCAAATTTAGCGATTTTTGAATTTTCAAAACGCCATAACTTCTGAACCGGAACTCAAATCGAAATTTGGTTTTCAGATTCGGAATCCTGAGAAAATTTCCTATAAGACTGATATCCTGGACATTGGATTCGGAGAACTTTTTTTTGGACCTCGTTTTCGGACACTGATATCTCGAAATCGGTTTGAGATACCAAAAAACTAAATCGACCTTAGCTTTTCTACTTTTTTATGAGGAACACAATGAAAAAAACCCGGATCAAAAATATTGAAGGACGACCGAGATAATGGGAAAAAGTGACAAAGTACTGGATTTGACCTAGTTCTTGACATTTGACCTAGATAAAAATTTGACCTAATTTCCCAGAAAGCCAGATACATTCCCTATATAACCATGTAGGTTGGATTAAGTAAGATGTTATAGTTGGAGAGAAAATCTGTTAGGAGGAAGAAAGAATAATAATAATAAGAAAACAGGCAAAAACAATAGACTCCAGATTTTCAATCTGGAGTCTAATAATAATAATTAAGACTCCAGATTTAAACTTTGTTTAAGCTGAGTCATCCAGAACTTGTAAGCTGAGTCATTCAAAATAAGCTGAGTCAGCTAGAATATAGACATTTAGACAACTTTTAAGAAGGCTATCTTCGACTCTATTAGCTTAACATGGGGATATCATCATATCGACTTTTCGAGACTTCAAACCGCTATACCTATCTAACCAGAAGTAAGTTCGAAATTTGATTTAAAGATTCTGATTCCTGAGAAAATTCTACCCTTAATTCATAACTCATACATTAAATTTGGAGAATTTTTTATTTTGACCTACATTTCGGACACCATATCTCAAAAGTGGGTCAAAAAACTTTCTGACGGCAGAAGGCTAACACTATAAGCACACTCTTTGCTACCTGTATACAAAATGTTTAAGCAAATCCTTAAAGTGTAATGTCAGAATCGCAAAAATAAGGAAAAACTATGAATTTGACCTAGATTTTGACCAAGGCATTTTTGCGTCCAAATTTTAAAGCTAGATAGCCTACGAGGTCCCCTCCTTTTATAGGCTTTCAGAATATTAAGCTGTACTCAGTCTATATCTGGTATTTTACACTTCAAAAAATCCTTTTTCTCATTGACATAACATGGGGCACCAAATTTAGCGACTTTTGAGCTTTCAAAACGCCATAACTTTCGAACCGGAAGTCGGATCGAAATTTAATTTGCAGATTCAGATTCCTGACAAAATTTTACCCCTAATTCATAACTCATACGTTAAATTTGGAAATTTTTTATTTTGACCTACTTTTTGGACACGTCATAACTTCCGAACCGGAAGTCGGATCGAAATTTAGTTTGCAGATTCGGATTCCTGAGAAAATTCTACCCTTAATTCATAACTCATACGTTGGATCTGGAGAACTTTTTATTTTGACCTACTTTACGGACACCATATCTCAAAAGTGGGTAAAAATACTTTCTGACGGCAAAAGGCTAACACTATGAGCACACTCTTTGCTACCTGTATACAAAATTTTGAAGCAAATTATTAAAGTGTAGTGTCAGAATCGTAAAAATAAGGAAAAACTATGAATTTGACCTAGATTTTGACCTAGGCATTTTGGTGTCCAAATTTTGAAGCTATGTAGCTTTTGAGGTCCCCTTGTTTTATAAGCATTCATTATGTTAAGCTGTACTCAGTCTACATCTTGTATTTTACACTTCGAAAAAGTCTTTTTTCCCATTGACTTAACATAGGCACCAAATTTACCGATTTTTGAGATTTCAAAAGGCTATAACTTCCGAACGGGATGTCGGATCAAATTTTTGTTTGCAGATTCGGATTCCTGAGATAATTCTACACTTATTTGATAACTCACACGTTGACTTTGGAGAACTTTTTATGTTCTGACCTACTTTTTGGACGCCATATCTCAAAATCGGTAAGAGTAATCAAAAAACGATTTGCCTTACGGAATTAGCTTTTTTTCTAAGGAACATGATGAAAAAAACCCGGAGCAAAAATACCAAAGGACGACTGAGAAAACTTGTAAAATAGTGAAAACACACGATTTGACCTAGTTCTTGACCTTTGACCTAGATAAACATTTGACCTAATTTCCCAGAAACTAGGTCTCATTACCCAGCTGACTATGTTAGCAGATTTTAGTAAGTCCTTCTAGTTGCTGAGAAAACTGGCAAAGAAAGAATAATAATAATAATAACTAGACATGTAAATTGAACAAGTTCAATTTAAGACTCCAGATTTAATTCTTTTTTTAAGCTGAGTCATCCAGAATACTTGTAAGCTGAGTCATCCAGAATAAGCTGATCGAGTCAGCTAGAATTTAGACATTTAGACAACTCTCCATTTTTTATCTTCGACTCCATTGGCTTAACATGGGGATATCATCATATCGACTTTTCGAGACTTCAAACCGCTATAACTATCTAACCAGAAGTTAGATTGTATTTTGGTTTAAAGATTCGGACTCCTGAGAAAATTCCACCCTTAATTCATAACTCATACATTAAATTTGGAGATTTTTTTATTTTGACCTACTTTTTGGACACCATATCTCAAAAGTGGGTCAAAATACTTTCTGACAGCAAAAGGCTATCACTATAAGCACACTCTTTGCTACCTGTATACAAAATTTCGAAGCAAATCATTAAAGTGTAATGTCATAATCGCAAAAATAAGCAAAATTATGAATTTGCCCTAGATTTTGACCTTGGCATTTTGGTGTCCAAATTTTAAAGCTAGATAGCCTTCGAGGTCCCCTTCTTTTAAAGGCTTTCAGAATGTTAAGCTGTACTCAGTCTATATCTGGTCTTTTAGACTTCAAAAAAATCTTTTTCCCTATTGACATAACATGGGGCACCAAATTTAGCAATTTTTGAGCTTTCAAAACGCTATAACTTTCAAACAGAAAGTCGGATCGAAATTTGGTTTGCAGATTCAGATTCCTCAGAAAATTCTATCCTTATTTCATAACTCATATGCTAAATTCGAAGAACTTTTATTTTGACCTACTTTTGGGACACCATATCTCAAAAGTGGGTCAAAATACTCTCTGACGGCAAAAGGCTAACACTATTAGCACACTCTTTGCTACCTGTATACAAAATTTTGAAGCAAATCCTAAAAGTGTAGAGCCAGAATCGCAAAAATAAGGAAAAACTATGAATTTGACCTAGATTTTGACCTAGGCATTTTGGTGTCCAAATATTGAAACTAGGTAGCTTTTGAGGTCCCTTTCTTTTATAGGAATTCATTATCTTAAGCTGTACTCAATCTATATCTCGTATTTTACACTTCAAAAAAATCTTTTTTCCTTGACTTCAGGATAACAGGATAACATCAGATCGATTTTTCTCGAAATTTCAAAACGCCATAACTTTCAAACCGGAAGTCGGATCGAAATTTGATTTAAAGATTCGGATTCCTGACAAAATTCTACCCCTTATTCATAACTCATACGTTACATTTGGCGAATTTTTATTTTGACCTACTTTTCGGACACGCCATAACTTTGGAACCGGAAGTCGGATCGAAATTTGGTTTGCAGATTCGGATTCCTGAGAAAATTCTACTCTTAATTCATAACTCATATGTTAAATTTGGAGAACTTTTTATTTTGACCTACTTTTCGGACACCATATCTCAAAAGTGGGTCAAAATACTCTCTGACGGCAAAAGGCTTACACTAATAGCACACTCTTTGCTACCTGTATATAAAATTTTGAAGAAAATTATTAAAGTGTAGTGTCAGAATCATAAAAATAAGGAAAAACTATGAATTTGACCTAGATTTTGACCTAGGCATTTTTGTGTCCAAATTTTGAAGCTATGTAGCTTTTGAGGTACCCTTCTTTTACAAAAGTTCATTATGTTGAGCTGTACCCAGTCTATATCTTGTACTTTACACTTCGAAAAAGTCTTTTTTCCCATTGACTTAACATGGGGCACCAAATTTAGCGATTTTTGAGATTTCAAAACGCCATAACATCCGAACCAGCAGTCGGATCGAAATTTGGTTTGCAGATTCAGATTCCTCAGAAAATTCTACCCTTAATTCATAGCTCATACGTTAAATTTGGAGAACTTTTTATTTTGACCTACTTTTCGGACACCATATCTCAAAAGTGGGTCAAAATACTTTCTGACGGCAAAAGGCTAACACTATTAGCACACTCTTTGCTACCTGTATACAAAATTTTGAAGTAAATTATTAAAGTGTAGTGTCAGAATCGTTAAAATAAGGAAAAACTATGAATTTGACCTAGATTTTGACCTAGGCATTTTGGTGTCCAAATTTTGAAGCTATGTAGCTTTTGAGGTTCCCTTCTTTTATAAACATTCATTATATTAAGCTGTACTCAGTCTATATCTTGTATTTTACACTTCGAAAAAGTCTTTTTTTCCCATTGACTTAACATAGGCACCAAATTTAGCGATTTTTGAGCTTTCAAAACGCCATAACTTCCGAACCGAAAGTCGGATCGGAATTTGGTTTGCAGATTCGGATTCCTGAGAAAATTCTACTCTTAATTCATAACTCATACGTTAAATTTGGAGAACTTTTTATTTTGACCTACTTTTCGGACACCATATCTCAAAAGTGGGTCAAAATACTTTCTGACGGCAAAAGGCTAACACTATTAGCACACTCTTTGCTATCTGTATACAAAATTTTGAAGCAAATTATTAAAGTGTAGTGTCAGAATCGTAAAAATAAGGAAAACTATAAATATGACCTAGATTTTGACCTTTGACCTAGATAAAAATTTAACCTAATTTCCCAGAAACTAGATCTCATCTCCTAACTGACCCTGTAAGTAGATTTGAGTAAGGTCTTCTAGTTGCTGAGAAAACTGGTTCGGAAAGAATAATAATAATAACTAGACATGTAAATTGAACAAGTTCAATTTAAGACTCCAGATTGATTTACTTGAGTAAAGAGCTGAGTAAGTAACTGAGTAGGAAGCTGAGTACGTAGATGATTAAGTAATTGAGTAGAGTAGCTGAGTAGGTAGCTGAGTAAGCAGCTGAGTAGGTAGCTGAGTAAGTAGCTGAGTAGGTAGCCAAGTAGCTGAGAAGTAGGTAGCTAAGTAGGTAGCCAAGTAGGTATGTAGGTAGGTAGGTAAGTAGGAATTTTTGACCGGAAGTCGGATTGAAATTTGGTTTGCAGATTCGGATTCCTGGGAAAATTTTACCTTTAATTCATAACTCATAAGGGATATTTTGAGAATTTTTTATTTTGACCTATTTTTAGGACACCATATCTCAAAAGTGGGTCAAAATACTTTGTGACGGCAAAAGGCTAACACTATAAGCACACTCTTTGCTACGTGTATACAAAATTTCGAAGTAAATCATTAAAGTGTAATGTCAGAATCGCAAAAATAAGGAAAAACTATGAATTTGACCTAGATTTTGACCTAGGCATTTTGGTGTCCAAATTTTAAAGCTAGATAGGCTTCGGGGTCCCCTTCTTTCATAGGCTTTCAGAATGTTAAGCTGTATTCAGTCTATATCTTGTATTTTACACTTCAAAAAAATCTTTTTCTCATTGACATAACATGGGGCACCAAATTTAGCGATTTTCGAGCCATTTCTTTGGAACCGATAGTCGGATTGAAATTTGGTTTGCAGATTCGGATTCCTGAGAAAATTCTACCCCTAATTCATAACTCATACGTTAAATTTGGCGAATTTTTATTTTGACCTACTTTTCGGACACGCCATAACTTTAGAATCGGAAGTCAGATCGAAATTTGGTTTGCAGATTAGGATTCCTGAAAAAATTCTACTCTTAATTCATAACTCATATGTTAAATTTGGAGAACTTTTTATTTTGACCTACTTTTCGGACACCATATCTCAAAAGTGGGTCAAAATACTCTCTGACGGCAAAAGGCTTACACTATTAGCACACTCTTTGCTACCTGTATATAAAATTTTGAAGAAAATTATAAAAGTGTAGTGTCAGAATCATAAAAATAAGGAAAAACTATGAATTTGACCTAGATTTTGACCTAGGCATTTTTGTGTCCAAATTTTGAAGCTATGTAGCTTTTGAGGTCCCCTTCTTTTACAAAAGTTCATTATGTTGAGCTGTACCCAGTCTATATCTTGTACTTTACACTTCGAAAAAGTCTTTTCTCCCATTGACTTAACATGGGGCACCAAATTTAGCGATTTTTGAGATTTCAAAACGCCATAACATCCGAACCGGCAGTCGGATCGAAATTTGGTTTGCAGATTCAGATTCCTAAGAAAATTCTACCCTTAATTCATAGCTCATACGTTAAATTTGGAGAACTTTTTATTTTGACCTACTTTTCGGACACCATATCTCAAAAGTGGGTCAGAATACTTTCTGACGGCAAAAGGCTAACACTATTAGCACACTCTTTGCTACCTGTATACAAAATTTTGAAGTAAATTATTAAAGTGTAGTGTCAGAATCGTTAAAATAAGGAAAAACTATGAATTTGACCTAGATTTTGACCTAGGCATTTTGGTGTCCAAATTTTGAAGCTATGTAGCTTTTGAGGTTCCCTTCTTTTATAAGCATTCATTATATTAAGCTGTACTCAGTCTATATCTTGTATTTTACACTTCGAAAAAGTCTTTTTTCCCATTGACTTAACATAGGCACCAAATTTAGCGATTTTTGAGCTTTCAAAACGCCATAACTTCCGAACCGAAAGTCGGATCGGAATTTGGTTTGCAGATTCGGATTCCTGAAAAAATTCTACTCTTAATTCATAACTCATACGTTAAATTTGGAGAACTTTTTATTTTGACCTACTTTTCGGACACCATATCTCAAAAGTGGGTCAAAATACTTTCTGACGGCAAAAGGCTGACACTATTAGCACACTCTTTGCTATCTGTATACAAAATTTTGAAGCAAATTATTAAAGTGTAGTGTCAGAATCGTAAAAATAAGGAAAACTATAAATTTGACCTAGATTTTGACCTTTGACCTAGATAAAAATTTAACCTAATTTCCCAGAAACTAGATCTCATCTCCTTACTGACCCTGTAAGTAGATTTGAGTAAGGTCTTCTAGTTGCTGAGAAAACTGGTTCGGAAAGAATAATAATAATAATAATAAAACTGGCAAAAGCAATAGACTCCAGATTTTCAATCTGGAGTCTAATAATAAAACTGGCAAAAGCAATAGACTCCAGATTTTCAATCTGGAGTCTAATAAGAAAACTGGCAAAAGCAATAGACTCCAGATTTTCAATCTGGAGTCTAATAATAAAGAAAACTGACGAAAGCAATAGACTCCAGATTTTCATCTGGAGTCTAATAACTAGACATGTAAATTGAACAAGTTCAATTTAAGACTCCAGATTTAATACTTTTTTTAAGCTGAGTCATCCAGAATACTTGTAAGCTGAGTCATCCAGAATAAGCTGATCGAGTCAGCTAGAATTTAGACATTTAGACAACTCTCCATTTTTTATCTTCGACTCCATTGGCTTAACATGGGGATATCATCATATCGACTTTTCGAGACTTCAAACTGCTATAACTATCTAACCAGAAGTTAGATTGTATTTTGGTTTAAAGATTCGGACTCCTGAGAAAATTCTACCCTTAATTCATAATTCATACATTAAATTTGGAGATTTTTTTATTTTGACCTACTTTTTGGACACCATATCTCAAAAGTGGGTCAAAATACTTTCTGACGGCAAAAGGCTATCACTATAAGCACACTCTTTGCTACCTGTATACAAAATTTCGAAGCAAATCATTAAAGTGTAATGTCAGAATCGCAAAAATAAGGAAAATTATGAATTTGCCCTAGATTTTGACCTTGGCATTTTGGTGTCCAAATTTTAAAGCTAGATAGCCTTCGAGGTCCCCTTCTTTTAAAGGCTTTCAGAATGTTAAGCTGTACTCAGTCTATATCTGGTATTTTAGACTTCAAAAAAATCTTTTTCCCTATTGACATAACATGGGGCACCAAATTTAGCAATTTTTGAGCTTTCAAAACGCCATAACTTCCGAACCGAAAGTCGGATTGAAATTTAGTTTGCAGATTCGGATTCCTGGGAAAATTCTACCCTTAATTCATAGCTCATATGTTAAATTTTGAGAACATTTTATTTTGACCTACTTTTCGGACACCATATCTCAAAAGTGGGTCAAAATACTTTTTGACGGCAAAAGGCTAACACTATTAGCACACTCTCTGCTACCTGTGTGCAAAATTTTGAAGCAAATTATTAAAGTGTAGTGTCAGAATCGCAAAAATAAGAAAATACTATAAATTTGACCTAGATTTTGACCTAGGCATTTTGCTGTCCAAATTTTAAAGCTAGATAGCCTTCGAGGTCCTCTTCTTTAATAGGCTTTCATTATGTTAAGCTGTACTCAGTCTATATCTCGTATTTAACACTTCGAAGAAGTCTTTTTCCCCATTGACTTAACATGGGGCGCCAAATTTAGCGATTTTGAGATTTCAAAACGCTGTAACTTCCGAACCGGAAGTCGGATTGAAATTTTGTTTGCAGATTTGGATTCCTGAGATCATTCTACACCTATTTGATAATTCACACGTTGAATTTGGAGGACTTTTTATGTTCTGACCTACTTTTCGGACGTCATTTCTCAAAATCGGTAAGAGTAATCAAAAAACGATTTGCCTTTCGGAATTAGCTTTTTATCTAAGCTACAAGATGAAAAAAACCCGGAGCCAAAATACCGAAGGACGACTGAGAAAACTTGTAAAATAGTGAAAACTAACGATTTGACCTAGATTTTGACGTTTGACCTAGATAAACATTTGACCTAATTTCCCAGAAACTAGGTCTCATTACCCAGTTGACTGTGTTAGCAGATTTAAGTAAGTCCTTCTAGTTGCTGAGAAAACTGGTTCGGAAAGAAAAATAATAATAACTAGACATGTAAATTGAACAAGTTCAATTTAAGACTCCAGATTTAATTCTTTTTTTAAGCTGAGTCATCCAGAATACTTGTAAGCTGAGTCATCCAGAATAAGCTGATCGAGTCAGCTAGAATTTAGACATTTAGACAACTCTCCATTTTTTATCTTCGACTCCATTGGCTTAACATGGGGATATCATCATATCGACTTTTCGAGACTTCAAACCGCTATAACTATCTAACCAGAAGTTAGATTGTATTTTGGTTTAAAGATTCGGACTCCTGAGAAAATTCCACCCTTAATTCATAACTCATACATTAAATTTGGAGATTTTTTTATTTTGACCTACTTTTTGGACACCATATCTCAAAAGTGGGTCAAAATACTTTCTGACAGCAAAAGGCTATCACTATAAGCACACTCTTTGCTACCTGTATACAAAATTTCGAAGCAAATCATTAAAGTGTAATGTCATAATCGCAAAAATAAGCAAAATTATGAATTTGCCCTAGATTTTGACCTTGGCATTTTGGTGTCCAAATTTTAAAGCTAGATAGCCTTCGAGGTCCCCTTCTTTTAAAGGCTTTCAGAATGTTAAGCTGTACTCAGTCTATATCTGGTCTTTTAGACTTCAAAAAAATCTTTTTCCCTATTGACATAACATGGGGCACCAAATTTAGCAATTTTTGAGCTTTCAAAACGCTATAACTTTCAAACAGAAAGTCGGATCGAAATTTGGTTTGCAGATTCAGATTCCTCAGAAAATTCTATCCTTATTTCATAACTCATATGCTAAATTCGAAGAACTTTTATTTTGACCTACTTTTGGGACACCATATCTCAAAAGTGGGTCAAAATACTCTCTGACGGCAAAAGGCTAACACTATTAGCACACTCTTTGCTACCTGTATACAAAATTTTGAAGCAAATCCTAAAAGTGTAGAGCCAGAATCGCAAAAATAAGGAAAAACTATGAATTTGACCTAGATTTTGACCTAGGCATTTTGGTGTCCAAATATTGAAACTAGGTAGCTTTTGAGGTCCCTTTCTTTTATAGGAATTCATTATCTTAAGCTGTACTCAATCTATATCTCGTATTTTACACTTCAAAAAAATCTTTTTTCCTTGACTTCAGGATAACAGGATAACATCAGATCGATTTTTCTCGAAATTTCAAAACGCCATAACTTTCAAACCGGAAGTCGGATCGAAATTTGATTTAAAGATTCGGATTCCTGACAAAATTCTACCCCTTATTCATAACTCATACGTTACATTTGGCGAATTTTTATTTTGACCTACTTTTCGGACACGCCATAACTTTGGAACCGGAAGTCGGATCGAAATTTGGTTTGCAGATTCGGATTCCTGAGAAAATTCTACTCTTAATTCATAACTCATATGTTAAATTTGGAGAACTTTTTATTTTGACCTACTTTTCGGACACCATATCTCAAAAGTGGGTCAAAATACTCTCTGACGGCAAAAGGCTTACACTAATAGCACACTCTTTGCTACCTGTATATAAAATTTTGAAGAAAATTATTAAAGTGTAGTGTCAGAATCATAAAAATAAGGAAAAACTATGAATTTGACCTAGATTTTGACCTAGGCATTTTTGTGTCCAAATTTTGAAGCTATGTAGCTTTTGAGGTACCCTTCTTTTACAAAAGTTCATTATGTTGAGCTGTACCCAGTCTATATCTTGTACTTTACACTTCGAAAAAGTCTTTTTTCCCATTGACTTAACATGGGGCACCAAATTTAGCGATTTTTGAGATTTCAAAACGCCATAACATCCGAACCAGCAGTCGGATCGAAATTTGGTTTGCAGATTCAGATTCCTCAGAAAATTCTACCCTTAATTCATAGCTCATACGTTAAATTTGGAGAACTTTTTATTTTGACCTACTTTTCGGACACCATATCTCAAAAGTGGGTCAAAATACTTTCTGACGGCAAAAGGCTAACACTATTAGCACACTCTTTGCTACCTGTATACAAAATTTTGAAGTAAATTATTAAAGTGTAGTGTCAGAATCGTTAAAATAAGGAAAAACTATGAATTTGACCTAGATTTTGACCTAGGCATTTTGGTGTCCAAATTTTGAAGCTATGTAGCTTTTGAGGTTCCCTTCTTTTATAAACATTCATTATATTAAGCTGTACTCAGTCTATATCTTGTATTTTACACTTCGAAAAAGTCTTTTTTTCCCATTGACTTAACATAGGCACCAAATTTAGCGATTTTTGAGCTTTCAAAACGCCATAACTTCCGAACCGAAAGTCGGATCGGAATTTGGTTTGCAGATTCGGATTCCTGAGAAAATTCTACTCTTAATTCATAACTCATACGTTAAATTTGGAGAACTTTTTATTTTGACCTACTTTTCGGACACCATATCTCAAAAGTGGGTCAAAATACTTTCTGACGGCAAAAGGCTAACACTATTAGCACACTCTTTGCTATCTGTATACAAAATTTTGAAGCAAATTATTAAAGTGTAGTGTCAGAATCGTAAAAATAAGGAAAACTATAAATATGACCTAGATTTTGACCTTTGACCTAGATAAAAATTTAACCTAATTTCCCAGAAACTAGATCTCATCTCCTAACTGACCCTGTAAGTAGATTTGAGTAAGGTCTTCTAGTTGCTGAGAAAACTGGTTCGGAAAGAATAATAATAATAATAATAAAACTGGCAAAAGCAATAGACTCCAGATTTTCAATCTGGAGTCTAATAATAATAAGAAAACTGGCAAAAGCAATAGACTCCAGATGAAATCTGGAGTCTAATAATAATAAAGAAAACTGGCAAAAGCAATAGACTCCAGATTTTCATCTGGAGTCTAATAATAATAAAGAAAACTGGCAAAAGCAATAGACTCCAGATTTTCATCTGGAGTCTAATAATAATAAAGAAAACTGGCAAAAACAATAGACTCCAGATTTTCAATCTGGAGTCTAATTAAGTCATAGTCTCTTGTCACAATTTGTGAGTGGTATTTTTGGTTATATAATATGAAGCATTATTTTTTGATTTGTCATAACGATCAAAGGTAACTGATTGAGTCATTTTAATTTGTTCTCATTTTAACAGTTTGTGTCAGATTGAGCTGCTTGCTCATTTTGGCATTCTATCATAAGTCTGCTGATGACCTCATAACATGAAGTAGAGGATGAGTCATTCATAACATAACGACACACAAATTCTTACATGCACAACCAAACATTTAGTGCCGATGACTGGTGCTTATGTGCCATTTCAGGATACATATGATACATATAAGTGTTTTTATTACTCTTAGCATTGGACGTGACCCAAACTATTGTCCAATATGGTCAGAAAAAAGACAGATACCATTACTAACATATGTGATCATATATGATAACATATTGCGTTGCGTCACATATCTAGATTGATACAGACGTTGACCTGGCTGTGCCTCGATGTTGCATAAGAAATCACAATGAACATTAACAACGATGCATGCGAAAGCCCATTCTAATACTTAAAGTATCTCTCTCTGTTGCATCGCAGAAGGATAGAAATGGAGATGAGAAGGCGTTGCTTACCACGATGGCGAAAGCCAGTGTACAAAAACAAACACGTTAGTGAAACATAGAATGTACAACTTATGGCGAACAGTTAGATGTGTTTATCCATTAAATGTATACAAATTAGATTTTTGTAGATCTGTACAGGTTCGTCCGACAGATTCCCCAAGGGTGGCGACTTGTGCTTATAATATCGATGGGTTTGTGCCACCGACACGCCAGGCGCGCGGAATGCTGGACCAAGTACGCAAAGCGTCGCCAAGTCACAAGCTCGGGGGGGTCTTGGTCAGAACGCACACCCAAGCAAAGCACCGCAAGCTAGGTGAACGCCCCTAATGCCCCTCCCCGCGAGAGGCCTGCTGTATATGGAATAATGTAACACTTTTTGTTTGAAATGTCTGCCTTTTACAGTGTTCCCTAAGTTACAGAGTGACGCAAAAACCCAACCGTATGATTCTTATTTGGCACATATGCGTGATGCGTACGGATATACTCGTGAATACAATATAAGTTAAGAGGAGGGAAAGCCCTAGGGAGATAACAGACAGCATGGCGTCTCTTGCTTAGCACCTTTGTTTGTTCGAATTTTCACAGGCTAGTTTCCAAATACTACGCTTCAATGTGATATTTTAATTGATGTAGGCATATTCCGTACACCTTTTTTATCTTGACATGAAATAAGAAGCTATGATATTGGTTAACGCCAGATATAAACATAATATATAATATCATTCGAAGTGTATTTCGAAAATTTTAAGGCCACCATTCTTTGTCGATGCTTTTGACCAATCAGAGACTTAAGTTATCTCAATACAGGTTCACATTATAAGCGTTGGTTATCTTTGAACTCTGGGGTTACCCCCCCCCCCCCCTGATATATTATTCAATGCTTTATTGTACTAAAAATCCCTTTCGGGTGAGTGTACAGCAAATAAACATGATAAAATAATAATAAAAATATACATACAATTACAATAACATACAATGCAAATTTTACATGGCATATAATGACAATATAATGTGATTGAGATGTGTTTATCTCAAAGATGATGAACATCTATAAGTACCCTTTGCATTCGTTTGACTTCACTTCTTAAAAGAGAGCTTCGTCTTCGTAGTTTAACTAGACTCTGCACGCAGGGTAATCTATAAGTAGATGTTCATCAAGAGAGTAAAATGATTTATGATTTAATTCATACTCACTTGGTATACAGTAGTACATGACTTGGTTATAGTTGCTGTATGCGCTACACCGTGGCATCCATGCCACACTAACTGTGATACTGCATGACTCTTTGCCAATGCACTCTTTATGAAGTTTTTCATCTGTCTCAGATGTAACAGGCTCTGTGCAATCACCCTGTAAGAAGAATAGAAAATAGTTATGGCTTATTTAAATTACTTCGATATTACATATTCCATTTATGGAAACCACAACCATAAAACTCAAATGGATCATAGTCACTTACATTTCTTATGAATCATACCAAGACTACGCTCAAAAGATTCTATGTGTTTTTTCGATCATTTGCCAAATGTGCGTTCTATTAACTTGTCAATACAACAATCATATGCATCATCCAGCTATTTGATAATACATTTGGTCAGTAAGAGCAGGTCACGATATTGCATGTTTGAATCTACATGTATGCCTTATCAGAAAACAATTGAAGAATAAATAAACGAACAGACAAATTAGAATATATTAGTACATGTATATTACTATAATATGATATATCAACCCATTCCTGGAACTAAATATATTAGCAATAACCACAAGAAACCATTCAACCCTAAATGCCCCGTATGAGGCTTTGGGCTATATTTAATAGTTTGGGTCTGATAAAAATGTCTGTACCTGAAGGTAGCTACATTGGCCTGGGGATCTACTGATCCCTTGAAGAGCAGTCGTAATGAGGATCATGTCCCCTGGTTTACATGCGTCAAAGTCCAGCTTAGGCACACCAGGCACACTGAAGCATTTGTTTGCCGTTTGTTGCGCTGGAAATTGCATTTACTTTTAATTTTCAATCCGGTATGAAAGTAAATTGTTTGTACACGGATTGTAATATTTCAAAATATACTTCAATGAAACTTTACATGTTTTGCTTTCGAAAGATATATTATTATACACTACAAATATTACTTTTATTTTGACGCCTATGGTATGGGCGTTATTCTTACTCATAGTTTTAAAATTATCCAATGGTCCGTAAAAAGAACTTCTCTGGTATGCATGTCAGTTTTTAGTTACAATTTAAAGATCCATGAGAAAGATCTCTTATAGAGTGTGTAGAATAAAGATATACTTACCATATTGTCCATATGTCTGTAGCACTATTTGACCAAGGAATAAAGTCCCGAGTATAATATTTCCAAAATCCATCTTAAAACGGTCACTTAGTCCAAATTAACATAAATATCTCTTTAAAATACTCAGTAAATAGTTCAAAATCATCATGTATTCCAATATCTACATTTTTTCTTAAAGGAAATATCAGTTTAAAATTGTTTAAATCTAAATGTTAAACATGGAGTGCTGGATCTATGATACCTCCCAACTGTTACATTTAGAATACCTTTGCGACTTTGGGTGTGTGAGTAGAAAATTAATTTATTGTAATAAGTTGGCCACAGATGTCACGTTAATATTATTTAAGTTCTAACTATGTATAATAGAGAATAAATGTCATGTCAATAACCCCTCTTTTAGAAGTCACTTTTATTATTTCATAGTATGTTTATTCACTCTCCTGATATAAATTTTGTTTAGCCCAAAATTAATGATGTTTAAGCAATACAGCAACTGAATAAATCATTAGGTAAATAATCAGAAACATAAACAAACAAAAATGAAAAATGTGAAAAATGTGATCCATTTTGATACTGACAACGAGAAGTTATTTAAATTATTAATTATATTTTGAAATGAATCAAATTTAATAGTAATACTATCTCACTTAATGATAGAAAGGTTATTGAAAAATCGCCCAAATCGCCCCCCGAGTTATCCAAAAATTGATAGTCAACAATAAGGTATCCTTAACTAGTTTGTCTAATGTCTGGATGTATTATACCTCATGAGTAAGTCATGGGCACCTTTTAATTAATATGATTCAATCATAATTAATTGTTCGCTATTACTGTCAGTGCCTCACTCAATTAAACATTATATTAATGTTTTTCAAGGCAGACACTGATTGGTATTCGTATATAGTTGATGCCTTGTCAATCTGAAGTATATATTATACTGTATTGTACTTTATTTTGTTTAAGTAACGGAAATCATGTTTATCACAAAATGTCAAAAATGTACATCCCGAGGTCACGTCGACCTCGATTCGACCTTTGTTGACATACCCTGTTGAAAAACCAATACCTTATTAAAGGGGTAATTGAACAAGGTTAGCAACAATACCACCATTATGCCTTGGTCACATTTGCTCAGATTTTCACTACGGCGCCCGGCCGATTGAGTATTTTGTTAAAAATTAAATACAATATTGAATAAAACACTCAATCGGCCGTTCGCCGGCCGATGGATCGGAAGAAATGTGACCCAGGCATTACTGAAATCAGAAAAGTAGTTTTCATTCGCCGAGTGATCCAAATATCCCCCCGACTGCGACTTCGTGTTATAAAAAAATGTTCAGTGTTAATGTGACTTGCATTTTATAATGGGATTAAGCATAAATTTCGACCTGATTTCGAAGTAAAGATTCAAATTTGTATAGTCAGGCTTTTAGAACAGCCATCCAACCGAAGACCAGGGTTCCCAAACTTTTTGAGGGGAGTGAGGAGGGGCGGAGATGCGTTAGGTGCAACACTTTCGGAGCAAATTCCCGGGGATTTCGTTCATTGTTCAGAGGAGAGGGAGATTCTGTGTTAAAAAGACCTAAGTGCTCAGATGGCGAGAGGTGGAGAACCTATTTTTCAAGTGCAAGCTATGATGACGTGGTCTGTTTTTGGCGTCTTTGAAAAAGTATACGTAGAGTATTCTCTCTGAACATTTAAAGAAAACCTATTATGCACACAGTACTCAAGCTATTGCATCGACCCATGACAGAAATGGTTTACCCATTGCGTTTTGTCATTATTTCAAAGGAATGCGATATGACTGTACAATACACATCACAATGAGCCAATATATCACTTATTGTATACTTATGCTCGTAGCACATGCTAGAAATAAGCTTAATGCTTTTTGAAGATCAATCCATTACCAAAAATATGGTCCAATACCTTTGATATTGAAAGGAAATGAAAAATAAAAAATGAAAATCACCTCCATTTTAAAATGGAACTTTCTATATTAATATTTTAAAATTCTACGCAGGGCCCTAGTGAAAAGTTATAAATGTTATCGTGTAAAAAATCAATAGAAAAAATTTGATGAATAAAGAAAAATTCCCATGGAGAACTTACTTCAGCAACTCTTAAAGTAAGCAAAATATTCTCAAAATATAGAGCTGTTAAACCAAACAAAATCATTTGAAACTCATGTGTGGCAATATTTTAACAGTAGAAACCAAGGATGTACAAATAAGGGCAAAAAGTATAATGGACCGAAGAAGGTGAAAAAAATTAAAAACATATTTTAGGTTAAGAAAAAAGCAGAGGAAATAGTAAAGTAATGAATTCATCGTAGAATTGAGGATAACTTGTATACCAATTCCAATAACATCTAACAAACTAGAAATCGAAGATTGCAAGCACTCTCACATGGGACAACTGAAGACGTATGTTGAGAGTCTGCCGTCGTGGGTCAAAAATAGTCCTGAAGAAAAACGGCGCTCTGGACGTCAATATAGAGGCTTTTCCATCTTCAGGGGTAACCTTCAAACGCATATGACCCGATAACTAATGGGCCGATTTCAATTTGGTTTACAATTTTGAAATGCTTAGGATGTTTGCTTTTAAGGCGTTTTGTTTACTTTTAAATCTAGCGTTTTAAGGAGACCCTACAGGTTCAATTTTATGAAATTCTTTTGTTCAGCTTTCATCTAACACCAGCCCCGACACACATATAAAAGACCCATTTATAATTCTGACCCAAGCTTTAGCCACAAAAGCTAGTTTACACCCTAAACCTAGCTGGTTTTAATCCGAACCCTAGATTTAATCCTAACCCTAGATCTAAACCTAACTCCAACCCTAAAACTTACCCTTGCTCAAGCATTAAAGCTAATCCTATCTGTAACCCCGACCCTATTTGTTAATCTGTGATATATTTTTACGTTTGCCCAGAACCGAAGTTCAATACTGGGGCATACTTTGTAACGTCACGAGTGATGAACAATTGCGCTTTTCTATAGAATTCTCAATGAAAAGACGTCAAAAAGCTACATGGGACATTTTTGTACCTTTTTCTTTCGCATCGTTTGACAAGTTATCATGTTTGAAAATATTTGAAATTTTCCACGATCAAAATATATTAAAAACCTATTTCTAAAATGTTTTTATTTTGATATATTTCTTAATTTTAATGCGTGCACGTGATGGCTGGATTTCAAGTGTACGCATTTTTAAGCTAAAAATACTAAATGGGACATTTTTCGTACCCTACATATCATTTGATATTTAAGAAATTTGAAGGAAATTTAATATTTTTTCTTCAGATTTATTAATTTTAGCCAAAACCTTGTTTCTAATTTTAATTTCAGCCTTTAAAAGTAATTAATTCTAAAATAAATGGCATTTTGCTTCCCTTGGGCTCGTCAAAATACCCAGCGTGACGGCCTTTGGATTTTGTTTGAAGTTGAAAAATCAGCGTCACATTCCATTGTTACCTTAAAACTAATGACGTCATAATAAAGATCATTGTCTCAGGAAATGAACCATACCTGTCTCATCAAAATTGATGAAAAAATCATGATTCTACATCATTTTGAAAAATAGCGCGCTCCTAAAATGTTACGCGTGACGGCATATTTCTAACGTTTTGACCCACGAAGGACGCTCTAAAATGCTCTAAAATGAAAAATTCCATGTAAAATATACAATTGAGGTTTTAGAGGGTACCTATACAAAGATTTTGATATATAACATGAGTATGTTCGCTTTCCGAACTTTCCAGATATTTACATGGTAAGAACATGGCACGTCAAAATTTGAAATATGCCCCAGTTTTGAACTTCGGTTCCCAGCAAAACATTTATGGATATTGATTGTTCCGTTTGGGAAATATTGGATATTTGATTCGTCATGAAGCTCTGATGCGATTTTTGTCTAGACGAAATTTCAATGTTAAGAGGTTCGTTGGCCAGACATCCCTTTACTAATTTGTGAGTTTTTTTAGTATATATTTTTACATTTGAACAACTTGTGGATTGATGTTTCCGTTGTGAGATATTGGATATATAATTCATCATATATCGCTGGTGCACTTTGTCGTCTTTACGAAATAATGTAAAAATATTCTAAAGTAAACTCTAACGTGTCACAGGTGATCGGTCCAAAAATTGGCATTCCGTCCAGAGCGCAAAGAGCAGATCAGAGCTTTTTTGACAAATTAGATCTCACAAATGGAAACATCAATCAACAAGTCCTTGGTAGAGCAAACGTAAAAATATACTACTTAAACGTCTCAAAAATTAGCAAAGGACTCGCTAATACCATCGCTGCGTACCTGTACGGCTGGTCCGAAAATTGACATTTCGTCTAGAGCGCAAAGTGTATCAGATATTTAAGACGAATTGGATCTAAAACGGGAACATCAGTCATTAAATCCTTGATTGAACAAACGTTAAAATATATATATATCGAATCGTCTCACAAATTAGCAAAGGACTCGCTAATACCAGCGTGACGTAAGACTGACTGAAAATTGGCATTCCGTCTAAAGCGCAAAGAGTAGATCAGAGCTTTATGACGAATTAGATATTGAATATCTCACTAATGGAAACATCAATCAACAAGAACTTGGTAGAGCAAACGTAAAAATATATCCTTAAACGTCTCACAAATTAACAAACAGCATGCTGCCACCAGCGTGACGTACAATCGGTCCGAAAATTGACATTTCGTCTAGAGCGCATGCTGCATCAGAAATTAATTACGAATCGGATGTTAAATATCTCACGAATGGAAACATGAATCAACAAAGTCATTTATTGAGAAAACAAACAAATGTATCCTAAAACGTCTCACAAATTAGCAAAGGACTCCGACTGGTCCGAAAATTGACATCTCGTCCCAGAGCGCAAACTGCATCAGAAATTGATGACGAATAAATATTATATATCTCCCGAACGGAAGAGTCAATCAACAATTCCATGGTAGGTCAAACGTAAATTTAAATATTCAAACGTCTCAGATATTAGCATATTTCTGGCTGCTACCAGTTCAAGGAACGACTGGTCCGAAAATTGGCATTTCATCTAGAGGGCAATGAGCAGATCAGAGTTTTAGGACGAACGAATTAGATATTGAATAAACATAGCGCGCAAACTGCACCAGACATTATTTACAAATTAGATGTTGAATAGATGTTGAAAGGAAAAGTCAATCAACAAGTCCATGGTAGGACAAACGTAAATACTCAAACGTCTCAGAAATTAGAAAAATACTCGCTCCAACCAGCACGAGGAACAAATGGTCCGACAATTGGCGTTTCATCTACAGCGCAAAGAGCAGGTCAGAGCAATATGACAAATTAGATATTGAATATATCACGAATGGAAACATCAATCAAAAAGTCCTTGGAAAAGCAAACGTAAGAATATATCTTGAAACGTCTCACAAATAAGGAAACAGCATGCTGCTACCAGCGTGACGTACGATTGGTCCGAAAATTGACATTTCGTCTACAGCGCAAAGTGCATCAGAGATTATTTACGATTAGGATAATGAATATCTCACAAACAGAAACATAAATCAGCAAGTCTTTGATTGAGCAAAAGTAAAAATGTATCTCTAAACGTCCCACAAATTAGATATTATATATCGCAAGAACGGAAGTCATTCAACAAGTCCATGGTAGGACAAACGTAAAAGATAAATACTCAAACGTCTCAGGATTTAACAAACTACTCACTGCTACCAGCGCGAGGAACGACCGGTCCGAAAATTGGCTTTCCGTCTAGAGCGCAGAGCAGGTCAGAGCTTTATGACGAATTAGATATTGAACATCTCACGAATGAAAACATCAATTAACAAGTCCTTGGTAGAGCAGAAATAAAAATGTATCCCCAAACGTCTCACAAATTAGCAAACAGGATGCTGCTGCCAGCGTGACGTACGATTCGTCCGAAAATTGACATTTCGTCTAGAGCGCAAACTGCATCAAAGGTTAATTACGAATTAGATGTTGAATATCTCACGAACGGAACCATCAATCCTTGATTAAGCAAACGAAAAACTATACTCTTAAACATCTCACAAATTGGCAAAGGACTCATTAATACCAGCGTGACGTACGACTGGTCCGAAGATTGACATTTCGTCTGAGATTAATTACGATTTAGATGTTGAATATCACGCGAACGGAAACATCAATCAACGAGTCATTGGCTGAACAAACGTACAAATGTATACTTGGACGTCACACAAATTAGCAAAGGACTCATTAACAGATGAGTTTCTAATATCAGCGTGACGTACGACTGGTTCGAAAATTGACATTTCGTCTAGAAGAGCGCAAACGGCATCAGAGATTTATGACGAATTAGATAGCATCTTTATCCCCGACCGAAAAGTCAATCAAGAAGTCCATGGTAGGACAAACGTAAAAATGAATACTCAAACGTCTCAGAAATTAACAAACTACTCGCTGCTACCATCGCGAGGAATGACTGGTCCATTACCCTACTATCACACCAAACTAGTTCTTACTACGTTCTCAAAAACGGGCTTCAACTGTGTACGAACGGACTGGACCTACTAAGAACCGTTTGAGATCTATTAACAAACTTCATCGAACGTACTCGAACGGGTAGGTCCTCTAGAACTTAGACAATGCTCAAAATGTTCTCGTGGTCGTCACGTTCTACAATTAGAACGAGTGACAACGTACTAACGACGAGCTGGACGTACTACGAACGGAACCGTCGTACTTCAATCCTACTAGGGACGTTTTAAAAACGAGTTGAATTGTCTGAGGACGTGTTGAGAACGAGGTAGAACTAATTGCAAACGGGTTTAAACTGATTGAGAACGTATTTAACACTGCTTATGAACGAGTTAGCAAAAATATAGCTATCACACCAAACAAGTTGCCACTGCGTTCTTCAAAACTGTGTGCGAACGGAATGGACGTAGCTGCAACTTTCTAAGGTCTATTTACGAACTTTATGATCGTTCTCAGACGGGAATGTGATTTTAGAATTTTGAATCGATTCAAAATTCGATGGCGACCATAACGTTCTGTAATAAGGTCATGTTGACCTTCTAGACTAAGGGACGCGTTCCACTACGTTGCACACCGACGTGGTGCGACCTGAACGAACTGCGAACGAGAAGGACGTATTGAAGACTATTTAAGAACGAAGAAGCTAATTATTTCAGACATATTTCCCGACCACAGCCAGATTGAGCCCGTTTTACGACGTTTTCGTAGGACTGGCAAGAACGGGTAAGAACGAGTTTGGTGTGATAGGGGGGTAAGATATTGAATATCTAATGGAATGGAAACATCAATCAACAAGCCCTAGGTAGAGCACATTTAAAAATCTCAAAAGTCTCACAAATTAGCAAACAGCATGGTGCTACCGGCGATACGCACGACTGTTCAGAAGCAAACTGCATATTTTATTATCGAATTTAAACCCATTTTTGGTCGAGTTTCTAAATAATCGTATACATGCAGTTAGGGCAAAAAATTCTCAGTATACATTTGGAACCAAGAAGCGATAAAATCACATTTTTAGTTTCTCACTATTGATGCAAAAACACCACACCAAAGCTGCAAAAACTCTGATCTATGTTACAGTATGTCCAATGAGGCAAAACACCAATTTATGGCAGATTGTTGAACGATATCATGAGCGTTCATAGACTATTAATTATATTCTAATTTAAGAAGACCATAAATCCCGGGAAGAACAATGTTATAAATGATATAGTACAAACTGGGGCATCTGAGCCAACAGAGATCATTCAACAATCATGGCCCAGAGAACCAAATCGTTAATTGAGTCCAACGTTGGACCTCATGGGACGCAAGATGGGGCAAAGTCCGAAGGACATGGTGCGAAAACCTGTGAAATCCGCGAGGTCCCACATAATGTTAAGTCTGTAGAGGTCCCACCGAGGCCAATTGGGGCAAAATCCGACTTGCCCAATTGAATCCCATTGAATCCAACCATGCCCAATCGAGTCCCACATTGGAGCAAAATCCCACTTGCCCTAAGTAGTCTCGCGGAATTCCACCGTGTCGCCCTATTTATGCCCTGATTACATTTTGTTCAAAATTGAATGCAATATTGAACAGAACACTCAACAATCGGGCGGGCGCCGGCTGATGGATTGGAGCAAATGTGACCAAGGCATAAGGCTAAGTCAAATGACACGTCACATGAACAAAAGTCCCAAAAGTCCCATGGACAGAATGAACAGAATATGGAACTTTGCTCCATCTTGCCCCATCGAGTCACATGTGGGACCTCATGAGACTCGATGAGACACAATTGGGGATAGTCCGACGATGTCCCATGTGGTCCATGGGTCAAAATTACATGAAGTCCAACGAGGTCCCATGTAATTTTAAGTCTATGGAGGTCCCGTCCCATCGTGTCCCTTTGGTGTATGATGGGTTTAGGGAACCAATGAGGATTATTTGAAAAAGCACTGGAAAAAAATTGAAATCCAAAAGTCCCCTATTTGCGTTCTTCTCGAGTGATTGGATGAACGTCAAGTGGGCAAAGCTGCTTTTTAAGTTTTAGAATTCATACTAAATGTCCAGAAAGTAATAAACTAATCTGTTTCCATGAATCACTGTTCCACTGAGCTGGATGGCACTGACTTCTGTAGTATTCAAAATGGTGGACAAAATGCTTTAAATTTCGGTAAACCTGACGCGATATTGGAGAATATCTGTCGTCCATCTTATCTCAAGTGAATAAATACACTTTACAGTTGTTTATCAAAATATGGCAAGAATAGTTCAACTGTAACACCCGTGAGCTAATCGGAGAACATTTCAAAAAGATTATTGATGGGATCATTGCGGATCATTGTGGTTTTGACATACGAACTCTGGAAACGGCCAATGTAGGTTGTAACGTGTTCTTTAGAGTATAGCTCCCTCATTCGTTGGACTTCAGTTCGCGTACAAAGTCAGATCGGAATTTTGAATTGAATAAGTTGAAATTGAATTTATTGTATAGTCAAGTCAAGTCAAGTCGAGGTTTTGATCCTTATTTGTTGAAAATCGAGCGGATTATTTTAACCAACAATTATCAGTGTCATTTGAATGTAAGATTGACGCCCACCCCCTCTGTTTTTTGCTTGGCCTGTTTTGCAAATGTTTCATGCCCCCGTTTCGTCTTACTTGACAATTGACACTTGACAACAGACAATAGACTAGATGCGAGTATAAATAATCTTGATTTACGTCATTAAATGTTCAAAATTCAGTCAAAGTGATGTCATATTTTAAATCTGCATGTAAAAGTACATCTAGAAATATGGTTTCAAAAATTGTTTATCAACTTTGAAAATTTAATTTTTTTGAAAATGTGACTTCTTGTTCGGGTTGATTCCCCATACACCCCATGTTACAAAACCAAAAAAAATGAATCATCTTTTCTTGTATTGGACAGATAACATTTTCTTTTACTGGACGTACTTCAATTTACACAACTATTAGATACACAAGGGTTATGTGAAAATTGAACCACGCAAATAGATGTAATTTAAGTTAAAGGGAACTTTCTACTATACCCGCCATGCTATCTGACCCGAACGAGCCACCTGGTGGTGAATCTGGTAACTACCTACTCGCATCTGCGTTATTGCAAGTGACACATTTGGCATAAAAATCAATGTGATTTGGGATATAGGGGCGAAGTTACGATGGTCGGAATTTGTTGTCAACAAAAATGAAATCTATAAAATATTGATAAGGTCCATGTGCAATATGACAAGTGATTTTAGATGGTCATATCTTTCACCATGAGTACTTTCTGGGCATTAACACAGTGGTTTTTATTAAAACAGTATGTTTTCTTTCAAGTGAAGTCCCCATGATGATAAAAATATCAATCAAAAATGCCCAGAAATAACTCTGATCATTTGTTCTTATATTGTGCTTAGGCACCACAGTCCAACAACATCTTGCACCGTCCCTTAAGCAGTGGAAGATATCGTTGAATTGCAACACTCACACGAACGATACATGAACAAATTATCATACTCCAGAGTTCCCACGTCATAGTATAAGGCTGATTTGCTTGAAATATAAAAGCATAACGCCAACTGTATTTAGTACTTTAATTCGATGAAAACTAAAAATATCGAAATCGACAATTAGCATCCGCCATCGTTGATGTGAGAGTTACATAAGTTATATAAATAAATAAAATAAAAAAAGTACGTTCTTTTTCTATGTTTTTGATGAATGCACAGTTGGCAAGCTATCAACAACCAAAGTGGCACAAAAGACGTATCAATAGTTGAAAAGGCAAATCAAAAGAAATCAACCTTTACAGCTGAATAGTCCAGTGTAAGTTAAACTGTATCATGTGTCATTTGAAATTCATCAGAGTCGATGTTTTACTCAAGCAATTTATTTGAAGCGTTGGCAAACATGTATTGAGGAAAGAAGCTTTGCAATTAAGTCTGTTGATGGCGCAGCTTGTAGATTTTCTTTTAACATTGGAATATTTTAGACACCCTCTTTAAGGTTGCTCAGTAGCCATATGTTCCTGGTTTGTTTGTATTTTCATTTTTACAAATACATAGTATGAGGCCTAATAAATGAACAATACTGAATATAATTTGTTGTTGTTTATTTATTCAATATCATGCATTAATATTTTTATGATGAAATATTTGATTGGTATTGTACAAAATCTTGGCAAATGAATGAATATAATTTCTCTGTCTTTGAAATATATTTCCTTTTGGCTTCTTTTCTCATAAAAAAGTAAAAAATGAACTGTTACTTAATATATTGAAAATAATTTGTATGTTCAAATCAAAATCAATTAATGTATAGCACTACTTTTAATTTTTAGTCTGGAAACGTGTAACAGTTCAATGGTATATATGCACATGAACTTTTGATGACTAATGCCTTGGTCACATTTGCCCAGATTTTCACTACGGCGCCCGGCCGATTGTGTATTTTGTTGAAAAATTGAATACAATATTGAAAAAACACTCAATCGGTTGGGCGCCGGCCGATGGATCGGAGCATATGTGACCAAGTGGGACATAGTCCTTATTACAAGAAATTCAATAAATACAGGTAAAATTACAGTAACACTCTCGACTCACTTTTCTTCTAAAATTTTCTGAGTAGTGCACAACTATAGCATTATAAGTTTATAACCTCCATTGAAGTTTCAGTGATTTAGACCAAAATTAGTTGAGTCTGGTATGCTGAAAGTAATGACATTTTTCAATTTGTATTGATGTATACATCTGAAATACTCCCAACCAACCTTGCTCTAACTCACCAACAATTTCCATTCAATAATTAAAACTTTCGATTGTTTTAACGTGCCTTAGAACATAGCTCAACATTTAATTACAATTTTTATCAGTACTAATGGACTTCGTGCATACATGTTTCTTTAACATTGCGATTATGTTATTTTTCCAGTAAAATACTAAATATAGGCAAATGCCTACTACCTAGTATTCTTTTTACAATAGATTATATATTTATTTATGTACATTAACTGAATTTTGAAAATGTCATCAATAATAATGTCCTTTTGTAATAGTGTAATTATGTAGCCAGTACATATAATTAAATGTTATTATTCAATCGATCTCCTTGAGCAGAAGATCGTTCTACCTTATCTATTGAACTATATACAAGGGATAGATTCAACACTGAACATTTTCCCGCGTTCTCTTTACGATGTCATAGTATAAGTTATTTCAGGTATTTATTTGAGGTCCGTCTTTATTGTAGCTATATCCATTATTCATGCCATGTTGTTTTGTGGGTGTTTATGAATGACACATTCTTTCTTGTGGTTCCTTCGTACTTGCTGGTTTGGGTCCGCTCGGTTTACCACACTAAGATGAATAAATATGTTATTTGTTTAAAACGCTCTTTATATAATCGTTTATGTTTTATTTTCTAATGAATTAGTTAATTAGAAAGCAATTAATACACTGACATATTGTGAAACCCAAAGACAGGAGTATGGGCCTCTATATATCATATTTTTACTTGTGCGATTTAGAACAACGGTAACTAGGGAGGGGGGGGGGGGGGGTGTAGTAAAATGTCACAAACACGTTCACAAATTCTCATTAAAAAATAGTAGCTTAACCTTCCTTATAATCTATGACACTTACAATCTTATGATGATCCCAAGTACCACAATCATCAGGATGCTTCCTATAACAGACGCTGCTATAATTGTCACTATAAAAGAAATGAACATTTATGAAGACAAGGGAAGGTGGTCACAGGAAAATAATTCCTTAGCATTCTAAACCACAATATATCGTAAAAATAGACATATGAAATCAATAAAAATCAGACTTTTAGGAATATGTTTTTTCACAACCGTATGACTTCACTAAATATTTAATTACGTGTTTTGTTCGGGATCCTTCAATCTTTGGACGAAGTAACAAACATGCATATTTTCTCTGAAATGCACATGCACACCATTGGATTCAAATATCACACTGGTCGCAATTATTCTAAAGGGTTTATGTCAAAATATCAACAGCTGTGGAAAACTGTGTTCATTTTAAAAGGAGAAAACTGGAATCTTCACGAAGAAATTGCCACGTCATTTTTTTGTACACGAATACACAAGTCATCAATAATTGCTGTGACGTAATAGTTTTTGTTGTACTTTTTTAAAACACTACCAGTGTGACATTTTATCCGTAGTTAAACCATACCTCTGTCGCCAAACATCAACTCAAGTGTGCTTTTAGCATGTGGTTTTACTGTTGTAGTTCCATCACCGATGACAACAGAGGTGTTCCTTGCACTACTTGGCCCAGTAAATGACAGATCTGGATGATTAGGTCTGACCTTGTGCACCTTGGGATTTGACTTAATGTTAGCTTTCAATAGATTGTCATCATTATGCTTAACATTTAAATCATTTAGCTTCTTTAATTTTGATTTTGATTTAGGTGATACGCTAGGGTGAACATGCATTGGTTTAGTAGGTCTTGCTTTGTTAGTAGGTTTCCTTAGCCACGTCCTATACAAAGGAACTGTTGAAGGTTGTACCTTTAACCATTTTCCCTTTGGACCAAAACCCATACCACCAACACCATGTAAAGAATGTTTAGAGCTAATATCAATCCAATTTCGTGGATAAAATGGGGGTACTGTTGCTGTTGTACTCTCTGTTTTCCAAGTAGAAGGATGCCCCATGCGGTTATTAGAGTAAGTTTTAAGGTTTGCTTTTTGATGTGGGTGCTTGGTGATGCCTTCGTGCGCCCTTGGGTTGCTACCTGTCAGTGATTCCTGCCTGTTTTCACCTGGGTTCTGTCCAGTTATTGGATCTGAAAAGAAATCCTGTACATTTATCATTGGTAAGTAAGGAAATCAAAAAATATAGGAACCATGTCCCAACAAAAACATGATCGAATCAAATTATATCTTACTTAACTGCAGCCATTTCATTTGATTTATAGTTACTATGTCACCACTTAGAAAAAGTGAAACGTTGACCGTAATTCAGTGTCTAAACGTTACATGTTTGCAATCTTTGCAATGCAATTTGAAAACTACGCTGTTTTGGCCTGATTAAAAGTCACATCCTCCTGAAGGTAGCAGCGCATATTAAGAATTTAGCATTCTGTACCTTGCTCAAACTGACCACTGTAATTCTTAGACTTCTTATTAGACTCTCTGTCTTCTATCTCCGCAATCTCATTGGTTAACTCCTCTTTCAATTCCAATTCGTTTATCTCATCTACAATGATATAGAAATTACTGTTAAAATCGCATGCATAATAGTACACACTATATTTTGGGTTTTATATGTATTTGCGTTAGACGGGTAGGAAGGAGGGGTTCCCATGCACCCGAAAGATGTATTTTTTTAATGTACATTTTTGTAATCCTAAAGGTCCATACTAAAGATTTTTGCATGTTCCCAGAATGAAATATTGTCCCATGGTATCCATTGGCGGCCATCTTGTCGGCCATCTTGAATTTTTGAAAGAGTCAATGTTAATTATCTCAAAGTACAATAACTTCCACAGTTTTGAGAATTGAAAGCTGTAAGTGGTACCAAAATAAAGCTATTATAGTATCCCATATTATAAGATGTAATAATTATGCAAATAGTCCCATTTGCATGAAATGTGACATCATTAATCTTAATTTTTGCCTCTTTACAACAGTATCGCACAATACCTTGCTCCCTGGGTGACCAGTCTTAGTCATCCAAGAACATAAATGAATTTTAATACATAGGTACATTAATTTTGAACATATTTGCAATTGAAAGTTTTGGAAAAATATTGTCAGACACTAAGTAAAAACACTTCACATGAGTATGTTACTGAAAAGGGGCGTGGCACTTTTTGAGAAAGAGTTGATTTTAATCATTTCAAAGTACAATAACTTCCAAAGTTTTGAGAATTGAAAGCTGTAAGTAGTACCAAAATGGAGCTAATGTAATATACTTATGAAAAATACAATAATTATGCAAATTTTCCCTTTTGCATAATATGTGACAACCTCTGTCATTTTTGGCTTTTTTCAATGGAAACGACCAATATATCTCCCTCTGGGTAACAGTCTTGGTTATTCATGAGCATTTATGATTTTGAATATATAGGTATATTAATTTTGAACATATTTGCAAATGAAATTTTGGAAAAACTTTGTAAGAAATTAAGTCTTGACACTTCACACGATTATGTAACTGAAAAGGGGGGGGGGAGGTTGGCACTTCTTGTTCAAAATGTTAACTTCTAAACATTAATGTCAACTTCAAAGGCTGAAGCTGCTCTAGCAGAGTCATGTAGATAGAGCCCAATGTTGCTTATTGGTGAAATGTTGGCCAAATTTTGCAGCTTGTGTGCACTGCTTACAAGTATATGAAGTGTTCATTATGATAGTATAATTCCAATATGACAGCACAATACAAGTCAGGCTATTTTATTGTCACATATGCAAAAGTCGATCTGATGAGACATGTTAGAAGTGGTAGTGGTTAATAATGCCCAGTTCAAGGAAACGCAAGATAGATATTGAAGATAGGCCCAGATCAAAGTGTGGGCATCCTCAGCTTCAATCATGACAACATCTGTAGTGTCCATCAGTGGGAGCTGTAACCCAAATACTGAGTATATGATTTAATGTATGTGTCATTCAGTTGCCATGCACTTGGGGCAGTTAGCGGTTTCTTCCTTGCCCCAAAGTCTGAGGTTTGATGGAGTTGAGACCAGGTCAGGGAAAGCTCTTAATAGGAAATTGAGCTCTCCTTGGTTCATGGACCAAAGGTCATTCCATTTCAAGAAGTGCTGAAGAGGGTTCCCAGGTAATGTTGTAAATCTGGAAAGGCCACTGAAATTGGGGAGTCATGTCATAACGCCCCAATATATGACTTGAGTCAATGGCTTTAAACCACTTGTCCAGGTCCCTTGAGACTTCAGCTGTATTGTTCAAACCACTCAAGGTTTTGTCATATTTCTTCTCTAGACATTTAACAACCTCTATCATTTTTGGCTTTTTTCAATGGAAACGACCAATATATCTCCCTCTGGGTAACAGTCTTGGTTATTCATGAGCATTTATGATTTTGAATATATAGGTATATTAATTTTGAACATATTTGCAAATGAAATTTTGGAAAAACTTTGTAAGAAATTAAGTCTTGACACTTCACACGATTATGTAACTGAAAAGGGGGGGGGGAGGTTGGCACTTCTTGTTCAAAATGTTAACTTCTAAACATTAATGTCAACTTCAAAGGCTGAAGCTGCTCTAGCAGAGTCATGTAGATAGAGCCCAATGTTGCTTATTGGTGAAATGTTGGCCAAATTTTGCAGCTTGTGTGCACTGCTTACAAGTATATGAAGTGTTCATTATGATAGTATAATTCCAATATGACAGCACAATACAAGTCAGGCTATTTTATTGTCACATATGCAAAAGTCGATCTGATGAGACATGTTAGATCAAAGTGTGGGCATCCTCAGCTTCAATCATGACAACATCTGTAGTGTCCATCAGTGGGAGCTGTAACCCAAATACTGAGTATATGATTTAATGTATGTGTCATTCAGTTGCCATGCACTTGGGGCAGTTAGCGGTTTCTTCCTTGCCCCAAAGTCTGAGGTTTGATGGAGTTGAGACCAGGTCAGGGAAAGCTCTTAATAGGAAATTGAGCTCTCCTTGGTTCATGGACCAAAGGTCATTCCATTTCAAGAAGTGCTGAAGAGGGTTCCCAGGTAATGTTGTAAATCTGGAAAGGCCACTGAAATTGGGGAGTCATGTCATAACGCCCCAATATATGACTTGAGTCAATGGCTTTAAACCACTTGTCCAGGTCCCTTGAGACTTCAGCTGTATTGTTCAAACCACTCAAGGTTTTGTCATATTTCTTCTCTAGACATTTAATTCTTTTATCTTGCACTGTTGGTATTTGCTTGCCCTTTGCTTGCCCTGGTCATAACTGTGATGTCATCCATGAAAGCTCTGTATGGTAGGTGTTTTGCACCTTCATTTGCTTGTGGAACCTTACACTGCATCATCCCTGCATTAAGCAGTAGGTTCATGGATGTTACGCAGGGAACTACTGGTACAGTGCAGTCTGCCACTATTCCTTTCTCTGACACTCTGCTAATTAGTGGTATAATTGCCAAATGTATTGGGCAACTTCAAGGAGTCTGTGTGTCCCATTTTCAGATTGACTACAGTACTTGTATCTACAACTATTTTTGATGTTATGAGTATTGGCTATCATTTTTTTCAATTTTTCTTCAACATGTATTGTAATGACTTCAGTATGAATGAAATGTCCCTTGGTGTTCTGGTCCTGGATTGTAGTATTGGTTCTCGATTGGATGGGGAGGGGGATGTTAGACATTGTTTCTTTTCACGTTAGATCATGGTTTTGGGATATGTAGGGTCTTCTTTTCTTATGACAGATTTACACTTAGTTTGCTTTTCTTGTTGGGTTCCTTTACAGTTTTTAGTCACCCTTCCCTTTGGCATTTGTGCTTATATATTCTGTTGGTTTTGGTACGTGAAAGTGAACTTGTACATCTAGTATCAGTTGGTGAGGGACACTAGGTAGTCCTTAGGTCCAGCCAAACTACTGATTCTCTTTCTTGGCTTCCTTCACAAGCTGGCTTATTGCTGCTATATGCACCCTTGATGTTTTGGGATACCACTTTTCTGAATGCTTGGCAGGCCAGTAGGAAATAACTGCGAGGCTTGACCACAATGGCCCAGAAGATCTTTCCCTCAGCATCCAATAATGATGATGATCTACCTGAACTGGTTCAGTCCCTCAAATTTTAGCTCCTTTGGAATGAAGCACCTTTCCGCTGAAGCCCAAGTCCTTGCTAGATTTTTCTTGTTCTGGATACTTGTTAGCAATCGCAATAGATGTATTAACAGCTTACCGCAGTTTTTGTACACTCTGTATGTCACAACTGTTGGACCTGGGGCTGAGCCTTCCTGATGATTGTTCTTACCTCATCAAGCTTGAAATTTGTCTGGTCAAACGGTTTTGATGATGAATCTGGTGGGAAATCAATTGGAAAATTATCCAATGGCATGTCTCGATCTGGGTCAGTCTGTACTTGCTTCTGCTTGATCCTGCGTACATGCCATATGGGCACTCTTTGGTTCCCTCTCTTTCTGGTCCTATGCTTCTCTTTTCCTGAGTGTTTCTATCTTTGGAAGAAGAATCTTTGGATGACTAAGATGAAGTAATCTCTTAAGAAGCATCTGTTGGAGCTCTCTGATCTTTTTCACTAGCCAGTGATGAAGCCGCCACTAACACTGCGGGCTTCATCCCTCCTTCCAAAGAAAAGATTTTGTCTTCTACTTGGCCAAATACAATGGTGTTTCACAGATAATTTCTCCACTCCTTGTCCTCGCATCTGGGGTGGAAATCTTTCTAACTTGGACAAGAGGTAGCATAGTGAAGAGGCCGGGCTCTGCATCCCACTTCTATTTGGTGCATAACTGCATACTACCCTCTTGTCTTGATAGGTCTTGGATTTTTAAGCTGATTGGATATTTTAGTCGGTCTTCAGGGTTCTCACTAGGCTTTTAGACTCTGGAGATGTCTTAAAACTCTCTTGCTCCAGAGTCTAATAGCTTTTCCGGAGTCTAAAGTGTTTTTTCCGGAGTCTAATCTTACATTTTTGTCACATTATTTGCGGTAAAACTCTTGAGAAAATACATAAAACTGGATACAAACAAGGAATAGGAAGTCAGAAACCTTTTAGAAATGAATATTGAGATTAAAATAGCAAGATAATCTTAAGAAGTATGTTGAAAAGTATACTTATAGGATATTTCTGATCTCACATGGGGGAGAAGTAGTCGCAATACTGCATAAAAAGTAGTCAAAATACCGCTACAAATACGGGTCTAAAAATTTCCTGGTGAGAACCCTGGTCTTCTGAAGGTACTGTGAGCTCATAGAAGATGATAGTCCTACTGTGTTTTGACATCAGCATTGAGTTTGTGGAAGAGGTCAGTTGAGAGTCCAGTCGGATGTCTTGGTAAAACATTGGACTGAGGTAGAGGCTTAATACATATTGAGTTAATTATATAGCTTTAACAACTAAATACTGTGGGTACCCATTTCAGTTCATTGCCTATCCTAAAATGATATGGGGATATGTGGTCATTCGTATCTGTATAGTCCAAAAGCGATACAGATAATATCTTTGGGTGAAATTTAAATGTCTGCCAAACAGACCAAGAATTTCTGAACAAGCTAGGAATAAGAGACATCACTGGGCTACTTTCTAAAAGTCAAAAGCTATATTTTACACCTGAGGGGGGGGGGTTCACTGTATATAAACCTTGACAGGGGGTACCTCTTTTAACATTTGGTATGGCATTGGATCCAAATTTTAGGATCTGGAATGAGAATGTCCCAAAATTATGACTTTTGAGGTATAACATTAATGGTTGGATTTTTCTACTTCATGGTACAAGAATGGTTATGGAGAATATGTTACCTCTCACTTGTAGTATGAGATTGGTCTAGTTTTTACAAATGTCCTTAATTTGAGGTTGTTTTTGGATCATTTTCCTAAAAGTTCTGCCTTCTTCTAGGGACTTTAGACATTTTGCATTCTCTTGGTCTTATATTTTTGGGATATTTGGTATGGCATTAGTCCTATATTTGGACATTTGGTATAGCATTGGTCTTATATTTTGATATTTGGTATGGCTTTTGGGCGTTATTTTGGTTGGTATGGGAACACATTGAAATTCGACAGATTGGTATGGGACCATAATGATATCTGAGGGCTCAGTCTAGGACCCCTACAGAATTGTGTTTTCAGTGAACCCCTGGGTATTTTACAGATGATACATTGACTTAATAATAACATTACAGATTTTCAACAAGATCCACGCCCCTTTTCAGAACAATAATCATTTGAAAGGTCATACCTTAATTTCTGACAATGTTTTTCTAAAACGTTCAATGCAAATATGTTCAAACTTTCTATTGCAAATATGTTCAAAATGAATGTTTACATTTAATATCTTTTATTTATTCATGAGAGACCAAGACTGGTCACTCAGAGGAAAGGCAATATGCATTACCGTTGAAAAAGGGCAAAAATAATGATTGATGATGTCATATTTTATGTAAATATGGTAATTTACATAATTATCGTATGTTATAATGTAGGATATTGTGATACCTTCAGTTTGGTACCATTAACAGCTTTCAACTCTCAAAACTGTGGAAGTTATTGTACTTTGAAATGATTAACATCAATTCTCTCACAAGAAGTGCCACGCCCCTTTCCAGTAACATAATCATGTGTCTGACAATGTTTTTTCAAAACTTTCCATTGCAAATATGTTCAAAATTAATGTACCTATATATTTAAATTCATTTATGTTCATGAATGACTAAGACTGATCACTCAGGCGAAAAGGTATAATGCGATACCGTTGTAAAAAGGCAAGAATTATGCTTGATGATGTCACATTTTATGCAAATGAGACAATTTGCATAATTATTGCATCTGATAATATAGGATACTATAATAGCTTCATTTTGGTACCAATTACAGTTTTCAATTCTCAAAACTGTGGAAGTTATTGTACTTTGAGATAATTAACATCAACTTTTTCAAAAATTCAAGATGGCCGACAAGATGGCCGCCAATGAATACCATGGGACAATATTTCATTCTGGGAACATGCAAAAATCTTTAGTATGGACCTTTAGGATTACAAAAATGTACATTAGAAAAATACATCTTTCGGGTGCACGGGGACCATACCTTCCTACTAGACTACGTGGTCTGCAATTTTGGTCTTACTACACCTACTTTTTTTCCTTTTGAATACCATATTTTTATGAAAGGAACCACCCCAGAGATCAAATATTTGTAAATGGCAATTCATACAATTTCCTTTTTTCTTAAACGTTCCCTATTCACGAAATAGGTGATTAAAATGGTCTTTGTATATGTCTTTGTATTGAGCCCACCGTTTTCTAATATTTTGTCACTTTTGTTTAATCATGTACGTTCATGGTACCATGTATCTGTGGGTTAAAGTATATCTGCTAGTGTTGCTGGCATATTAAACTAGCTACGCCATGTCAAAAACGTCAACATATGCTCACATGTACAATGATGTAAGCCAATTATAGTTTTCATTGTTTACAACAGATTTTAATTTGCATTGCGAATATGTCATTACACAGACTTGCGCTATATGACGGTGGTAATTAAAATGCCACCGTAAATTATGTTCTTCATTTGACATGATACACATTGTGCTTACGATTACAAATGCTAAATACATTACCTTTATTTTCATCGATTTCACTCTGTATAATGTCTGTTTCATTATTGATCACATTTTCCCGATCTTCATTTTCATCATCAATTTCAGTATCTTTATCTTCCTCTTCAAAGCTCTTTGTATGCCATTTTGTGCGTGTTATATCCTCTTCCCTTGATTGGTCCTTGATTGTGTTCTCATGCATCGCCTTTCTGTTATTTTGTTTTGATTTTAAATTCGACATCCCTTTTCTTGACTTTTGTCGTGGAGGTGGTCTTGATTTCGGTTTACATTGTACCGTCACCATGCCACCTGGTAGTGCTACATATATACATTCTTCATTAGAATTTGGGTCTCTATCGAAGTGCGGGTTTGGGGCAATAGGTGGAGCAAGTGGACTTGGAAGAGGTGGATTGTTATAATTTTCAAAGCTTGGTTGATTGCTTGGGGGCTGTTGTGGCTTTCTTCGAGGGGGTGAGAAAATGTGTCTATCGGGATTCAAATTACTGTAAATATGTTGGTATTTCTGTCCGGGGAGTTCCTTTGGAATTAATTCATGATTGAATTTCGGGCTAGGCTTAGTATAGGGATTGGTATGAGTATTACGGATCTTTTCCATTACTGTCTTGGCATATATATTTGGAGGAAGGACACTAGATTTGGACCTTTCATTTGGCAGTAGATGGCTAAAACTACTCCATCTTTGAGTAGGGTATGGAGGCGTTTTCATTTTGAAACTTGGCATATTTGTTTTATATTCATAATCTTCATCAATACTGTCTTTAACGTTTGATTGTTCCTTCACTTTGTCAACATTAAAATCCTTGTTGAAGGAGAATTCGACTTTATGTGTACTTTTAATCAGTGATGGAGTGGGTTTATCTTTGCTTTGTTCAGTGGTGGTAGCAATAGTAGTTGTGGTAGGGGCAATGGTGGTAGTAGTAGGAGCAGGAGTGGTAGTAGTTGTTGTTGAGGTTGTACTAGGGGGTGGTTTGAAGGTTGAGCGGCATGATATACTGATCGTTGTGTTCTGCTCCACAGCTGGAACCAGACAAATTAAAGAGTCAATGTGCAGGTAACAAATTCAAAGATATCATCTGACCCCAAGTTGACAAAGATACTAAATGTCTGTTATGCTGTGTTTATGATTAACATTGCTCAGGTTTACAGTTTTGATTATTTCTGCAAATGTGACCTTCTTCATATAAACCAAGGGAAACTGTAAGGGCAGCATTTCACCGAAATTCAACTACCTTCATCAAGGTACTTTATTCCCTGGGAATATTGCATTATTAATATGCATTAATTTACTTAAACAAGCAACAGGTTGCATGTTGTAATGGAGATTGTATAACGACAGACTGGACCGCAGTTTAACAGTTTGTCAGATCTATGCTACACATTATTGCATTGCAGAGGTCGATGAGATTGGTCGGGAGTATATGATTAAGTACTACTTTCGCACCAAACAAAGCAAATATAACCCCACTCCTAAATGAATATAAAACAAAAAAATAATATGAGCAGTTAGTGAATGATGAAAGTAAAGTAAAACGAAGGTGCATGCATGACGAACACAAAAACACAAAACCATCACCATGTGTTCAGAACAACACTTATAAAACTGGTAAACTAAGCACAGAGGGTAAAACGCTATACATAAACAAACAATATGTAGTTCTAAGTCATCACTTTTCGTAGCAATAAATATGTATGTACTATTATTCAACTGGCTATATCTTTTTCTAGAGCATACGTTTTGATTTTCCTGTCGCTATTATCAATGATCTTCAATGCAAGGGAAACCCCATGATTAGCCAACATAAAATCATTTTCATTCTATGAAACACATATGTTTAATTAGATTTGTTATTTTAATTTCATTTTCTTCAATTAAACAGAACTCGTTGCAATTTATACCTATTATCTCATTATACTATATTGGGGTCATCAATCATTGCTCAATTAAAGTTTGTTACCAAGAGATTTCAAGAAATGTATTTTCATTATGATCAAATAATTGGAAATATTTAACTAAGTCAAATTATTTAATTTTTTCAAATTATAGTTATGAACTTTTGACATTTAATTACTTGAGTAAATATTCAATTATGAATGTGAATTGCTATAAGGCGCTATTAATAAATTGTTCCTTGAATATGAATCGCTAAACTATTGAGGAAACTACTCATTAGAGGGGCTACCTTATTTTTGATGTGTTCTAAGTCACCCCGAAATAGCCTGACAAAAGTAAAGTCAGATACCGTTGTCAGAAATGGCGGACATAACCGTCGCTTCAAATAGATTTTCATGAACTATATGTTTAATAGAGCACCTAGACTAAACTACTTTGGAACAACAATCAATCAAAGTGTCTTAATACTCATTGTACAGTTAATAATGTTATACCAGTCTTTAATTTAACCGATCGAAATGAGGTACGGGACAACGAACACTGTAATTAACATATGCCGTTGTATTTCTAAATTACTCAAATTCAGATTCCGTTGTCATTGACGATATCGAAGACGCTATATTGTGGCGATTCACGACCCAACTTGATCGAAAATGGGATTTCATATTATACATTATCACAAGAGCTTAATACATGCACAGAATTAGCGACGATAAAATCTCATGAAATGAGGACCAAGTGAGTAAACAGTTGAAGCGACGGTTATGTCCGCCATTTGTGACAACGGTATCTGACTTTACCGTCTTCAGGCTATTCCGGTGTGTAAGTGTTAATTATTACATTTATTCTGTAAAATTAATATAATGGACTTAAAGATTTATATTTATTAATGAAGTACATTTCAAAATTTTAAAATTAGTAAATATTACCTTGGTATTTGAGCCAGAATCCATTTGAGACATCTTCATTGTTAGTTTCAAATTCAATGTTGATAGATTTGGCGATTGCCTGTGCTTTGGATGGTCTCTCCATGCCGCAATGGTTGTATCGCTGACCATTGGCGACAATTGTAACACGGTCATTCTTACAACCTACGAGAAGTTCAAAGAACAGTTATGTTGGTGTCACTGAAATTCAGTCCACAGCTCTTGACCATTAATTGAACTAGATATCTGGGCAGGGTGTTGGACATATGCATGTTTCCTTAGGCATTCGATCTTAAATTGGGGTTATGGGGTGTTTCTGTGTCTGTTATACTCCTAAGTCTTTTTTCTTTCGAAACTTGCGCTTACATATTGCATTATTGGCTACCTTGTACAACAGGTTCTGTAAATCATAATTTGTGTTACTGACTTACGTGCATATTGACTAGACTGATATAAGAGGCAAAGGGTTTTCGAGAAAAGGGCGCTGAATACTGGCAATATTTTTTACAATATAAAAAGTCATTAATTTATCTACCTCCGTCAGCATCATCCGTCATGGCAACATCCAACATGCTGAGAGACACAGTACTCTCCGACGTAAGGTTGCAAGAACACAGCGTGTTGCTGCTGTATTTACTTGGGTAATCAGGACTTTGGATGAAACCCACCGACCGTTCTGCCATAGTTGACTGGCAGATATCCTGTACCTGACCATTCACTGAAATGCATCAAAACACGTGCGATATTTTACAGAGTGCTTATTGGGATCATTCTAATGTATTTTACTTATTTGAAATATGTATTGCTTCAAAATTCTGTAATTGTTATCAGGGCTTTGTTGTAACAATTTATTTTCTCCAAAGCGATTTCGATTTTATAATCCATTATAGTTTCCAATAATTCATAGTGACCAAATGCCAAACTCCCCCTTTTACATTTTACTCAATTAGGATTGCATATTGTACGAGATGGAATATAACCACATTGAATTATAATTTCTCATTTTGATGAATTTGCTTTGGAAATAACTTCAATGGTTTTTCAATTATTTATATTTTGACTCACCTCTGACACATTTGAATTCCACATACATGTAGTCGCTGAATCCTCTACAGCTGTCTGTGTTAATATATTGTTGCATTACATCCAGTCTACACTGAGACCTACCCATACATAAAGCCATTGTATCTGGCATGTTGCACGCCTTGTCATCTGAAATATATTCATATCTATACATTGAGACCTGCCCATACATAAAGTCATTGTATCCGGCATGTTGCACGCCTTGTCATCTTAAATATATTCATATCTATACATTGAGACCTGCCCATACATAACGCCATTGTATCTGGCATGTTGCACGCCTTGTCATCTGAAATATATTCATATCTATACATTGAGGCATGCCCATACATAACGCCATTGTATTCGGCATGTTGCACGCCTTGTCCTCTGAAATATATTCATATCTATACATTGAGACCTTCCCATACATAAAGCCATTGTATCTGGCATGTTGCACGCCTTGTCATCTAAAATATATTCATATCTATACATTGAGACCTGCCCATACATAACGCCATTGTATCTGGCATGTTGCACGCCTTGTCATCTGAAATATATTCATATCTATACATTGAGACCTGCCCATACATAAAGCCATTGTATCTGGCATATTGCACGCCTTGTCATCTGAAATATATTCATATCTATACATTGAGACCTGCCCATACATAAAGCCATTATATCTGGCATGTTGCACACCTTTTCATCTGAAACATATCCATATATATATATTGAGACCTGCCCATACATAAAGCCATTGTATCCGGCATGTTGCACGCCATGTCATCTGAAATATATTCACATCACTATGCATTCCCGGTATGTTTCACTTTCCTTTCCGATTTTAAATGTTTGCACAAATGGCACAAGGCCAAAATCAAAACAAGAGTTGGGACCATGTAATACTTCTATGTCAAGTCCATGGCCATGAAGTGGCACAGATGGCATTGGACAGTTCTTCAAAATTCTTCTTCGAGACATATGTCCGTTCGGAATATCAGGGACATTTTCTTAAGTAGGGGATGGCCTTAATCATCGTTGTATGTCATGCTTAGAGATATAACAAATATATTTGTACATACCTACAGTACAACCACAATCCTCATCTGAGTACTGACATTGGTAGCTCCGGACTCTCTTTACTTTAAGGCCTGATCTTAAGATCTGGATGACAGTACCTGAAAATGCAAAAAATGTTTTCACTTAATTAGACTGAATTTGCAAAATCTAAAACTACATTAGAACATTAGATGACTTCAAGATGCGTGTTTTGCTGACTGACACAAATATTCTGATGTTACTTACAATGCAAATGATAATGCTCTGATTTACTTCCAAGAATAAGATTTGGTATGTGAAAAATGGGCCAAACATTGAAAGGGTTAAACGACTTTATGAATTCTTATGAAATTCATTATAATTATGTCACCACCATAAGTGGTGACAAATTGTTACGGTCTCCATTTTTGTGACGGCATCTGGCGTTCGGCGTCTGTAACAAATGGCAGGTTGTGACATTTTGCATGTCGATGCCTTGTTATATATATATGTACCAGGTATAATTAAATCATTTGGATTTATAAAAATCGCTACTAAAGTAAATGCAGACTTACCTACTGGGCACTGTGCACTGACAACAGGGGGGCCTGCACTACCCCAGCAGGCATAACGTAACTCCACCTCTGTAAAAGGGTAGCATAGATACATCACAACATGGAATTTGACAATCTTCAAGAAATAGTGATTTATCATTTGATTGTGATTTGGAAAAAATGACACAATGAGTTTGATATGCAGCAATAAAAGTTGAGATGAGAAAAAGTTGGCTGTTTCATTTCTTAGTGGTATTGAATTGATCAATAAGATGTAATGCTAGTGCAAGCCGCATGCGTCCAAGTAAGAGATGAAACCTTACCTTCCTCAGCAATGCATAAATCCACTAAAAGATATCCACTCAGTAACAGCCACAGACACTTCATGATTCAAAACAAACGTTAAACAACAATAATCTAATCTCAATAAAACTAGCAAAATTTGTCATTCCGCTTTGGGCAATCCGACAATCTTATTCTATCCGTTGATGGAAATTGAGTTCGTGTATAAGGAAAACAGTCTGTGATGTTCGACTTATAGTTTGTTTTTAATTAGTATCAGCGTCATCATGTATTGAGAAATCTTTGATATCAACAAGCTGTGACATTACCACCTTATGTCACATGGAGAAGGAATGCTTACCTACACACATACCACACCCTCTGTTAAGACACTATACGTAATGCAGTTTCAGGGCCAGGTTCAGGTCCATTTTGAATATCAAATGTTTTGTTGTATAACTCGGTATTTTTTAATCGTAGTTTTGCATGATTGATGTCAAAATAGTGACATCACAAACTAAAAGAGAAATATTTCTTGGTGGTTAATATATTGGAATGCCAAACAGGTGTATCAATTAAGTCTGTAGGTCAGCAACCTGATATGAAGCGATTAAAACACAGGTCAATTAATATAATTGCATCTATTGAGATTCCTTTTTGTGTGTTTGCCCCTGCTGGATTTCAACGGCCGTGTACTTGTAAAAGAATCAACGTATATACGGTATTTGATTCTTTTTTATATGTTCGCCCCTGGTCGATTTTAACGGCCAAGAACTTGTAAAAGAATCAACGTATATATTTGATTCTTTTTTTGTATGTTTGCTCCTGGTCGATTTTAACGGCCATGAACTTGTAAAAGAATCAACGTATATATTTGATTCTTTTTTGTGTGTTTGTCCCTGGTCGATTTTAACGGCCATGTACTTGTAAAAGAATCAACGTATATATTTGATTCTTTTTTTTGTATGTTTGCCCCTGGTCAATTTTAACGGCCATGAACTTGTAAAAAATCAAAGTACATATTGGGTTATTTTTTGTGTGTTTGCCATGAACTTAAGGATTAAAGTATGAGTTTTGCACTGCTGTTTCTCATATGGAAATACTGGAACTATGTTGGTAGCAATATCAACATACATGCTGTTGTTTCATGATGCATTTAAAGTTGATATTATGGCTCACAAATAAATTGTATAACTTAATTGAAAAAACCTTGGACATAACCATTTTCTGCATTTTACTTAATGAATCGTTGAATAACTGGTTGATTTTGTAGAGTAAAATAGATATCACTTCAGTACGTTGTGCATTTATATCTTTAACATGCTAATGCCAGTGGAAAGTCTCGATAGAGGGCGGAAAATTCATTAGGTTTAACGTATGCATTCAAGAGATAGTTACATGGAATCCTTGAACAAATTCCACCGAACAAAACATATGGTTGGAGACTTTAGAGGAGTTTACCATAGCTTGGTGACCATTAAAACATTTTACCCTATATCTTACTGCTATAACAAACTAACCATGGACCGGACTTTAAATTTACGGGAAGACACCAACCCCCCTCTATCGTCAGATTTCTTAGTTAATTCTAGTAAAATTACAAAAAAAATTAAATTAAAGTATGAGATAGAATCATAATGTTTTTATTAACTTTTTCCTTTTCTACAGGCAGGGTGGGAGGGGGGGGGGCGTTATCTTACGACGCATTTATATCTCAGACACTACTAGTAATAAAGTAAAATAAATAAAAATATGTTGGTATCATTTTTACCATTTAGTATTTTCTGACTTACAGATCAACAATCATACCCGCAATATTAGAGAATTTGAAAGAAAACGGCTTCACTTAGAATGTGAAATGAAAGTGAAGCTATTTTCTTAAAAAATCCACCCATAACGCGGTTGTTAGAGCATTTATCTGTGGTTGTATAGCTTTATTAGTTTACATGGCGAAACTTTTGTAATCCAGATTCAATTGAGTTTTGCTTAAATCGGAAGTTGTCGAAAACGAAAGAATTTTGGAATCCGATCTTGAATGACGCTAACTGCAATGAGAGTCATCCAGCTGTGGATCTCGATACTTTTTTAATTATTTGAAGTTTCTCGAATATTTCTTTGTATTTATTTTGGTTATTGCTTTCCTTATAAGAACAGTAACATAAAACAAAAAATATTATTTGTATTTAAATTAAAGTCTTCATTTTATCTAAAAATAATCGTTAGATAAGTGTGTACCTCGGAGTTTTTTCTAGTCCAGAAAATATCAATTGATGACAGTGAATTTAGTGTTGTGCTTTTTTACATCGTATTTGTGACCCTCTTCATATTATTCAGAAATAATCGCACCTAATCAAATTGGACCTTCGAGTTATGATCTAATTCAGAATAGAATTTATAGCCCATAAGTATTTGTCATTCATGTCTTATCTTATCTTTGAGTTATAGATATAGTAAATTAATGAAATTGACACATGACGTGCACGGACCTAGGGACAATAAGAGAATTACGGGCTAATATCACCTTTAAACTTTAATACCCGCCTAAGTAAAAAAGCTAGGCATGTGTTTCATATATCAATTTGACGTTTTTATTTATTTGCGTTTCACCGATACTATTTTGACCGGTTCTTTGAAATAAGGATAACTTTTAAAAAAATCACAATCCCACCTACGAATAAGGTCAGTTTAGCTTTTGTTGATATTCAATATCGGTTATGTGTTAGGGACAAGAAGAGTGACAGTTATTTAAGCTGGTCGTCAAAATGGAGTCGGTGATCAATTGCGTAATATTCCTTTCTATAGGATTGCTACTTTTCACTTCCATTGGAGCAAAACCTTCGTGTAAGTATAGCTTTTAGTATTGTTATTCACTTTTTTAACATTTCAATTTGATGAAGCTGTTTGGTTTGGCCACTTTCGAAAGATTTCATAGTCAAAATTGGGGCTTGTTTTATTGTAGTTATACACTTTTTAATCTTCAAATAGATATTTGTGAAAAGAGCCTTGCAACTGAACCTTCTTTCAGAAAGTCAAGAAATATTTTGCCTACGCATTGATTGAACTAGAAATGAAAAATGTTTACCCGTTTTATAGGTGACTACCTATTAGTGAGGCAAGATTCTTCGATTGCGTACAGTAAAGAATTCAAGAGTAAATTCGGGTTTCCAAATTGTTCCGAGCCAATAGGTAGTAGCAACGACAACAGTTTCACCCAGACACTTGAACAATGTTTTGCATTTGCCTGTCAATCAAAAGCTAATGTAGTGTATTTCGAGGAAAAGAGAAGCTGT
>CAIIXF020000011.1:12615165-12626165 GCA_903813345.2 Owenia fusiformis | reverse complement strand
AAGAAGAGCAACCAACTGGAAGAAGAGAAACCAACTGGAAGAAGAGCAACCAACTGAAAGGAGAGCAACCAACTGGAAGAAGAGCAACCAACTGGAAGAAGAGCAACCAACTGGAAGAAGAGCAACCAAGTGGAAGAAGAGCAACCAACTGGAAGAAGAGCAACCAACTGGAAGAAGAGCAACCAACTGGAAGAAGAGCAACCAACTGGAAGAAGAGCAACCATGCATTGGAAAATGAGTCGCCCCCTAGACTCCACTCCCTTTAAGATGAGCCTTATCACGAAGTTCCTGTCACCTAAGTTAAGTAATCTTGTTGAGTTATCTTAGTTATTTGGTTAGGTTATCTTAGGTATTCCATATGGGGTCATCTACCAGCTAGACATGTTTTCCATCTATGGTTTAGGAGCGGCAGGTTTTCTCGTTAGTGGGACACCTTCCATTTTGATTGAACCGGTGGATTTTGTTGGCCGACCCATTATTCTGGAGTGAAGGAACCTGGAATCTGCTAGGAGGCTGGATGGCTAAACATGTCTTAACACTTGATCAAGTGTTGGGAGGCCTTCCCCTGTTCATGTTTTATGTTGTCCCGATTGATTTTGAGGAATATCTAAGAATGGCATCGTTGAGCATGGGTCATTCTGATCCATTGCATTGAGAGCTCTGGTTTACTTGGTCATACTGTTTGATGTTCCTCGTAGTACCTCCACCGTGATTCTGATGATCAGTGTCTATCAATCTCTAGATGCATGGGTTTCAGGTATCAATTCCTTGTAAGTCCCGACCAACAGTTTCCAAGTTGGATTCTTATTGTTGAGCTTGGTTCTTTGTTTTGCCTATATTCTGATGGCTGGTGAAAGCATTCTTTACTTGCGAGTCAAAATGGTGGGTCTTGCACCCACCAGGAGGAGGTATTCTGAATTTTCTTTCTTCAATGCATGCTGTGGTGCCGGCATGCATTGGGTCGTTCTGGAGGGGTATCGTTGAGCTCTGGTGAAGGTCCACTCATTTTTACTTGCTCGTATTGTAATGTTAGTAGTTAGCTATGACGGATATAGTGTGATCCAGAGATCTCGTGAGGACGCAGCAAGAGTTCACTTGGATCTGTACGGAATGGCCTTGGGGTTGATACATGTTACCTTGTACTCTTTAGGTAGGTAGACATTGCTTATCAGTGTTACAGTAAAGATACTATTGGGAATTGACAGTGGTATGGTCTTGTATTTCATCTTTTTAATGTGATGTATCCTAATTATGCATGGCCGAGGATGTCATTCTTGTTATTCTTCTTAATCTCTCTGGACAGCATACAGCATGAGCGGGGGGATGGTCACCCAATGTTTGATCTTTTGTTAAGGTGTGTTGGCTTGAAAGCTTCCTAACGGATTCTATGTTCTGACATGAAAGAATAATGGAATCCACCTGGTTTTATCAAAATGGAAGTAATGTGTGCTATATTTGGAAAATATTGTCTTCATATTTTTTTTATAAACTCATTTTCACCTGAGATTTAACATACCTTCGTATGTTAGTCTCAGTTTTCGGATACCATTCTCTTTTTTGGTGCGAGTTGGTAGATGATCTTAAGTTTCATTAAATCATCATCAATTTTTCAATTTGACTGTTTTTTTCTTGTTTTGAGGTCAGTGTTAATGCGACCATGTTTTGGTCCAATAAGCAATCAACCATCTAGGTATTTACGACCTAGAATCTGATTGATAAAGGCAACTTGGCAACTTTTTTGCAAATGATAATCCCTTGCATGCTTTGGAGTTAAGGTAGACAGTAAAATAATTTTCTCATTGCAGGTGTTTTGAAGAGGGTTAAAGACTGCTCCTTGCCTGAACTACAACTACTACTGTTGCATGCGGAAGTTACTAATAAATGAATTCTCTTTTCACAGGATCATACACCGACCAGAAGAATCAGCTATACAGTGCTGGAAGCAGTATTTTTTACCTAGTTAAGATGTATTACTATGTATACATGTACCTTACTCCATCCCTCCTAATTGATTTGAATTTTTGCAATATATTTAAATTGTAATATTAACAAGTACTACAGCATCTTTTTTGTATTTCCAGCAAAGCAGGTTCTTGGCTGCAACACAAGGAACAGTGGTTCTGTTTGCATGTGTTTGGTAATTTTCATTCTGAGACTTTGGAAACTTACCAACAAAATAGTTCTAGCTCTATCAATTTGGTCTTGATCATTTGAATACTATAATGCTAGCTTTTAAAGTAACAATTTGAAAATTTATTCAGTAATGATATGATTTTTGTTCATAGTTTTTTAGTAAACTGTACTTACTGGGCAATGATTTGATTTTTATGTCACTACAGAAGTGTTGACATAATGTTATATTCTCAAACTGATGGGTGGACGAAACTTCTTGATGGCAGTAATCAATTAGTGTTCGGCTTACTGTAACCAAGTGCATCTTTAACAAATGGCCAGTGGTGACATTTTGCATGTTCATGCATTCTCTTAAAAGTTATATGTAAATGTACTCACATCTGAAAAATGGCCATTTCAGTGAGATGGGTATATTTACTTGTTTCTTTTAAGGAAAAAAGTCAAATCATTGCTGACTTTTTTTTCTTTTTTAAGTACTTTCAGGTCATAACAATTTCTACCCTGGTTGTGGTCTTTCGAAGTGGATCAATGATTTGGGTCAGCTGTTTGCAGTGTATGTATCTACAAAGCATATTGCTACTGCCTGTACTAATAGGTGTGTGGAACTAAAGAAACAACAGGAATGTTACAACCACACAGGTAAGGGTAGCTATAGTGTAGAGCCAATTTGGAGATAATATGTATGTTGGCTTTACATATCAAAAAATGAATAAAACTATTCATTATATTGGGCTTGGGGGTGGGGGGTAATTCAATATTCAAAAAAATAATTTTAATTCATGTTCTAAAAATATATAGACCACAATTCACTTCTACAGAGATACTTCTGTTAAGGCAGTTAGTTGATTTGATGATGTAAATCTTGAGCCGGAAGGGGTGAAAGGCCATGAGCTATTTACTAGAATCAATAAAAGGAAATTTCTTGCATTCCCTCCTCCGCTTGTTCAGTAAGTGGCTCAATCATTTTGGCATTGTAACAACAAATCAACATTTAAATCATTGCTGACTTCCTATTTTATATGTACTTATATTACAGATTTACCTTTAGCTTGGAGGTGATCAGCCCACTAGTACCTGAGCCACAAACTGAAAGCCACACACTGCAAGACAAGTCACCCATTGAAAAGCCAAGGTCCCAGTTGAAGATGATCTATCTGGTGGAAGATGGCAACCTTGAAGATGATCCAACTGCTAGAAGATGATCCACCCACTCAAAGATAATTCAATCGCTGGAAGATGAGCAACCCACTGGAAGATGAGCAATCCACTGGAAGATGAGCAACCCATTGGAAGATGAGCAACCCACTGGAAGATGAGCAACCCACTGGAAGATAAGCAACTCACTGGAAGATGAGCAACTCACTGGAAAATGAACAACCCACTGGAAGATGTACAACCGACTGGAAGATGAACAACCCACTGGAAGATGAACAACCCACTGGAAGATGAACAACCCACTGGAAGATGAACAACCCACTGGAAGAAGAACAACCAACTGGAAGAACAACCAGCTGAAACATGAGCAACCAACTGGAAGAAAATACACCTGCTGGAAGATGAGCAACCCACTGGAAAATGAGGAACCCACTGGAACATGAGCAACTCACTGGAAGATGAGCAACCCACTGGAAGATGAACAACCCACTGGAAGATGGGCAACCAAATGGAAGAAGAGCAACCCGATGGAAGATGAGCAACCCACTGGAAGATGTACAACCGAATGGAAGATGAACAACCCACTGGAAGATGAACAACCCACTGGAAGATGTACAACCGACTGGAAGATGAACAACCCACTGGAAGATGAACAACCCACTGGAAGATGAACAACCCACTGGAAGATGAACAACTAACTGGAAGAAGAGCAACCAACTGGAAGAAAAGCAACCAACTGGAAGAAGAGCAACCAACTGAAAGAAGAGCAACCAACTGAAAGAAGAGCAACCAACTGAAAGAAGAGCAACCAACTGAAGGAAGAGCAACCAACTGAAAGAAGAGCAACCAACTGGGAGGAGAGCAACCAGCTGAAAGATGAGCAAACAACTGGAAGAAAATACACCCACTGGAAGATGAGCAACCCACTGGAAGATGAGCAACTCTCTGGAAGATGAGCAACCCACTGGAAGATGAACAACCCACTGGAAAATAAGTCGCCCCCTAGACTCCACTCCCTTAAAGATGAGCCTTATCACGAAGTTCCTGTCATCTAAGTTAAGTGATCTTGCTCTTATCGTTAGTGGGATACCTTCCATTTTGATTGAACCGGTGGATTTTTTGAAAAAATTGAAAATTGAAACCATTGCCTAACTTTTTCTATTTTGTATTTACTTTCAGATGCACTCCTCTTCCCCTGAAGATAAGTTTCTGTCCTTTCCTACAAGTTTATGAGAGTAACTTCAATATGCACCATCTGCCTGCAACGCCTGTTTCTACATAGGATATTGTTATTCTGGTGATATCTGTGTGTTACTGAAGAAGCATTGCCCGGGATGGAAGATTATCTCTAGGATGTGGGGTTCAAGTAAGTACAGTATTTTTATTTCCTAATGTACAATATTTCTTCCAGATTTACCTTTAGCTTGGAGGTGATCAGCCCACTAGTACCTGAGCCACACACTGGAAGCCACACACTGCAAGACAAGTCCCCCATTGGAAAGCCAAGTTCCCAGTTGAAGATGATCTATCTGGTGGAAGATGGCAACCTTGAAGATGATCCAACTGCTAGATGATGATCCACCCACTGAAAGATTATTCAACCGCTGGAAGATAATTCACCCGCTGGAAGATGAGCAACCCACTGGAAGATGAGCAACTCACTGGAAGATGAGCAACTCACTGGAAGATGAACAACCCACTGGAAGATGAACAAACAACTGGAAGATGAACAACCCACTGGAAGGTGAACAACCCACTGGAAGATGAACAACCCACTGGAATAAGAACAACAAACTGGAAGAAGAGCAACCAACTGGAAGAAGAGCAACCAACTGGAAGAAGAGCAACCAACTGGAAGAAGAGCAACCAACTGGAAGAAGAGCAACCAACTGAAAGGAGAGCAACCAACTGGAAGAAGAGCAACCAACTGGAAGAAGAGCAACCAACTGGAAGAAGAGCAACCAACTGGAAGAAGAGCAACCAACTGGAAGAAGAGCAACCAACTGGAAGAAGAGCAACCAACTGGAAGAAGAGCAACCAAGTGGAAGAAGAGCAACCAAGTGGAAGAAGAGCAACCAAGTGGAAGAACAACCAAGTGGAAGAAGAGCAACCAACTGGAAGAAGAGAAACCAACTGGAAGAAGAGCAACCAACTGAAAGGAGAGCAACCAACTGGAAGAAGAGCAACCAACTGGAAGAAGAGCAACCAACTGGAAGAAGAGCAATCAAGTGGAAGAAGAGCAACCAACTGGAAGAAGAGCAACCAACTGGAAGAAGAGCAACCAACTGGAAGAAGAGCAACCAACTGGAAGAAGAGCAACCATGCATTGGAAAATGAGTCGCCCCCTAGACTCCACTCCCTTTAAGATGAGCCTTATCACGAAGTTCCTGTCACCTAAGTTAAGTAATCTTGTCGAGTTATCTTAGTTATTTGGTTAGGTTATCTTAGGTATTCCATATGGGGTCATCTACCAGCTAGACATGTTTTCCATCTATGGTTTAGGAGCGGCAGGTTTTCTCGTTAGTGGGACACCTTCCATTTTGATTGAACCGGTGGATTTTGTTGGCCGACCCATTATTCTGGAGTGAAGGAACCTGGAATCTGCTAGGAGGCTGGATGGCTAAACATGTCTTAACACTTGATCAAGTGTTGGGAGGCCTTCCCCTGTTCATGTTTTATGTTGTCCCGATTGATTTTGAGGAATATCTAAGAATGGCATCGTTGAGCATGGGTCATTCTGATCCATTGCATTGAGAGCTCTGGTTTACTTGGTCATACTGTTTGATGTTCCTCGTAGTACCTCCACCGTGATTCTGATGATCAGTGTCTATCAATCTCTAGATGCATGGGTTTCCGGTATCAATTCCTTGTAAGTCCCGACCAACAGTTTCCAAGTTGGATTCTTATTGTTGAGCTTGGTTCTTTGTTTTGCCTATATTCTGATGGCTGGTGAAAGCATTCTTTACTTGCGAGTCAAAATGGTGGGTCTTGCACCCACCAGGAGGAGGTATTCTGAATTTTCTTTCTTCAATGCATGCTGTGGTGCCGGCATGCATTGGGTCGTTCTGGAGGGGTATCGTTGAGCTCTGGTGAAGGTCCACTCATTTTTACTTGCTCGTATTGTAATGTTAGTAGTTAGCTATGACGGATATAGTGTGATCCAGAGATCTCGTGAGGACGCAGCAAGAGTTCACTTGGATCTGTACGGAATGGCCTTGGGGTTGATACATGTTACCTTGTACTCTTTAGGTAGGTAGACATTGCTTATCAGTGTTACAGTAAAGATACTATTGGGAATTGACAGTGGTATGGTCTTGTATTTCATCTTTTTAATGTGATGTATCCTAATTATGCATGGCCGAGGATGTCATTCTTGTTATTCTTCTTAATCTCTCTGGACAGCATACAGCATGAGCGGGGGGATGGTCACCCAATGTTTGATCTTTTGTTAAGGTGTGTTGGCTTGAAAGCTTCCTAACGGATTCTATGTTCTGACATGAAAGAATAATGGAATCCACCTGGTTTTATCAAAATGGAAGTAATGTGTGCTATATTTGGAAAATATTGTCTTCATATTTTTTTTATAAACTCATTTTCACCTGAGATTTAACATACCTTCGTATGTTAGTCTCAGTTTTCGGATACCATTCTCTTTTTTGGTGCGAGTTGGTAGATGATCTTAAGTTTCATTAAATCATCATCAATTTTTCAATTTGACTGTTTTTTTCTTGTTTTGAGGTCAGTGTTAATGCGACCATGTTTTGGTCCAATAAGCAATCAACCATCTAGGTATTTACGACCTAGAATCTGATTGATAAAGGCAACTTGGCAACTTTTTTGCAAATGATAATCCCTTGCATGCTTTGGAGTTAAGGTAGACAGTAAAATAATTTTCTCATTGCAGGTGTTTTGAAGAGGGTTAAAGACTGCTCCTTGCCTGAACTACAACTACTACTGTTGCATGCGGAAGTTACTAATAAATGAATTCTCTTTTCACAGGATCATACACCGACCAGAAGAATCAGCTATACAGTGCTGGAAGCAGTATTTTTTACCTAGTTAAGATGTATTACTATGTATACATGTACCTTACTCCATCCCTCCTAATTGATTTGAATTTTTGCAATATATTTAAATTGTAATATTAACAAGTACTACAGCATCTTTTTTGTATTTCCAGCAAAGCAGGTTCTTGGCTGCAACACAAGGAACAGTGGTTCTGTTTGCATGTGTTTGGTAATTTTCATTCTGAGACTTTGGAAACTTACCAACAAAATAGTTCTAGCTCTATCAATTTGGTCTTGATCATTTGAATACTATAATGCTAGCTTTTAAAGTAACAATTTGAAAATTTATTCAGTAATGATATGATTTTTGTTCATAGTTTTTTAGTAAACTGTACTTACTGGGCAATGATTTGATTTTTATGTCACTACAGAAGTGTTGACATAATGTTATATTCTCAAACTGATGGGTGGACGAAACTTCTTGATGGCAGTAATCAATTAGTGTTCGGCTTACTGTAACCAAGTGCATCTTTAACAAATGGCCAGTGGTGACATTTTGCATGTTCATGCATTCTCTTAAAAGTTATATGTAAATGTACTCACATCTGAAAAATGGCCATTTCAGTGAGATGGGTATATTTACTTGTTTCTTTTAAGGAAAAAAGTCAAATCATTGCTGACTTTTTTTTCTTTTTTAAGTACTTTCAGGTCATAACAATTTCTACCCTGGTTGTGGTCTTTCGAAGTGGATCAATGATTTGGGTCAGCTGTTTGCAGTGTATGTATCTACAAAGCATATTGCTACTGCCTGTACTAATAGGTGTGTGGAACTAAAGAAACAACAGGAATGTTACAACCACACAGGTAAGGGTAGCTATAGTGTAGAGCCAATTTGGAGATAATATGTATGTTGGCTTTACATATCAAAAAATGAATAAAACTATTCATTATATTGGGCTTGGGGGTGGGGGGTAATTCAATATTCAAAAAAATAATTTTAATTCATGTTCTAAAAATATATAGACCACAATTCACTTCTACAGAGATACTTCTGTTAAGGCAGTTAGTTGATTTGATGATGTAAATCTTGAGCCGGAAGGGGTGAAAGGCCATGAGCTATTTACTAGAATCAATAAAAGGAAATTTCTTGCATTCCCTCCTCCGCTTGTTCAGTAAGTGGCTCAATCATTTTGGCATTGTAACAACAAATCAACATTTAAATCATTGCTGACTTCCTATTTTATATGTACTTATATTACAGATTTACCTTTAGCTTGGAGGTGATCAGCCCACTAGTACCTGAGCCACAAACTGAAAGCCACACACTGCAAGACAAGTCACCCATTGAAAAGCCAAGGTCCCAGTTGAAGATGATCTATCTGGTGGAAGATGGCAACCTTGAAGATGATCCAACTGCTAGAAGATGATCCACCCACTCAAAGATAATTCAATCGCTGGAAGATGAGCAACCCACTGGAAGATGAGCAATCCACTGGAAGATGAGCAACCCATTGGAAGATGAGCAACCCACTGGAAGATGAGCAACCCACTGGAAGATAAGCAACTCACTGGAAGATGAGCAACTCACTGGAAAATGAACAACCCACTGGAAGATGTACAACCGACTGGAAGATGAACAACCCACTGGAAGATGAACAACCCACTGGAAGATGAACAACCCACTGGAAGAAGAACAACCAACTGGAAGAACAACCAGCTGAAACATGAGCAACCAACTGGAAGAAAATACACCTGCTGGAAGATGAGCAACCCACTGGAAAATGAGGAACCCACTGGAACATGAGCAACTCACTGGAAGATGAGCAACCCACTGGAAGATGAACAACCCACTGGAAGATGGGCAACCAAATGGAAGAAGAGCAACCCGATGGAAGATGAGCAACCCACTGGAAGATGTACAACCGAATGGAAGATGAACAACCCACTGGAAGATGAACAACCCACTGGAAGATGTACAACCGACTGGAAGATGAACAACCCACTGGAAGATGAACAACCCACTGGAAGATGAACAACCCACTGGAAGATGAACAACTAACTGGAAGAAGAGCAACCAACTGGAAGAAAAGCAACCAACTGGAAGAAGAGCAACCAACTGAAAGAAGAGCAACCAACTGAAAGAAGAGCAACCAACTGAAAGAAGAGCAACCAACTGAAGGAAGAGCAACCAACTGAAAGAAGAGCAACCAACTGGGAGGAGAGCAACCAGCTGAAAGATGAGCAAACAACTGGAAGAAAATACACCCACTGGAAGATGAGCAACCCACTGGAAGATGAGCAACTCTCTGGAAGATGAGCAACCCACTGGAAGATGAACAACCCACTGGAAAATAAGTCGCCCCCTAGACTCCACTCCCTTAAAGATGAGCCTTATCACGAAGTTCCTGTCATCTAAGTTAAGTGATCTTGCTCTTATCGTTAGTGGGATACCTTCCATTTTGATTGAACCGGTGGATTTTTTGAAAAAATTGAAAATTGAAACCATTGCCTAACTTTTTCTATTTTGTATTTACTTTCAGATGCACTCCTCTTCCCCTGAAGATAAGTTTCTGTCCTTTCCTACAAGTTTATGAGAGTAACTTCAATATGCACCATCTGCCTGCAACGCCTGTTTCTACATAGGATATTGTTATTCTGGTGATATCTGTGTGTTACTGAAGAAGCATTGCCCGGGATGGAAGATTATCTCTAGGATGTGGGGTTCAAGTAAGTACAGTATTTTTATTTCCTAATGTACAATATTTCTTCCAGATTTACCTTTAGCTTGGAGGTGATCAGCCCACTAGTACCTGAGCCACACACTGGAAGCCACACACTGCAAGACAAGTCCCCAATTGGAAAGCCAAGTTCCCAGTTGAAGATGATCTATCTGGTGGAAGATGGCAACCTTGAAGATGATCCAACTGCTAGATGATGATCCACCCACTGAAAGATTATTCAACCGCTGGAAGATAATTCACCCGCTGGAAGATGAGCAACCCACTGGAAGATGAGCAACTCACTGGAAGATGAGCAACTCACTGGAAGATGAACAACCCACTGGAAGATGAACAAACAACTGGAAGATGAACAACCCACTGGAAGGTGAACAACCCACTGGAAGATGAACAACCCACTGGAATAAGAACAACAAACTGGAAGAAGAGCAACCAACTGGAAGAAGAGCAACCAACTGGAAGAAGAGCAACCAACTGGAAGAAGAGCAACCAACTGGAAGAAGAGCAACCAACTGAAAGGAGAGCAACCAACTGGAAGAAGAGCAACCAACTGGAAGAAGAGCAACCAACTGGAAGAAGAGCAACCAACTGGAAGAAGAGCAACCAACTGGAAGAAAAGCAACCAACTGGAAGAAGAGCAACCAACTGGAAGAAGAGCAACCAAGTGGAAGAAGAGCAACCAAGTGGAAGAACAACCAAGTGGAAGAAGAGCAACCAACTGGAAGAAGAGCAACCAACTGAAAGGAGAGCAACCAACTGGAAGAAGAGCAACCAACTGGAAGAAGAGCAACCAACTGGAAGAAGAGCAACCAAGTGGAAGAAGAGCAACTTACTGGAAGAAGAGCAACCAACTGGAAGAGCAACCAACTGGAAGAAGAGCAACCAACTGGAAGAAGAGCAACCAACTGGAAGAAGAGCAACCATGCATTGGAAAATGAGTCGCCCCCTAGACTCCACTCCCTTTAAG
>CAIIXF020000011.1:12569753-12614665 GCA_903813345.2 Owenia fusiformis | reverse complement strand
AAGGAAGAGCAACCAACTGAAAGAAGAGCAACCAACTGGGAGGAGAGCAACCAGCTGAAAGATGAGCAAACAACTGGAAGAAAATACACCCACTGGAAGATGAGCAACCCACTGGAAGATGAGCAACTCTCTGGAAGATGAGCAACCCACTGGAAGATGAACAACCCACTGGAAAATAAGTCACCCCCTAGACTCCACTCCCTTAAAGATGAGCCTTATCACGAAGTTCCTGTCATCTAAGTTAAGTGATCTTGCTCTTATCGTTAGTGGGATACCTTCCATTTTGATTGAACCGGTGGATTTTTTGAAAAAATTGAAAATTGAAACCATTGCCTAACTTTTTCTATTTTGTATTTACTTTCAGATGCACTCCTCTTCCCCTGAAGATAAGTTTCTGTCCTTTCCTACAAGTTTATGAGAGTAACTTCAATATGCACCATCTGCCTGCAACGCCTGTTTCTACATAGGATATTGTTATTCTGGTGATATCTGTGTGTTACTGAAGAAGCATTGCCCGGGATGGAAGATTATCTCTAGGATGTGGGGTTCAAGTAAGTACAGTATTTTTATTTCCTAATGTACAATATTTCTTCCAGATTTACCTTTAGCTTGGAGGTGATCAGCCCACTAGTACCTGAGCCACACACTGGAAGCCACACACTGCAAGACAAGTCCTCCATTGGAAAGCCAAGTTCCCAGTTGAAGATGATCTATCTGGTGGAAGATGGCAACCTTGAAGATGATCCAACTGCTAGATGATGATCCACCCACTGAAAGATTATTCAACCGCTGGAAGATAATTCACCCGCTGGAAGATGAGCAACCCACTGGAAGATGAGCAACTCACTGGAAGATGAGCAACTCACTGGAAGATGAACAACCCACTGGAAGATGAACAAACAACTGGAAGATGAACAACCCACTGGAAGGTGAACAACCCACTGGAAGATGAACAACCCACTGAAATAAGAACAACAAACTGGAAGAAGAGCAACCAACTGGAAGAAGAGCAACCAACTGGAAGAAGAGCAACCAACTGGAAGAAGAGCAACCAACTGGAAGAAGAGCAACCAACTGAAAGGAGAGCAACCAACTGGAAGAAGAGCAACCAACTGGAAGAAGAGCAACCAACTGGAAGAAGAGCAACCAACTGGAAGAAGAGCAACCAACTGGAAGAAGAGCAACCAACTGGAAGAAGAGCAACCAAGTGGAAGAAGAGCAACCAACTGGAAGAAGAGCAACCAACTGGAAGAAGAGCAACCAACTGGAAGAAGAGCAACCATGCATTGGAAAATGAGTCGCCCCCTAGACTCCACTCCCTTTAAGATGAGCCTTATCACGAAGTTCCTGTCACCTAAGTTAAGTAATCTTGTTGAGTTATCTTAGTTATTTGGTTAGGTTATCTTAGGTATTCCATATGGGGTCATCTACCAGCTAGACATGTTTTCCATCTATGGTTTAGGAGCGGCAGGTTTTCTCGTTAGTGGGACACCTTCCATTTTGATTGAACCGGTGGATTTTGTTGGCCGACCCATTATTCTGGAGTGAAGGAACCTGGAATCTGCTAGGAGGCTGGATGGCTAAACATGTCTTAACACTTGATCAAGTGTTGGGAGGCCTTCCCCTGTTCATGTTTTATGTTGTCCCGATTGATTTTGAGGAATATCTAAGAATGGCATCGTTGAGCATGGGTCATTCTGATCCATTGCATTGAGAGCTCTGGTTTACTTGGTCATACTGTTTGATGTTCCTCGTAGTACCTCCACCGTGATTCTGATGATCAGTGTCTATCAATCTCTAGATGCATGGGTTTCAGGTATCAATTCCTTGTAAGTCCCGACCAACAGTTTCCAAGTTGGATTCTTATTGTTGAGCTTGGTTCTTTGTTTTGCCTATATTCTGATAGCTGGTGAAAGCATTCTTTACTTGCGAGTCAAAATGGTGGGTCTTGCACCCACCAGGAGGAGGTATTCTGAATTTTCTTTCTTCAATGCATGCTGTGGTGCCGGCATGCATTGGGTCGTTCTGGAGGGGTATCGTTGAGCTCTGGTGAAGGTCCACTCATTTTTACTTGCTCGTATCGTAATGTTAGTAGTTAGCTATGACGGATATAGTGTGATCCAGAGATCTCGTGAGGACGCAGCAAGAGTTCACTTGGATCTGTACGGAATGGCCTTGGGGTTGATACATGTTACCTTGTACTCTTTAGGTAGGTAGACATTGCTTATCAGTGTTACAGTAAAGATACTATTGGGAATTGACAGTGGTATGGTCTTGTATTTCATCTTTTTAATGTGATGTATCCTAATTATGCATGGCCGAGGATGTCATTCTTGTTATTCTTCTTAATCTCTCTGGACAGCATACAGCATGAGCGGGGGGATGGTCACCCAATGTTTGATCTTTTGTTAAGGTGTGTTGGCTTGAAAGCTTCCTAACGGATTCTATGTTCTGACATGAAAGAATAATGGAATCCACCTGGTTTTATCAAAATGGAAGTAATGTGTGCTATATTTGGAAAATATTGTCTTCATATTTTTTTTATAAACTCATTTTCACCTGAGATTTAACATACCTTCGTATGTTAGTCTCAGTTTTCGGATACCATTCTCTTTTTTGGTGCGAGTTGGTAGATGATCTTAAGTTTCATTAAATCATCATCAATTTTTCAATTTGACTGTTTTTTTCTTGTTTTGAGGTCAGTGTTAATGCGACCATGTTTTGGTCCAATAAGCAATCAACCATCTAGGTATTTACGACCTAGAATCTGATTGATAAAGGCAACTTGGCAACTTTTTTGCAAATGATAATCCCTTGCATGCTTTGGAGTTAAGGTAGACAGTAAAATAATTTTCTCATTGCAGGTGTTTTGAAGAGGGTTAAAGACTGCTCCTTGCCTGAACTACAACTACTACTGTTGCATGCGGAAGTTACTAATAAATGAATTCTCTTTTCACAGGATCATACACCCACCAGAAGAATCAGCTATACAGTGCTGGAAGCAGTATGTTTTACCTAGTTAAGATGTATTACTATGTATACATGTACCTTACTCCATCCCTCCTAATTGATTTGAATTTTTGCAATATATTTAAATTGTAATATTAACAAGTACTACAGCATCTTTTTTGTATTTCCAGCAAAGCAGGTTCTTGGCTGCAACACAAGGAACAGTGGTTCTGTTTGCATGTGTTTGGTAATTTTCATTCTGAGACTTTGGAAACTTACCAACAAAATAGTTCTAGCTCTATCAATTTGGTCTTGATCATTTGAATACTATAATGCTAGCTTTTAAAGTAACAATTTGAAAATTTATTCAGTAATGATATGATTTTTGTTCATAGTTTTTTAGTAAACTGTACTTACTGGGCAATGATTTGATTTTTATGTCACTACAGAAGTGTTGACATAATGTTATATTCTCAAACTGATGGGTGGACGAAACTTCTTGATGGCAGTAATCAATTAGTGTTCGGCTTACTGTAACCAAGTGCATCTTTAACAAATGGCCAGTGGTGACATTTTGCATGTTCATGCATTCTCTTAAAAGTTATATGTAAATGTACTCACATCTGAAAAATGGCCATTTCAGTGAGATGGGTATATTTACTTGTTTCTTTTAAGGAAAAAAGTCAAATCATTGCTGACTTTTTTTTTCTTTTTTAAGTACTTTCAGGTCATAACAATTTCTACCCTGGTTGTGGTCTTTCGAAGTGGATCAATGATTTGGGTCAGCTGTTTGCAGTGTATGTATCTACAAAGCATATTGCTACTGCCTGTACTAATAGGTGTGTGCAACTAAAGAAACAACAGGAATGTTACAACCACACAGGTAAGGGTAGCTATAGTGTAGAGCCAATTTGGAGATAATATGTATGTTGGCTTTACATATCAAAAAATGAATAAAACTATTCATTATGTTGGGCTTGGGGGTGGGGGGTAATTCAATATTCAAAAAAATAATTTTAATTCATGTTCTAAAAATATATAGACCACAATTCACTTCTACAGAGATACTTCTGTTAAGGCAGTTAGTTGATTTGATGATGTAAATCTTGAGCCGGAAGGGGTGAAAGGCCATGAGCTATTTACTAGAATCAATAAAAGGAAATTTCTTGCATTCCCTCCTCCGCTTGTTCAGTAAGTGGCTCAATCATTTTGGCATTGTAACAACAAATCAACATTTAAATCATTGCTGACTTCCTATTTTATATGTACTTATATTACAGATTTACCTTTAGCTTGGAGGTGATCAGCCCACTAGTACCTGAGCCACAAACTGAAAGCCACACACTGCAAGACAAGTCACCCATTGAAAAGCCAAGGTCCCAGTTGAAGATGATCTATCTGGTGGAAGATGGCAACCTTGAAGATGATCCAACTGCTAGAAGATGATCCACCCACTCAAAGATAATTCAATCGCTGGAAGATGAGCAACCCACTGGAAGATGAGCAATCCACTGGAAGATGAGCAACCCATTGGAAGATGAGCAACCCACTGGAAGATGAGCAACCCACTGGAAGAAAAGCAACTCACTGGAAGATGAGCAACTCACTGGAAAATGAACAACCCACTGGAAGATGTACAACCGACTGGAAGATGAACAACCCACTGGAAGATGAACAACCCACTGGAAGATGAACAACCCACTGGAAGATGAACAACCCACTGGAAGAAGAACAACCAACTGGAAGAACAACCAGCTGAAACATGAGCAACCAACTGGAAGAAAATACACCTGCTGGAAGATGAGCAACCCACTGGAAAATGAGGAACCCACTGGAACATGAGCAACTCACTGGAAGATGAGCAACCTACTGGAAGATGAACAACCCACTGGAAGATGGGCAACCAAATGGAAGAAGAGCAACCCGATGGAAGATGAGCAACCCACTGGAAGATGTACAACCGAATGGAAGATGAACAACCCACTGGAAGATGAACAACCCACTGGAAGATGTACAACCGACTGGAAGATGAACAACCCACTGGAAGATGAACAACCCACTGGAAGATGAACAACCCACTGGAAGATGAACAACCCACTGGAAGATGAACAACTAACTGGAAGAAGAGCAACCAACTGGAAGAAAAGCAACCAACTGGAAGAAGAGCAACCAACTGAAAGAAGAGCAACCAACTGAAAGAAGAGCAACCAACTGAAAGAAGAGCAACCAACTGAAGGAAGAGCAACCAACTGAAAGAAGAGCAACCAACTGGGAGGAGAGCAACCAGCTGAAAGATGAGCAAACAACTGGAAGAAAATACACCCACTGGAAGATGAGCAACCCACTGGAAGATGAGCAACTCTCTGGAAGATGAGCAACCCACTGGAAGATGAACAACCCACTGGAAAATAAGTCGCCCCCTAGACTCCACTCCCTTAAAGATGAGCCTTATCACGAAGTTCCTGTCATCTAAGTTAAGTGATCTTGTTGAGTTATCTTAGTTATTTGGTTAAGTTATCTTAGTTACTCCATGTGGGGTCATCTACTAGCTAGACAGGTCTTCCATCTATGCTTAAGGAGCGGCAGGCTCTTATCGTTAGTGGGATACCTTCCATTTTGATTGAACCGGTGGATTTTTTGAAAAAATTGAAAATTGAAACCATTGCCTAACTTTTTCTATTTTGTATTTACTTTCAGATGCACTCCTCTTCCCCTGAAGATAAGTTTCTGTCCTTTCCTACAAGTTTATGAGAGTAACTTCAATATGCACCATCTGCCTGCAACGCCTGTTTCTACATAGGATATTGTTATTCTGGTGATATCTGTGTGTTACTGAAGAAGCATTGCCCGGGATGGAAGATTATCTCTAGGATGTGGGGTTCAAGTAAGTACAGTATTTTTATTTCCTAATGTACAATATTTCTTCCAGATTTACCTTTAGCTTGGAGGTGATCAGCCCACTAGTACCTGAGCCACACACTGGAAGCCACACACTGCAAGACAAGTCCCCCATTGGAAAGCCAAGTTCCCAGTTGAAGATGATCTATCTGGTGGAAGATGGCAACCTTGAAGATGATCCAACTGCTAGATGATGATCCACCCACTGAAAGATTATTCAACCGCTGGAAGATAATTCACCCGCTGGAAGATGAGCAACCCACTGGAAGATGAGCAACTCACTGGAAGATGAGCAACTCACTGGAAGATGAACAACCCACTGGAAGATGAACAAACAACTGAGAGATGAACAACCCACTGGAAGGTGAACAGCCCACTGGAAGATGAACAACCCACTGAAATAAGAACAACCAACTGGAAGAAGAGCAACCAACTGGAAGAAGAGCAACCAACTGGAAGAAGAGCAACCAACTGGAAGAAGAGCAACCAACTGGAAGAAGAGCAACCAACTGAAAGGAGAGCAACCAACTGGAAGAAGAGCAACCAACTGGAAGAAGAGCAACCAACTGGAAGAAGAGCAACCAACTGGAAGAAGAGCAACCAACTGGAAGAAGAGCAACCAACTGGAAGAAGAGCAACCAAGTGGAAGAAGAGCAACCAACTGGAAGAAGAGCAACCAACTGGAAGAAGAGCAACCAACTGGAAGAAGACCAACCATGCATTGGAAAATGAGTCGCCCCCTAGACTCCACTCCCTTTAAGATGAGCCTTATCACGAAGTTCCTGTCACCTAAGTTAAGTAATCTTGTTGAGTTATCTTAGTTATTTGGTTAGGTTATCTTAGGTATTCCATATGGGGTCATCTACCAGCTAGACATGTTTTCCATCTATGGTTTAGGAGCGGCAGGTTTTCTCGTTAGTGGGACACCTTCCATTTTGATTGAACCGGTGGATTTTGTTGGCCGACCCATTATTCTGGAGTGAAGGAACCTGGAATCTGCTAGGAGGCTGGATGGCTAAACATGTCTTAACACTTGATCAAGTGTTGGGAGGCCTTCCCCTGTTCATGTTTTATGTTGTCCCGATTGATTTTGAGGAATATCTAAGAATGGCATCGTTGAGCATGGGTCATTCTGATCCATTGCATTGAGAGCTCTGGTTTACTTGGTCATACTGTTTGATGTTCCTCGTAGTACCTCCACCGTGATTCTGATGATCAGTGTCTATCAATCTCTAGATGCATGGGTTTCAGGTATCAATTCCTTGTAAGTCCCGACCAACAGTTTCCAAGTTGGATTCTTATTGTTGAGCTTGGTTCTTTGTTTTGCCTATATTCTGATGGCTGGTGAAAGCATTCTTTACTTGCGAGTCAAAATGGTGGGTCTTGCACCCACCAGGAGGAGGTATTCTGAATTTTCTTTCTTCAATGCATGCTGTGGTGCCGGCATGCATTGGGTCGTTCTGGAGGGGTATCGTTGAGCTCTGGTGAAGGTCCACTCATTTTTACTTGCTCGTATTGTAATGTTAGTAGTTAGCTATGACGGATATAGTGTGATCCAGAGATCTCGTGAGGACGCAGCAAGAGTTCACTTGGATCTGTACGGAATGGCCTTGGGGTTGATACATGTTACCTTGTACTCTTTAGGTAGGTAGACATTGCTTATCAGTGTTACAGTAAAGATACTATTGGGAATTGACAGTGGTATGGTCTTGTATTTCATCTTTTTAATGTGATGTATCCTAATTATGCATGGCCGAGGATGTCATTCTTGTTATTCTTCTTAATCTCTCTGGACAGCATACAGCATGAGCGGGGGGATGGTCACCCAATGTTTGATCTTTTGTTAAGGTGTGTTGGCTTGAAAGCTTCCTAACGGATTCTATGTTCTGACATGAAAGAATAATGGAATCCACCTGGTTTTATCAAAATGGAAGTAATGTGTGCTATATTTGGAAAATATTGTCTTCATATTTTTTTTATAAACTCATTTTCACCTGAGATTTAACATACCTTCGTATGTTAGTCTCAGTTTTCGGATACCATTCTCTTTTTTGGTGCGAGTTGGTAGATGATCTTAAGTTTCATTAAATCATCATCAATTTTTCAATTTGACTGTTTTTTTCTTGTTTTGAGGTCAGTGTTAATGCGACCATGTTTTGGTCCAATAAGCAATCAACCATCTAGGTATTTACGACCTAGAATCTGATTGATAAAGGCAACTTGGCAACTTTTTTGCAAATGATAATCCCTTGCATGCTTTGGAGTTAAGGTAGACAGTAAAATAATTTTCTCATTGCAGGTGTTTTGAAGAGGGTTAAAGACTGCTCCTTGCCTGAACTACAACTACTACTGTTGCATGCGGAAGTTACTAATAAATGAATTCTCTTTTCACAGGATTATACACCCACCAGAAGAATCAGCTATACAGTGCTGGAAGCAGTATGTTTTACCTAGTTAAGATGTATTACTATGTATACATGTACCTTACTCCATCCCTCCTAATTGATTTGAATTTTTGCAATATATTTAAATTGTAATATTAACAAGTACTACAGCATCTTTTTTGTATTTCCAGCAAAGCAGGTTCTTGGCTGCAACACAAGGAACAATGGTTCTGTTTGCATGTGTTTGGTAATTTTCATTCTGAGACTTTGGAAACTTACCAACAAAATAGTTCTAGCTTTATCAATTTGGTCTTGATCATTTGAATACTATAATGCTAGCTTTTAAAGTAACAATTTGAAAATTTATTCAGTAATGATATGATTTTTGTTCATAGTTTTTTAGTAAACTGTACTTACTGGGCAATGATTTGATTTTTATGTCACTACAGAAGTGTTGACATAATGTTATATTCTCAAACTGATGGGTGGACGAAACTTCTTGATGGCAGTAATCAATTAGTGTTCGGCTTACTGTAACCAAGTGCATCTTTAACAAATGGCCAGTGGTGACATTTTGCATGTTCATGCATTCTCTTAAAAGTTATATGTAAATGTACTCACATCTGAAAAATGGCCATTTCAGTGAGATGGGTATATTTACTTGTTTCTTTTAAGGAAAAAAGTCAAATCATTGCTGACTTTTTTTTTTTTTTAAGTACTTTCAGGTCATAACAATTTCTACCCTGGTTGTGGTCTTTCGAAGTGGATCAATGATTTGGGTCAGCTGTTTGCAGTGTATGTATCTACAAAGCATATTGCTACTGCCTGTACTAATAGGTGTGTGCAACTAAAGAAACAACAGGAATGTTACAACCACACAGGTAAGGGTAGCTATAGTGTAGAGCCAATTTGGAGATAATATGTATGTTGGCTTTACATATCAAAAAATGAATAAAACTATTCATTATGTTGGGCTTAGGGGTGGGGGGTAATTCAATATTCAAAAAAATAATTTTAATTCATGTTCTAAAAATATATAGACCACAATTCACTTCTACAGAGATACTTCTGTTAAGGCAGTTAGTTGATTTGATGATGTAAATCTTGAGCCGGAAGGGGTGAAAGGCCATGAGCTATTTACTAGAATCAATAAAAGGAAATTTCTTGCATTCCCTCCTCCGCTTGTTCAGTAAGTGGCTCAATCATTTTGGCATTGTAACAACAAATCAACATTTAAATCATTGCTGACTTCCTATTTTATATGTACTTATATTACAGATTTACCTTTAGCTTGGAGGTGATCAGCCCACTAGTACCTGAGCCACAAACTGAAAGCCACACACTGCAAGACAAGTCACCCATTGAAAAGCCAAGGTCCCAGTTGAAGATGATCTATCTGGTGGAAGATGGCAACCTTGAAGATGATCCAACTGCTAGAAGATGATCCACCCACTCAAAGATAATTCAATCGCTGGAAGATGAGCAACCCACTGGAAGATGAGCAATCCACTGGAAGATGAGCAACCCATTGGAAGATGAGCAACCCACTGGAAGATGAGCAACCCACTGGAAGATGAGCAACCCACTGGAAGAAAAGCAACTCACTGGAAGATGAGCAACTCACTGGAAAATGAACAACCCACTGGAAGATGTACAACCGACTGGAAGATGAACAACCCACTGGAAGATGAACAACCCACTGGAAGATGAACAACCCACTGGAAGATGAACAACCCACTGGAAGAAGAACAACCAACTGGAAGAACAACCAGCTGAAACATGAGCAACCAACTGGAAGAAAATACACCTGCTGGAAGATGAGCAACCCACTGGAAAATGAGGAACCCACTGGAACATGAGCAACTCACTGGAAGATGAGCAACCCACTGGAAGATGAACAACCCACTGGAAGATGGGCAACCAAATGGAAGAAGAGCAACCCGATGGAAGATGAGCAACCCACTGGAAGATGTACAACCGAATGGAAGATGAACAACCCACTGGAAGATGAACAACCCACTGGAAGATGTACAACCGACTGGAAGATGAACAACCCACTGGAAGATGAACAACCCACTGGAAGATGAACAACCCACTGGAAGATGAACAACTAACTGGAAGAAGAGCAACCAACTGGAAGAAAAGCAACCAACTGGAAGAAGAGCAACCAACTGAAAGAAGAGCAACCAACTGAAAGAAGAGCAACCAACTGAAAGAAGAGCAACCAACTGAAGGAAGAGCAACCAACTGAAAGAAGAGCAACCAACTGAAGGAAGAGCAACCAACTGAAAGATGAGCAAACAACTGGAAGAAAATACACCCACTGGAAGATGAGCAACCCACTGGAAGATGAGCAACTCTCTGGAAGATGAGCAACCCACTGGAAGATGAACAACCCACTGGAAAATAAGTCGCCCCCTAGACTCCACTCCCTTAAAGATGAGCCTTATCACGAAGTTCCTGTCATCTAAGTTAAGTGATCTTGCTCTTATCGTTAGTGGGATACCTTCCATTTTGATTGAACAGGTGGATTTTTTGAAAAAATTGAAAATTGAAACCATTGCCTAACTTTTTCTATTTTGTATTTACTTTCAGATGCACTCCTCTTCCCCTGAAGATAAGTTTCTGTCCTTTCCTACAAGTTTATGAGAGTAACTTCAATATGCACCATCTGCCTGCAACGCCTGTTTCTACATAGGATATTGTTATTCTGGTGATATCTGTGTGTTACTGAAGAAGCATTGCCCGGGATGGAAGGTTATCTCTAGGATGTTGGGTTCAAGTAAGTACAGTATTTTTATTTCCTAATGTACAATATTTCTTCCAGATTTACCTTTAGTTTGGAGGTGATCAGCCCACTAGTACCTGAGCCACACACTGGAAGCCACACACTGCAAGACAAGTCCCCCATTGGAAAGCCAAGTTCCCAGTTGAAGATGATCTATCTGGTGGAAGATGGCAACCTTGAAGATGATCCAACTGCTAGATGATGATCCACCCACTGAAAGATTATTCAACCGCTGGAAGATAATTCACCCGCTGGAAGATGAGCAACCCACTGGAAGATGAGCAACTCACTGGAAGATGAGCAACTCACTGGAAGATGAACAACCCACTGGAAGATGAACAAACAACTGGAAGATGAACAACCCACTGGAAGGTGAACAACCCACTGGAAGATGAACAACCCACTGAAATAAGAACAACCAACTGGAAGAAGAGCAACCAACTGGAAGAAGAGCAACCAACTGGAAGAAGAGCAACCAACTGGAAGAAGAGCAACCAACTGGAAGAAGAGCAACCAACTGAAAGGAGAACAACCAACTGGAAGAAGAGCAACCAACTGGAAGAAGAGCAACCAACTGGAAGAAGAGCAACCAACTGGAAGAAGAGCAACCAACTGGAAGAAGAGCAACCAACTGGAAGAAGAGCAACCAAGTGGAAGAAGAGCAACCAACTGGAAGAAGAGCAACCAACTGGAAGAAGAGCAACCAACTGGAAGAAGAGCAACCAACTGGAAGAAGAGCAACCATGCATTGGAAAATGAGTCGCCCCCTAGACTCCACTCCCTTTAAGATGAGCCTTATCACGAAGTTCCTGTCACCTAAGTTAAGTAATCTTGTTGAGTTATCTTAGTTATTTGGTTAGGTTATCTTAGGTATTCCATATGGGGTCATCTACCAGCTAGACATGTTTTCCATCTATGGTTTAGGAGCGGCAGGTTTTCTCGTTAGTGGGACACCTTCCATTTTGATTGAACCGGTGGATTTTGTTGGCCGACCCATTATTCTGGAGTGAAGGAACCTGGAATCTGCTAGGAGGCTGGATGGCTAAACATGTCTTAACACTTGATCAAGTGTTGGGAGGCCTTCCCCTGTTCATGTTTTATGTTGTCCCGATTGATTTTGAGGAATATCTAAGAATGGCATCGTTGAGCATGGGTCATTCTGATCCATTGCATTGAGAGCTCTGGTTTACTTGGTCATACTGTTTGATGTTCCTCGTAGTACCTCCACCGTGATTCTGATGATCAGTGTCTATCAATCTCTAGATGCATGGGTTTCAGGTATCAATTCCTTGTAAGTCCCGACCAACAGTTTCCAAGTTGGATTCTTATTGTTGAGCTTGGTTCTTTGTTTTGCCTATATTCTGATGGCTGGTGAAAGCATTCTTTACTTGCGAGTCAAAATGGTGGGTCTTGCACCCACCAGGAGGAGGTATTCTGAATTTTCTTTCTTCAATGCATGCTGTGGTGCCGGCATGCATTGGGTCGTTCTGGAGGGGTATCGTTGAGCTCTGGTGAAGGTCCACTCATTTTTACTTGCTCGTATTGTAATGTTAGTAGTTAGCTATGACGGATATAGTGTGATCCAGAGATCTCGTGAGGACGCAGCAAGAGTTCACTTGGATCTGTACGGAATGGCCTTGGGGTTGATACATGTTACCTTGTACTCTTTAGGTAGGTAGACATTGCTTATCAGTGTTACAGTAAAGATACTATTGGGAATTGACAGTGGTATGGTCTTGTATTTCATCTTTTTAATGTGATGTATCCTAATTATGCATGGCCGAGGATGTCATTCTTGTTATTCTTCTTAATCTCTCTGGACAGCATACAGCATGAGCGGGGGGATGGTCACCCAATGTTTGATCTTTTGTTAAGGTGTGTTGGCTTGAAAGCTTCCTAACGGATTCTATGTTCTGACATGAAAGAATAATGGAATCCACCTGGTTTTATCAAAATGGAAGTAATGTGTGCTATATTTGGAAAATATTGTCTTCATATTTTTTTTATAAACTCATTTTCACCTGAGATTTAACATACCTTCGTATGTTAGTCTCAGTTTTCGGATACCATTCTCTTTTTTGGTGCGAGTTGGTAGATGATCTTAAGTTTCATTAAATCATCATCAATTTTTCAATTTGACTGTTTTTTTCTTGTTTTGAGGTCAGTGTTAATGCGACCATGTTTTGGTCCAATAAGCAATCAACCATCTAGGTATTTACGACCTAGAATCTGATTGATAAAGGCAACTTGGCAACTTTTTTGCAAATGATAATCCCTTGCATGCTTTGGAGTTAAGGTAGACAGTAAAATAATTTTCTCATTGCAGGTGTTTTGAAGAGGGTTAAAGACTGCTCCTTGCCTGAACTACAACTACTACTGTTGCATGCGGAAGTTACTAATAAATGAATTCTCTTTTCACAGGATCATACACCCACCAGAAGAATCAGCTATACAGTGCTGGAAGCAGTATTTTTTACCTAGTTAAGATGTATTACTATGTATACATGTACCTTACTCCATCCCTCCTAATTGATTTGAATTTTTGCAATATATTTAAATTGTAATATTAACAAGTACTACAGCATCTTTTTTGTATTTCCAGCAAAGCAGGTTCTTGGCTGCAACACAAGGAACAGTGGTTCTGTTTGCATGTGTTTGGTAATTTTCATTCTGAGACTTTGGAAACTTACCAACAAAATAGTTCTAGCTCTATCAATTTGGTCTTGATCATTTGAATACTATAATGCTAGCTTTTAAAGTAACAATTTGAAAATTTATTCAGTAATGATATGATTTTTGTTCATAGTTTTTTAGTAAACTGTACTTACTGGGCAATGATTTGATTTTTATGTCACTACAGAAGTGTTGACATAATGTTATATTCTCAAACTGATGGGTGGACGAAACTTCTTGATGGCAGTAATCAATTAGTGTTCGGCTTACTGTAACCAAGTGCATCTTTAACAAATGGCCAGTGGTGACATTTTGCATGTTCATGCATTCTCTTAAAAGTTATATGTAAATGTACTCACATCTGAAAAATGGCCATTTCAGTGAGATGGGTATATTTACTTGTTTCTTTTAAGGAAAAAAGTCAAATCATTGCTGACTTTTTTTTTCTTTTTTAAGTACTTTCAGGTCATAACAATTTCTACCCTGGTTGTGGTCTTTCGAAGTGGATCAATGATTTGGGTCAGCTGTTTGCAGTGTATGTATCTACAAAGCATATTGCTACTGCCTGTACTAATAGGTGTGTGCAACTAAAGAAACAACAGGAATGTTACAACCACACAGGTAAGGGTAGCTATAGTGTAGAGCCAATTTGGAGATAATATGTATGTTGGCTTTACATATCAAAAAATGAATAAAACTATTCATTATGTTGGGCTTGGGGGTGGGGGGTAATTCAATATTCAAAAAAATAATTTTAATTCATGTTCTAAAAATATATAGACCACAATTCACTTCTACAGAGATACTTCTGTTAAGGCAGTTAGTTGATTTGATGATGTAAATCTTGAGCCAGAAGGGGTGAAAGGCCATGAGCTATTTACTAGAATCAATAAAAGGAAATTTCTTGCATTCCCTCCTCCGCTTGTTCAGTAAGTGGCTCAATCATTTTGGCATTGTAACAACAAATCAACATTTAAATCATTGCTGACTTCCTATTTTATATGTACTTATATTACAGATTTACCTTTAGCTTGGAGGTGATCAGCCCACTAGTACCTGAGCCACAAACTGAAAGCCACACACTGCAAGACAAGTCACCCATTGAAAAGCCAAGGTCCCAGTTGAAGATGATCTATCTGGTGGAAGATGGCAACCTTGAAGATGATCCAACTGCTAGAAGATGATCCACCCACTCAAAGATAATTCAATCGCTGGAAGATGAGCAACCCACTGGAAGATGAGCAATCCACTGGAAGATGAGCAACCCATTGGAAGATGAGCAACCCACTGGAAGATGAGCAACCCACTGGAAGAAAAGCAACTCACTGGAAGATGAGCAACTCACTGGAAAATGAACAACCCACTGGAAGATGTACAACCGACTGGAAGATGAACAACCCACTGGAAGATGAACAACCCACTGGAAGATGAACAACCCACTGGAAGATGAACAACCCACTGGAAGAAGAACAACCAACTGGAAGAACAACCAGCTGAAACATGAGCAACCAACTGGAAGAAAATACACCTGCTGGAAGATGAGCAACCCACTGGAAAATGAGGAACCCACTGGAACATGAGCAACTCACTGGAAGATGAGCAACCCACTGGAAGATGAACAACCCACTGGAAGATGGGCAACCAAATGGAAGAAGAGCAACCCGATGGAAGATGAGCAACCCACTGGAAGATGTACAACCGAATGGAAGATGAACAACCCACTGGAAGATGAACAACCCACTGGAAGATGTACAACCGACTGGAAGATGAACAACCCACTGGAAGAAAAGCAACCAACTGGAAGAAGAGCAACCAACTGAAAGAAGAGCAACCAACTGAAAGAAGAGCAACCAACTGAAAGAAGAGCAACCAACTGAAGGAAGAGCAACCAACTGGAAGAAGAGCAACCAACTGAAAGAAGAGCAACCAACTGAAAGAAGAGCAACCAACTGAAAGAAGAGCAACCAACTGAAGGAAGAGCAACCAACTGAAAGAAGAGCAACCAACTGGGAGGAGAGCAACCAGCTGAAAGATGAGCAAACAACTGGAAGAAAATACACCCTCTGGAAGATGAGCAACCCACTGGAAGATGAGCAACTCTCTGGAAGATGAGCAACCCACTGGAAGATGAACAACCCACTGGAAAATAAGTCGCCCCCTAGACTCCACTCCCTTAAAGATGAGCCTTATCACGAAGTTCCTGTCATCTAAGTTAAGTGATCTTGTTGAGTTATCTTAGTTATTTGGTTAAGTTATCTTAGTTACTCCATGTGGGGTCATCTACTAGCTAGACAGGTCTTCCATCTATGCTTAAGGAGCGGCAGGCTCTTATCGTTAGTGGGATACCTTCCATTTTGATTGAACCGGTGGATTTTTTGAAAAAATTGAAAATTGAAACCATTGCCTAACTTTTTCTATTTTGTATTTACTTTCAGATGCACTCCTCTTCCCCTGAAGATAAGTTTCTGTCCTTTCCTACAAGTTTATGAGAGTAACTTCAATATGCACCATCTGCCTGCAACGCCTGTTTCTACATAGGATATTGTTATTCTGGTGATATCTGTGTGTTACTGAAGAAGCATTGCCCGGGATGGAAGATTATCTCTAGGATGTGGGGTTCAAGTAAGTACAGTATTTTTATTTCCTAATGTACAATATTTCTTCCAGATTTACCTTTAGCTTGGAGGTGATCAGCCCACTAGTACCTGAGCCACACACTGGAAGCCACACACTGCAAGACAAGTCCCCCATTGGAAAGCCAAGTTCCCAGTTGAAGATGATCTATCTGGTGGAAGATGGCAACCTTGAAGATGATCCAACTGCTAGATGATGATCCACCCACTGAAAGATTATTCAACCGCTGGAAGATAATTCACCCGCTGGAAGATGAGCAACCCACTGGAAGATGAGCAACTCACTGGAAGATGAGCAACTCACTGGAAGATGAACAACCCACTGGAAGATGAACAAACAACTGGAAGATGAACAACCCACTGGAAGGTGAACAACCCACTGGAAGATGAACAACCCACTGAAATAAGAACAACCAACTGGAAGAAGAGCAACCAACTGGAAGAAGAGCAACCAACTGGAAGAAGAGCAACCAACTGGAAGAAGAGCAACCAACTGGAAGAAGAGCAACCAACTGAAAGGAGAACAACCAACTGGAAGAAGAGCAACCAACTGGAAGAAGAGCAACCAACTGGAAGAAGAGCAACCAACTGGAAGAAGAGCAACCAACTGGAAGAAGAGCAACCAACTGGAAGAAGAGCAACCAAGTGGAAGAAGAGCAACCAACTGGAAGAAGAGCAACCAACTGGAAGAAGAGCAACCAACTGGAAGAAGAGCAACCAACTGGAAGAAGAGCAACCATGCATTGGAAAATGAGTCGCCCCCTAGACTCCACTCCCTTTAAGATGAGCCTTATCACGAAGTTCCTGTCACCTAAGTTAAGTAATCTTGTTGAGTTATCTGAGATGAGCAACCCATTGGAAGATGAGCAACCCACTGGAAGATGAGCAACCCACTGGAAGATGAGCAACCCACTGGAAGAAAAGCAACTCACTGGAAGATGAACAACCCACTGGAAGATGAACAACCCACTGGAAGATGAACAACCCACTGGAAGAAGAACAACCAACTGGAAGAACAACCAGCTGAAACATGAGCAACCAACTGGAAGAAAATACACCTGCTGGAAGATGAGCAACCCACTGGAAAATGAGGAACCCACTGGAACATGAGCAACTCACTGGAAGATGAGCAACCCACTGGAAGATGAACAACCCACTGGAAGATGGGCAACCAAATGGAAGAAGAGCAACCCGATGGAAGATGAGCAACCCACTGGAACATGAGCAACTCACTGGAAGATGAGCAACCCACTGGAAGATGAACAACCCACTGGAAGATGGGCAACCAAATGGAAGAAGAGCAACCCGATGGAAGATGAGCAACCCACTGGAAGATGTACAACCGAATGGAAGATGAACAACCCACTGGAAGATGAACAACCCACTGGAAGATGTACAACCGACTGGAAGATGAACAACCCACTGGAAGATGAACAACCCACTGGAAGATGAACAACCCACTGGAAGATGAACAACTAACTGGAAGAAGAGCAACCAACTGGAAGAAAAGCAACCAACTGGAAGAAGAGCAACCAACTGAAAGAAGAGCAACCAACTGAAAGAAGAGCAACCAACTGAAAGAAGAGCAACCAACTGAAGGAAGAGCAACCAACTGAAAGAAGAGCAACCAACTGGGAGGAGAGCAACCAGCTGAAAGATGAGCAAACAACTGGAAGAAAATACACCCACTGGAAGATGAGCAACCCACTGGAAGATGAGCAACTCTCTGGAAGATGAGCAACCCACTTGAAGATGAACAACCCACTGGAAAATAAGTCGCCCCCTAGACTCCACTCCCTAAAAGATGAGCCTTATCACGAAGTTCCTGTCATCTAAGTTTAGTGATCTTGCTCTTATCGTTAGTGGGATACCTTCCATTTTGATTGAACCGGTGGATTTTTTGAAAAAATTGAAAATTGAAACCATTGCCTAACTTTTTCTATTTTGTATTTACTTTCAGATGCACTCCTCTTCCCCTGAAGATAAGTTTCTGTCCTTTCCTACAAGTTTATGAGAGTAACTGCACCATCTGCCTGCAACGCCTGTTTCTACATAGGATATTGTTATTCTGGTGATATCTGTGTGTTACTGAAGAAGCATTGCCCGGGATGGAAGATTATCTCTAGGATGTGGGGTTCAAGTAAGTACAGTATTTTTATTTCCTAATGTACAATATTTCTTCCAGATTTACCTTTAGCTTGGAGGTGATCAGCCCACTAGTACCTGAGCCACACACTGGAAGCCACACACTGCAAGACAAGTCCCCCATTGGAAAGCCAAGTTCCCAGTTGAAGATGATCTATCTGGTGGAAGATGGCAACCTTGAAGATGATCCAACTGCTAGATGATGATCCACCCACTGAAAGATTATTCAACCGCTGGAAGATAATTCACCCGCTGGAAGATGAGCAACCCACTGGAAGATGAGCAACTCACTGGAAGATGAGCAACTCACTGGAAGATGAACAACCCACTGGAAGATGAACAAACAACTGGAAGATGAACAACCCACTGGAAGGTGAACAACCCACTGGAAGATGAACAACCCACTGGAATAAGAACAACAAACTGGAAGAAGAGCAACCAACTGGAAGAAGAGCAACCAACTGGAAGAAGAGCAACCAACTGGAAGAAGAGCAACCAACTGAAAGGAGAGCAACCAACTGGAAGAAAAGCAACCAACTGGAAGAGCAACCAACTGGAAGAAGAGCAACCAACTGGAAGAAGAGCAACCAACTGGAAGAAGAGCAACCAACTGGAAGAAGAGCAACCAACTGGAAGAAGAGCAACCAAGTGGAAGAAGAGCAACCAAGTGGAAGAAGAGCAACCAAGTGGAAGAACAACCAAGTGGAAGAAGTGCAACCAACTGGAAGAAGAGAAACCAACTGGAAGAAGAGCAACCAACTGAAAGGAGAGCAACCAACTGGAAGAAGAGCAACCAACTGGAAGAAGAGCAACCAACTGGAAGAAGAGCAACCTACTGGAAGAAGAGCAACCAACTGGAAGAAGAGCAACCAACTGGAAGAAGAGCAACCAACTGGAAGAAGAGCAACCATGCATTGGAAAATGAGTCGCCCCCTAGACTCCACTCCCTTTAAGATGAGCCTTATCACGAAGTTCCTGTCACCTAAGTTAAGTAATCTTGTTGAGTTATCTTAGTTATTTGGTTAGGTTATCTTAGGTATTCCATATGGGGTCATCTACCAGCTAGACATGTTTTCCATCTATGGTTTAGGAGCGGCAGGTTTTCTCGTTAGTGGGACACCTTCCATTTTGATTGAACCGGTGGATTTTGTTGGCCGACCCATTATTCTGGAGTGAAGGAACCTGGAATCTGCTAGGAGGCTGGATGGCTAAACATGTCTTAACACTTGATCAAGTGTTGGGAGGCCTTCCCCTGTTCATGTTTTATGTTGTCCCGATTGATTTTGAGGAATATCTAAGAATGGCATCGTTGAGCATGGGTCATTCTGATCCATTGCATTGAGAGCTCTGGTTTACTTGGTCATACTGTTTGATGTTCCTCGTAGTACCTCCACCGTGATTCTGATGATCAGTGTCTATCAATCTCTAGATGCATGGGTTTCAGGTATCAATTCCTTGTAAGTCCCGACCAACAGTTTCCAAGTTGGATTCTTATTGTTGAGCTTGGTTCTTTGTTTTGCCTATATTCTGATGGCTGGTGAAAGCATTCTTTACTTGCGAGTCAAAATGGTGGGTCTTGCACCCACCAGGAGGAGGTATTCTGAATTTTCTTTCTTCAATGCATGCTGTGGTGCCGGCATGCATTGGGTCGTTCTGGAGGGGTATCGTTGAGCTCTGGTGAAGGTCCACTCATTTTTACTTGCTCGTATTGTAATGTTAGTAGTTAGCTATGACGGATATAGTGTGATCCAGAGATCTCGTGAGGACGCAGCAAGAGTTCACTTGGATCTGTACGGAATGGCCTTGGGGTTGATACATGTTACCTTGTACTCTTTAGGTAGGTAGACATTGCTTATCAGTGTTACAGTAAAGATACTATTGGGAATTGACAGTGGTATGGTCTTGTATTTCATCTTTTTAATGTGATGTATCCTAATTATGCATGGCCGAGGATGTCATTCTTGTTATTCTTCTTAATCTCTCTGGACAGCATACAGCATGAGCGGGGGGATGGTCACCCAATGTTTGATCTTTTGTTAAGGTGTGTTGGCTTGAAAGCTTCCTAACGGATTCTATGTTCTGACATGAAAGAATAATGGAATCCACCTGGTTTTATCAAAATGGAAGTAATGTGTGCTATATTTGGAAAATATTGTCTTCATATTTTTTTTATAAACTCATTTTCACCTGAGATTTAACATACCTTCGTATGTTAGTCTCAGTTTTCGGATACCATTCTCTTTTTTGGTGCGAGTTGGTAGATGATCTTAAGTTTCATTAAATCATCATCAATTTTTCAATTTGACTGTTTTTTTCTTGTTTTGAGGTCAGTGTTAATGCGACCATGTTTTGGTCCAATAAGCAATCAACCATCTAGGTATTTACGACCTAGAATCTGATTGATAAAGGCAACTTGGCAACTTTTTTGCAAATGATAATCCCTTGCATGCTTTGGAGTTAAGGTAGACAGTAAAATAATTTTCTCATTGCAGGTGTTTTGAAGAGGGTTAAAGACTGCTCCTTGCCTGAACTACAACTACTACTGTTGCATGCAGAAGTTACTAATAAATGAATTCTCTTTTCACAGGATCATACACCCACCAGAAGAATCAGCTATACAGTGCTGGAAGCAGTATTTTTTACCTAGTTAAGATGTATTACTATGTATACATGTACCTTACTCCATCCCTCCTAATTGATTTGAATTTTTGCAATATATTTAAATTGTAATATTAACAAGTACTACAGCATCTTTTTTGTATTTCCAGCAAAGCAGGTTCTTGGCTGCAACACAAGGAACAGTGGTTCTGTTTGCATGTGTTTGGTAATTTTCATTCTGAGACTTTGGAAACTTACCAACAAAATAGTTCTAGCTCTATCAATTTGGTCTTGATCATTTGAATACTATAATGCTAGCTTTTAAAGGAACAATTTGAAAATTTATTCAGTAATGATATGATTTTTGTTCATAGTTTTTTAGTAAACTGTACTTACTGGGCAATGATTTGATTTTTATGTCACTACAGAAGTGTTGACATAATGTTATATTCTCAAACTGATGGGTGGACGAAACTTCTTGATGGCAGTAATCAATTAGTGTTCGGCTTACTGTAACCAAGTGCATCTTTAACAAATGGCCAGTGGTGACATTTTGCATGTTCATGCATTCTCTTAAAAGTTATATGTAAATGTACTCACATCTGAAAAATGGCCATTTCAGTGAGATGGGTATATTTACTTGTTTCTTTTAAGGAAAAAAGTCAAATCATTGCTGACTTTTTTTCTTTTTTAAGTACTTTCAGGTCATAACAATTTCTACCCTGGTTGTGGTCTTTCGAAGTGGATCAATGATTTGGGTCAGCTGTTTGCAGTGTATGTATCTACAAAGCATATTGCTACTGCCTGTACTAATAGGTGTGTGGAACTAAAGAAACAACAGGAATGTTACAACCACACAGGTAAGGGTAGCTATAGTGTAGAGCCAATTTGGAGATAATATGTATGTTGGCTTTACATATCAAAAAATGAATAAAACTATTCATTATATTGGGCTTGGGGGTCGGGGGTAATTCAATATTCAAAAAAATAATTTTAATTCATGTTCTAAAAATATATAGACCACAATTCACTTCTACAGAGATACTTCTGTTAAGGCAGTTAGTTGATTTGATGATGTAAATCTTGAGCCGGAAGGGGTGAAAGGCCATGAGCTATTTACTAGAATCAATAAAAGGAAATTTCTTGCATTCCCTCCTCCGCTTGTTCAGTAAGTGGCTCAATCATTTTGGCATTGTAACAACAAATCAACATTTAAATCATTGCTGACTTCCTATTTTATATGTACTTATATTACAGATTTACCTTTAGCTTGGAGGTGATCAGCCCACTAGTACCTGAGCCACAAACTGAAAGCCACACACTGCAAGACAAGTCACCCATTGAAAAGCCAAGGTCCCAGTTGAAGATGATCTATCTGGTGGAAGATGGCAACCTTGAAGATGATCCAACTGCTAGAAGATGATCCACCCACTCAAAGATAATTCAATCGCTGGAAGATGAGCAACCCACTGGAAGATGAGCAATCCACTGGAAGATGAGCAACCCATTGGAAGATGAGCAACCCACTGGAAGATGAGCAACCCACTGGAAGATAAGCAACTCACTGGAAGATGAGCAACTCACTGGAAAATGAACAACCCACTGGAAGATGTACAACCGACTGGAAGATGAACAACCCACTGGAAGATGAACAACCCACTGGAAGATGAACAACCCACTGGAAGATGAACAACCCACTGGAAGAAGAACAACCAACTGGAAGAACAACCAGCTGAAACATGAGCAACCAACTGGAAGAAAATACACCTGCTGGAAGATGAGCAACCCACTGGAAAATGAGGAACCCACTGGAACATGAGCAACTCACTGGAAGATGAGCAACCCACTGGAAGATGAACAACCCACTGGAAGATGGGCAACCAAATGGAAGAAGAGCAACCCGATGGAAGATGAGCAACCCACTGGAAGATGTACAACCGAATGGAAGATGAACAACCCACTGGAAGATGAACAACCCACTGGAAGATGTACAACCGACTGGAAGATGAACAACCCACTGGAAGATGAACAACCCACTGGAAGATGAACAACCCAATGGAAGATGAACAACTAACTGGAAGAAGAGCAACCAACTGGAAGAAAAGCAACCAACTGGAAGAAGAGCAACCAACTGAAAGAAGAGCAACCAACTGAAAGAAGAGCAACCAACTGAAGGAAGAGCAACCAACTGAAAGAAAAGCAACCAACTGGGAGGAGAGCAACCAGCTGAAAGATGAGCAAACAACTGGAAGAAAATACACCCACTGGAAGATGAGCAACCCACTGGAAGATGAGCAACTCTCTGGAAGATGAGCAACCCACTGGAAGATGAACAACCCACTGGAAAATAAGTCGCCCCCTAGACTCCACTCCCTTAAAGATGAGCCTTATCACGAAGTTCCTGTCATCTAAGTTAAGTGATCTTGCTCTTATCGTTAGTGGGATACCTTCCATTTTGATTGAACCGTTGGATTTTTTGAAAAAATTGAAAATTGAAACCATTGCCTAACCTTTTCTATTTTGTATTTACTTTCAGATGCACTCCTCTTCCCCTGAAGATAAGTTTCTGTCCTTTCCTACAAGTTTATGAGAGTAACTTCAATATGCACCATCTGCCTGCAACGCCTGTTTCTACATAAGATATTGTTATTCTGGTGATATCTGTGTGTTACTGAAGAAGCATTGCCCGGGATGGAAGATTATCTCTAGGATGTGGGGTTCAAGTAAGTACAGTATTTTTATTTCCTAATGTACAATATTTCTTCCAGATTTACCTTTAGCTTGGAGGTGATCAGCCCACTAGTACCTGAGCCACACACTGGAAGCCACACACTGCAAGACAAGTCCCCCATTGGAAAGCCAAGTTCCCAGTTGAAGATGATCTATCTGGTGGAAGATGGCAACCTTGAAGATGATCCAACTGCTAGATGATGATCCACCCACTGAAAGATTATTCAACCGCTGGAAGATAATTCACCCGCTGGAAGATGAGCAACCCACTGGAAGATGAGCAACTCACTGGAAGATGAGCAACTCACTGGAAGATGAACAACCCACTGGAAGATGAACAAACAACTGGAAGATGAACAACCCACTGGAAGGTGAACAACCCACTGGAAGGTGAACAACCCACTGGAAGATGAACAACCCACTGGAATAAGAACAACAAACTGGAAGAAGAGCAACCAACTGGAAGAAGAGCAACCAACTGGAAGAAGAGCAACCAACTGGAAGAAGAGCAACCAACTGGAAGAATAGCAACCAACTGAAAGGAGAGCAACCAACTGGAAGAAGAGCAACCAACTGGAAGAAGAGCAACCAACTGGAAGAAGAGCAACCAACTGGAAGAAGAGCAACCAACTGGAAGAAGAGCAACCAAGTGGAAGAAGAGCAACCAAGTGGAAGAAGAGCAACCAAGTGGAAGAAGAACAACCAAGTGGAAGAACAACCAAGTGGAAGAAGAGCAACCAACTGGAAGAAGAGCAACCAACTGGAAGAAGAGCAACCAACTGAAAGGAGAGCAACCAACTGGAAGAAGAGCAACCAACTGGAAGAAGAGCAACCAACTGGAAGAAGAGCAACCAACTGGAAGAAGAGCAACCAACTGGAAGAAGAGCAACCAACTGGAAGAAGAGCAACCAACTGGAAGAAGAGCAACCAACTGGAAGAAGAGCAACCAACTGGAAGAAGAGCAACCATGCATTGGAAAATGAGTCGCCCCCTAGACTCCACTCCCTTTAAGATGAGCCTTATCACGAAGTTCCTGTCACCTAAGTTAAGTAATCTTGTTGAGTTATCTTAGTTATTTGGTTAGGTTATCTTAGGTATTCCATATGGGGTCATCTACCAGCTAGACATGTTTTCCATCTATGGTTTAGGAGCGGCAGGTTTTCTCGTTAGTGGGACACCTTCCATTTTGATTGAACCGGTGGATTTTGTTGGCCGACCCATTATTCTGGAGTGAAGGAACCTGGAATCTGCTAGGAGGCTGGATGGCTAAACATGTCTTAACACTTGATCAAGTGTTGGGAGGCCTTCCCCTGTTCATGTTTTATGTTGTCCCGATTGATTTTGAGGAATATCTAAGAATGGCATCGTTGAGCATGGGTCATTCTGATCCATTGCATTGAGAGCTCTGGTTTACTTGGTCATACTGTTTGATGTTCCTCGTAGTACCTCCACCGTGATTCTGATGATCAGTGTCTATCAATCTCTAGATGCATGGGTTTCAGGTATCAATTCCTTGTAAGTCCCGACCAACAGTTTCCAAGTTGGATTCTTATTGTTGAGCTTGGTTCTTTGTTTTGCCTATATTCTGATGGCTGGTGAAAGCATTCTTTACTTGCGAGTCAAAATGGTGGGTCTTGCACCCACCAGGAGGAGGTATTCTGAATTTTCTTTCTTCAATGCATGCTGTGGTGCCGGCATGCATTGGGTCGTTCTGGAGGGGTATCGTTGAGCTCTGGTGAAGGTCCACTCATTTTTACTTGCTCGTATTGTAATGTTAGTAGTTAGCTATGACGGATATAGTGTGATCCAGAGATCTCGTGAGGACGCAGCAAGAGTTCACTTGGATCTGTACGGAATGGCCTTGGGGTTGATACATGTTACCTTGTACTCTTTAGGTAGGTAGACATTGCTTATCAGTGTTACAGTAAAGATACTATTGGGAATTGACAGTGGTATGGTCTTGTATTTCATCTTTTTAATGTGATGTATCCTAATTATGCATGGCCGAGGATGTCATTCTTGTTATTCTTCTTAATCTCTCTGGACAGCATACAGCATGAGCGGGGGGATGGTCACCCAATGTTTGATCTTTTGTTAAGGTGTGTTGGCTTGAAAGCTTCCTAACGGATTCTATGTTCTGACATGAAAGAATAATGGAATCCACCTGGTTTTATCAAAATGGAAGTAATGTGTGCTATATTTGGAAAATATTGTCTTCATATTTTTTTTATAAACTCATTTTCACCTGAGATTTAACATACCTTCGTATGTTAGTCTCAGTTTTCGGATACCATTCTCTTTTTTGGTGCGAGTTGGTAGATGATCTTAAGTTTCATTAAATCATCATCAATTTTTCAATTTGACTGTTTTTTTCTTGTTTTGAGGTCAGTGTTAATGCGACCATGTTTTGGTCCAATAAGCAATCAACCATCTAGGTATTTACGACCTAGAATCTGATTGATAAAGGCAACTTGGCAACTTTTTTGCAAATGATAATCCCTTGCATGCTTTGGAGTTAAGGTAGACAGTAAAATAATTTTCTCATTGCAGGTGTTTTGAAGAGGGTTAAAGACTGCTCCTTGCCTGAACTACAACTACTACTGTTGCATGCGGAAGTTACTAATAAATGAATTCTCTTTTCACAGGATCATACACCGACCAGAAGAATCAGCTATACAGTGCTGGAAGCAGTATTTTTTACCTAGTTAAGATGTATTACTATGTATACATGTACCTTACTCCATCCCTCCTAATTGATTTGAATTTTTGCAATATATTTAAATTGTAATATTAACAAGTACTACAGCATCTTTTTTGTATTTCCAGCAAAGCAGGTTCTTGGCTGCAACACAAGGAACAGTGGTTCTGTTTGCATGTGTTTGGTAATTTTCATTCTGAGACTTTGGAAACTTACCAACAAAATAGTTCTAGCTCTATCAATTTGGTCTTGATCATTTGAATACTATAATGCTAGCTTTTAAAGTAACAATTTGAAAATTTATTCAGTAATGATATGATTTTTGTTCATAGTTTTTTAGTAAACTGTACTTACTGGGCAATGATTTGATTTTTATGTCACTACAGAAGTGTTGACATAATGTTATATTCTCAAACTGATGGGTGGACGAAACTTCTTGATGGCAGTAATCAATTAGTGTTCGGCTTACTGTAACCAAGTGCATCTTTAACAAATGGCCAGTGGTGACATTTTGCATGTTCATGCATTCTCTTAAAAGTTATATGTAAATGTACTCACATCTGAAAAATGGCCATTTCAGTGAGATGGGTATATTTACTTGTTTCTTTTAAGGAAAAAAGTCAAATCATTGCTGACTTTTTTTTCTTTTTTAAGTACTTTCAGGTCATAACAATTTCTACCCTGGTTGTGGTCTTCCGAAGTGGATCAATGATTTGGGTCAGCTGTTTGCAGTGTATGTATCTACAAAGCATATTGCTACTGCCTGTACTAATAGGTGTGTGGAACTAAAGAAACAACAGGAATGTTACAACCACACAGGTAAGGGTAGCTATAGTGTAGAGCCAATTTGGAGATAATATGTATGTTGGCTTTACATATCAAAAAATGAATAAAACTATTCATTATATTGGGCTTGGGGGTGGGGGGTAATTCAATATTCAAAAAAATAATTTTAATTCATGTTCTAAAAATATATAGACCACAATTCACTTCTACAGAGATACTTCTGTTAAGGCAGTTAGTTGATTTGATGATGTAAATCTTGAGCCGGAAGGGGTGAAAGGCCATGAGCTATTTACTAGAATCAATAAAAGGAAATTTCTTGCATTCCCTCCTCCGCTTGTTCAGTAAGTGGCTCAATCATTTTGGCATTGTAACAACAAATCAACATTTAAATCATTGCTGACTTCCTATTTTATATGTACTTATATTACAGATTTACCTTTAGCTTGGAGGTGATCAGCCCACTAGTACCTGAGCCACAAACTGAAAGCCACACACTGCAAGACAAGTCACCCATTGAAAAGCCAAGGTCCCAGTTGAAGATGATCTATCTGGTGGAAGATGGCAACCTTGAAGATGATCCAACTGCTAGAAGATGATCCACCCACTCAAAGATAATTCAATCGCTGGAAGATGAGCAACCCACTGGAAGATGAGCAATCCACTGGAAGATGAGCAACCCATTGGAAGATGAGCAACCCACTGGAAGATGAGCAACCCACTGGAAGATAAGCAACTCACTGGAAGATGAGCAACTCACTGGAAAATGAACAACCCACTGGAAGATGTACAACCGACTGGAAGATGAACAACCCACTGGAAGATGAACAACCCACTGGAAGATGAACAACCCACTGGAAGATGAACAACCCACTGGAAGATGAACAACCCACTGGAAGAAGAACAACCAACTGGAAGAACAACCAGCTGAAACATGAGCAACCAACTGGAAGAAAATACACCTGCTGGAAGATGAGCAACCCACTGGAAAATGAGGAACCCACTGGAACATGAGCAACTCACTGGAAGATGAGCAACCCACTGGAAGATGAACAACCCACTGGAAGATGGGCAACCAAATGGAAGAAGAGCAACCCGATGGAAGATGAGCAACCCACTGGAAGATGTACAACCGAATGGAAGATGAACAACCCACTGGAAGATGAACAACCCACTGGAAGATGTACAACCGACTGGAAGATGAACAACCCACTGGAAGATGAACAACCCACTGGAAGATGAACAACCCAATGGAAGATGAACAACTAACTGGAAGAAGAGCAACCAACTGGAAGAAAAGCAACCAACTGGAAGAAGAGCAACCAACTGAAAGAAGAGCAACCAACTGAAAGAAGAGCAACCAACTGAAGGAAGAGCAACCAACTGAAAGAAGAGCAACCAACTGGGAGGAGAGCAACCAGCTGAAAGATGAGCAAACAACTGGAAGAAAATACACCCACTGGAAGATGAGCAACCCACTGGAAGATGAGCAACTCTCTGGAAGATGAGCAACCCACTGGAAGATGAACAACCCACTGGAAAATAAGTCGCCCCCTAGACTCCACTCCCTTAAAGATGAGCCTTATCACGAAGTTCCTGTCATCTAAGTTAAGTGATCTTGCTCTTATCGTTAGTGGGATACCTTCCATTTTGATTGAACCGGTGGATTTTTTGAAAAAATTGAAAATTGAAACCATTGCCTAACTTTTTCTATTTTGTATTTACTTTCAGATGCACTCCTCTTCCCCTGAAGATAAGTTTCTGTCCTTTCCTACAAGTTTATGAGAGTAACTTCAATATGCACCATCTGCCTGCAACGCCTGTTTCTACATAAGATATTGTTATTCTGGTGATATCTGTGTGTTACTGAAGAAGCATTGCCCGGGATGGAAGATTATCTCTAGGATGTGGGGTTCAAGTAAGTACAGTATTTTTATTTCCTAATGTACAATATTTCTTCCAGATTTACCTTTAGCTTGGAGGTGATCAGCCCACTAGTACCTGAGCCACACACTGGAAGCCACACACTGCAAGACAAGTCCCCCATTGGAAAGCCAAGTTCCCAGTTGAAGATGATCTATCTGGTGGAAGATGGCAACCTTGAAGATGATCCAACTGCTAGATGATGATCCACCCACTGAAAGATTATTCAACCGCTGGAAGATAATTCACCCGCTGGAAGATGAGCAACCCACTGGAAGATGAGCAACTCACTGGAAGATGAGCAACTCACTGGAAGATGAACAACCCACTGGAAGATGAACAAACAACTGGAAGATGAACAACCCACTGGAAGGTGAACAACCCACTGGAAGATGAACAACCCACTGGAATAAGAACAACAAACTGGAAGAAGAGCAACCAACTGGAAGAAGAGCAACCAACTGGAAGAAGAGCAACCAACTGGAAGAAGAGCAACCAACTGGAAGAAGAGCAACCAACTGAAAGGAGAGCAACCAACTGGAAGAAGAGCAACCAACTGGAAGAAGAGCAACCAACTGGAAGAAGAGCAACCAACTGGAAGAAGAGCAACCAACTGGAAGAAGAGCAACCAACTGGAAGAATAGCAACCAACTGAAAGGAGAGCAACCAACTGGAAGAAGAGCAACCAACTGGAAGAAGAGCAACCAACTGGAAGAAGAGCAACCAACTGGAAGAAGAGCAACCAACTGGAAGAAGAGCAACCAACTGGAAGAAGAGCAACCAAGTGGAAGAAGAGCAACCAAGTGGAAGAAGAGCAACCAAGTGGAAGAAGAACAACCAAGTGGAAGAACAACCAAGTGGAAGAAGAGCAACCAACTGGAAGAAGAGCAACCAACTGGAAGAAGAGCAACCAACTGAAAGGAGAGCAACCAACTGGAAGAAGAGCAACCAACTGGAAGAAGAGCAACCAACTGGAAGAAGAGCAACCAACTGGAAGAAGAGCAACCAACTGGAAGAAGAGCAACCAACTGGAAGAAGAGCAACCATGCATTGGAACATGAGTCGCCCCCTAGACTCCACTCCCTTTAAGATGAGCCTTATCACGAAGTTCCTGTCACCTAAGTTAAGTAATCTTGTTGAGTTATCTTAGTTATTTGGTTAGGTTATCTTAGGTATTCCATATGGGGTCATCTACCAGCTAGACATGTTTTCCATCTATGGTTTAGGAGCGGCAGGTTTTCTCGTTAGTGGGACACCTTCCATTTTGATTGAACCGGTGGATTTTGTTGGCCGACCCATTATTCTGGAGTGAAGGAACCTGGAATCTGCTAGGAGGCTGGATGGCTAAACATGTCTTAACACTTGATCAAGTGTTGGGAGGCCTTCCCCTGTTCATGTTTTATGTTGTCCCGATTGATTTTGAGGAATATCTAAGAATGGCATCGTTGAGCATGGGTCATTCTGATCCATTGCATTGAGAGCTCTGGTTTACTTGGTCATACTGTTTGATGTTCCTCGTAGTACCTCCACCGTGATTCTGATGATCAGTGTCTATCAATCTCTAGATGCATGGGTTTCAGGTATCAATTCCTTGTAAGTCCCGACCAACAGTTTCCAAGTTGGATTCTTATTGTTGAGCTTGGTTCTTTGTTTTGCCTATATTCTGATGGCTGGTGAAAGCATTCTTTACTTGCGAGTCAAAATGGTGGGTCTTGCACCCACCAGGAGGAGGTATTCTGAATTTTCTTTCTTCAATGCATGCTGTGGTGCCGGCATGCATTGGGTCGTTCTGGAGGGGTATCGTTGAGCTCTGGTGAAGGTCCACTCATTTTTACTTGCTCGTATTGTAATGTTAGTAGTTAGCTATGACGGATATAGTGTGATCCAGAGATCTCGTGAGGACGCAGCAAGAGTTCACTTGGATCTGTACGGAATGGCCTTGGGGTTGATACATGTTACCTTGTACTCTTTAGGTAGGTAGACATTGCTTATCAGTGTTACAGTAAAGATACTATTGGGAATTGACAGTGGTATGGTCTTGTATTTCATCTTTTTAATGTGATGTATCCTAATTATGCATGGCCGAGGATGTCATTCTTGTTATTCTTCTTAATCTCTCTGGACAGCATACAGCATGAGCGGGGGGATGGTCACCCAATGTTTGATCTTTTGTTAAGGTGTGTTGGCTTGAAAGCTTCCTAACGGATTCTATGTTCTGACATGAAAGAATAATGGAATCCACCTGGTTTTATCAAAATGGAAGTAATGTGTGCTATATTTGGAAAATATTGTCTTCATATTTTTTTTATAAACTCATTTTCACCTGAGATTTAACATACCTTCGTATGTTAGTCTCAGTTTTCGGATACCATTCTCTTTTTTGGTGCGAGTTGGTAGATGATCTTAAGTTTCATTAAATCATCATCAATTTTTCAATTTGACTGTTTTTTTCTTGTTTTGAGGTCAGTGTTAATGCGACCATGTTTTGGTCCAATAAGCAATCAACCATCTAGGTATTTACGACCTAGAATCTGATTGATAAAGGCAACTTGGCAACTTTTTTGCAAATGATAATCCCTTGCATGCTTTGGAGTTAAGGTAGACAGTAAAATAATTTTCTCATTGCAGGTGTTTTGAAGTGGGTTAAAGACTGCTCCTTGCCTGAACTACAACTACTACTGTTGCATGCGGAAGTTACTAATAAATGAATTCTCTTTTCACAGGATCATACACCGACCAGAAGAATCAGCTATACAGTGCTGGAAGCAGTATTTTTTACCTAGTTAAGATGTATTACTATGTATACATGTACCTTACTCCATCCCTCCTAATTGATTTGAATTTTTGCAATATATTTAAATTGTAATATTAACAAGTACTACAGCATCTTTTTTGTATTTCCAGCAAAGCAGGTTCTTGGCTGCAACACAAGGAACAGTGGTTCTGTTTGCATGTGTTTGGTAATTTTCATTCTGAGACTTTGGAAACTTACCAACAAAATAGTTCTAGCTCTATCAATTTGGTCTTGATCATTTGAATACTATAATGCTAGCTTTTAAAGTAACAATTTGAAAATTTATTCAGTAATGATATGATTTTTGTTCATAGTTTTTTAGTAAACTGTACTTACTGGGCAATGATTTGATTTTTATGTCACTACAGAAGTGTTGACATAATGTTATATTCTCAAACTGATGGGTGGACGAAACTTCTTGATGGCAGTAATCAATTAGTGTTCGGCTTACTGTAACCAAGTGCATCTTTAACAAATGGCCAGTGGTGACATTTTGCATGTTCATGCATTCTCTTAAAAGTTATATGTAAATGTACTCACATCTGAAAAATGGCCATTTCAGTGAGATGGGTATATTTACTTGTTTCTTTTAAGGAAAAAAGTCAAATCATTGCTGACTTTTTTTTCTTTTTTAAGTACTTTCAGGTCATAACAATTTCTACCCTGGTTGTGGTCTTTCGAAGTGGATCAATGATTTGGGTCAGCTGTTTGCAGTGTATGTATCTACAAAGCATATTGCTACTGCCTGTACTAATAGGTGTGTTGAACTAAAGAAACAACAGGAATGTTACAACCACTCAGGTAAGGGTAGCTATAGTGTAGAGCCAATTTGGAGATAATATGTATGTTGGCTTTACATATCAAAAAATGAATAAAACTATTCATTATATTGGGCTTGGGGGTGGGGGGTAATTCAATATTCAAAAAAATAATTTTAATTCATGTTCTAAAAATATATAGACCACAATTCACTTCTACAGAGATACTTCTGTTAAGGCAGTTAGTTGATTTGATGATGTAAATCTTGAGCCGGAAGGGGTGAAAGGCCATGAGCTATTTACTAGAATCAATAAAAGGAAATTTCTTGCATTCCCTCCTCCGCTTGTTCAGTAAGTGGCTCAATCATTTTGGCATTGTAACAACAAATCAACATTTAAATATTTGCTGACTTCCTATTTTATATGTACTTATATTACAGATTTACCTTTAGCTTGGAGGTGATCAGCCCACTAGTACCTGAGCCACAAACTGAAAGCCACACACTGCAAGACAAGTCACCCATTGAAAAGCCAAGGTCCCAGTTGAAGATGATCTATCTGGTGGAAGATGGCAACCTTGAAGATGATCCAACTGCTAGAAGATGATCCACCCACTCAAAGATAATTCAATCGCTGGAAGATGAGCAACCCACTGGAAGATGAGCAATCCACTGGAAGATGAGCAACCCATTGGAAGATGAGCAACCCACTGGAAGATGAGCAACCCACTGGAAGATAAGCAACTCACTGGAAGATGAGCAACTCACTGGAAAATGAACAACCCACTGGAAGATGTACAACCGACTGGAAGATGAACAACCCACTGGAAGATGAACAACCCACTGGAAGATGAACAACCCACTGGAAGAAGAACAACCAACTGGAAGAACAACCAGCTGAAACATGAGCAACCAACTGGAAGAAAATACACCTGCTGGAAGATGAGCAACCCACTGGAAAATGAACAACCCACTGGAAGATGTACAACCGACTGGAAGATGAACAACCCACTGGAAGATGAACAACCCACTGGAAGATGAACAACCCACTGGAAGATGAACAACTAACTGGAAGAAGAGCAACCAACTGGAAGAAAAGCAACCAACTGGAAGAAGAGCAACCAACTGAAAGAAGAGCAACCAACTGAAAGAAGAGCAACCAACTGAAAGAAGAGCAACCAACTGAAGGAAGAGCAACCAACTGAAAGAAGAGCAACCAACTGGGAGGAGAGCAACCAGCTGAAAGATGAGCAAACAACTGGAAGAAAATACACCCACTGGAAGATGAGCAACCCACTGGAAGATGAGCAACTCTCTGGAAGATGAGCAACCCACTGGAAGATGAACAACCCACTGGAAAATAAGTCGCCCCCTAGACTCCACTCCCTTAAAGATGAGCCTTATCACGAAGTTCCTGTCATCTAAGTTAAGTGATCTTGCTCTTATCGTTAGTGGGATACCTTCCATTTTGATTGAACCGGTGGATTTTTTGAAAAAATTGAAAATTGAAACCATTGCCTAACTTTTTCTATTTTGTATTTACTTTCAGATGCACTCCTCTTCCCCTGAAGATAAGTTTCTGTCCTTTCCTACAAGTTTATGAGAGTAACTTCAATATGCACCATCTGCCTGCAACGCCTGTTTCTACATAGGATATTGTTATTCTGGTGATATCTGTGTGTTACTGAAGAAGCATTGCCCGGGATGGAAGATTATCTCTAGGATGTGGGGTTCAAGTAAGTACAGTATTTTTATTTCCTAATGTACAATATTTCTTCCAGATTTACCTTTAGCTTGGAGGTGATCAGCCCACTAGTACCTGAGCCACACACTGGAAGCCACACACTGCAAGACAAGTCCCCCATTGGAAAGCCAAGTTCCCAGTTGAAGATGATCTATCTGGTGGAAGATGGCAACCTTGAAGATGATCCAACTGCTAGATGATGATCCACCCACTGAAAGATTATTCAACCGCTGGAAGATAATTCACCCGCTGGAAGATGAGCAACCCACTGGAAGATGAGCAACTCACTGGAAGATGAGCAACTCACTGGAAGATGAACAACCCACTGGAAGATGAACAAACAACTGGAAGATGAACAACCCACTGGAAGGTGAACAACCCACTGGAAGATGAACAACCCACTGGAATAAGAACAACAAACTGGAAGAAGAGCAACCAACTGGAAGAAGAGCAACCAACTGGAAGAAGAGCAACCAACTGGAAGAAGAGCAACCAACTGGAAGAATAGCAACCAACTGAAAGGAGAGCAACCAACTGGAAGAAGAGCAACCAACTGGAAGAAGAGCAACCAACTGGAAGAAGAGCAACCAACTGGAAGAAGAGCAACCAACTGGAAGAAGAGCAACCAACTGGAAGAAGAGCAACCAAGTGGAAGAAGAGCAACCAAGTGGAAGAAGAGCAACCAAGTGGAAGAAGAACAACCAAGTGGAAGAACAACCAAGTGGAAGAAGAGCAACCAACTGGAAGAAGAGCAACCAACTGGAAGAAGAGCAACCAACTGAAAGGAGAGCAACCAACTGGAAGAAGAGCAACCAACTTGAAGAAGAGCAACCAACTGGAAGAAGAGCAACCAACTGGAAGAAGAGCAACCAACTGGAAGAAGAGCAACCAACTGGAAGAAGAGCAACGAACTGGAAGAAGAGCAACCATGCATTGGAAAATGAGTCGCCCCCTAGACTCCACTCCCTTTAAGATGAGCCTTATCACGAAGTTCCTGTCACCTAAGTTAAGTAATCTTGTTGAGTTATCTTAGTTATTTGGTTAGGTTATCTTAGGTATTCCATATGGGGTCATCTACCAGCTAGACATGTTTTCCATCTATGGTTTAGGAGCGGCAGGTTTTCTCGTTAGTGGGACACCTTCCATTTTGATTGAACCGGTGGATTTTGTTGGCCGACCCATTATTCTGGAGTGAAGGAACCTGGAATCTGCTAGGAGGCTGGATGGCTAAACATGTCTTAACACTTGATCAAGTGTTGGGAGGCCTTCCCCTGTTCATGTTTTATGTTGTCCCGATTGATTTTGAGGAATATCTAAGAATGGCATCGTTGAGCATGGGTCATTCTGATCCATTGCATTGAGAGCTCTGGTTTACTTGGTCATACTGTTTGATGTTCCTCGTAGTACCTCCACCGTGATTCTGATGATCAGTGTCTATCAATCTCTAGATGCATGGGTTTCAGGTATCAATTCCTTGTAAGTCCCGACCAACAGTTTCCAAGTTGGATTCTTATTGTTGAGCTTGGTTCTTTGTTTTGCCTATATTCTGATGGCTGGTGAAAGCATTCTTTACTTGCGAGTCAAAATGGTGGGTCTTGCACCCACCAGGAGGAGGTATTCTGAATTTTCTTTCTTCAATGCATGCTGTGGTGCCGGCATGCATTGGGTCGTTCTGGAGGGGTATCGTTGAGCTCTGGTGAAGGTCCACTCATTTTTACTTGCTCGTATTGTAATGTTAGTAGTTAGCTATGACGGATATAGTGTGATCCAGAGATCTCGTGAGGACGCAGCAAGAGTTCACTTGGATCTGTACGGAATGGCCTTGGGGTTGATACATGTTACCTTGTACTCTTTAGGTAGGTAGACATTGCTTATCAGTGTTACAGTAAAGATACTATTGGGAATTGACAGTGGTATGGTCTTGTATTTCATCTTTTTAATGTGATGTATCCTAATTATGCATGGCCGAGGATGTCATTCTTGTTATTCTTCTTAATCTCTCTGGACAGCATACAGCATGAGCGGGGGGATGGTCACCCAATGTTTGATCTTTTGTTAAGGTGTGTTGGCTTGAAAGCTTCCTAACGGATTCTATGTTCTGACATGAAAGAATAATGGAATCCACCTGGTTTTATCAAAATGGAAGTAATGTGTGCTATATTTGGAAAATATTGTCTTCATATTTTTTTTATAAACTCATTTTCACCTGAGATTTAACATACCTTCGTATGTTAGTCTCAGTTTTCGGATACCATTCTCTTTTTTGGTGCGAGTTGGTAGATGATCTTAAGTTTCATTAAATCATCATCAATTTTTCAATTTGACTGTTTTTTTCTTGTTTTGAGGTCAGTGTTAATGCGACCATGTTTTGGTCCAATAAGCAATCAACCATCTAGGTATTTACGACCTAGAATCTGATTGATAAAGGCAACTTGGCAACTTTTTTGCAAATGATAATCCCTTGCATGCTTTGGAGTTAAGGTAGACAGTAAAATAATTTTCTCATTGCAGGTGTTTTGAAGAGGGTTAAAGACTGCTCCTTGCCTGAACTACAACTACTACTGTTGCATGCGGAAGTTACTAATAAATGAATTCTCTTTTCACAGGATCATACACCGACCAGAAGAATCAGCTATACAGTGCTGGAAGCAGTATTTTTTACCTAGTTAAGATGTATTACTATGTATACATGTACCTTACTCCATCCCTCCTAATTGATTTGAATTTTTGCAATATATTTAAATTGTAATATTAACAAGTACTACAGCATCTTTTTTGTATTTCCAGCAAAGCAGGTTCTTGGCTGCAACACAAGGAACAGTGGTTCTGTTTGCATGTGTTTGGTAATTTTCATTCTGAGACTTTGGAAACTTACCAACAAAATAGTTCTACATGTAGCTCTATCAATTTGGTCTTGATCATTTGAATACTATAATGCTAGCTTTTAAAGTAACAATTTGAAAATTTATTCAGTAATGATATGATTTTTGTTCATAGTTTTTTAGTAAACTGTACTTACTGGGCAATGATTTGATTTTTATGTCACTACAGAAGTGTTGACATAATGTTATATTCTCAAACTGATGGGTGGACGAAACTTCTTGATGGCAGTAATCAATTAGTGTTCGGCTTACTGTAACCAAGTGCATCTTTAACAAATGGCCAGTGGTGACATTTTGCATGTTCATGCATTCTCTTAAAAGTTATATGTAAATGTACTCACATCTGAAAAATGGCCATTTCAGTGAGATGGGTATATTTACTTGTTTCTTTTAAGGAAAAAAGTCAAATCATTGCTGACTTTTTTTTCTTTTTTAAGTACTTTCAGGTCATAACAATTTCTACCCTGGTTGTGGTCTTTCGAAGTGGATCAATGATTTGGGTCAGCTGTTTGCAGTGTATGTATCTACAAAGCATATTGCTACTGCCTGTACTAATAGGTGTGTGGAACTAAAGAAACAACAGGAATGTTACAACCACACAGGTAAGGGTAGCTATAGTGTAGAGCCAATTTGGAGATAATATGTATGTTGGCTTTACATATCAAAAAATGAATAAAACTATTCATTATATTGGGCTTGGGGGTGGGGGGTAATTCAATATTCAAAAAAATAATTTTAATTCATGTTCTAAAAATATATAGACCACAATTCACTTCTACAGAGATACTTCTGTTAAGGCAGTTAGTTGATTTGATGATGTAAATCTTGAGCCGGAAGGGGTGAAAGGCCATGAGCTATTTACTAGAATCAATAAAAGGAAATTTCTTGCATTCCCTCCTCCGCTTGTTCAGTAAGTGGCTCAATCATTTTGGCATTGTAACAACAAATCAACATTTAAATCATTGCTGACTTCCTATTTTATATGTACTTATATTACAGATTTACCTTTAGCTTGGAGGTGATCAGCCCACTAGTACCTGAGCCACAAACTGAAAGCCACACACTGCAAGACAAGTCACCCATTGAAAAGCCAAGGTCCCAGTTGAAGATGATCTATCTGGTGGAAGATGGCAACCTTGAAGATGATCCAACTGCTAGAAGATGATCCACCCACTCAAAGATAATTCAATCGCTGGAAGATGAGCAACCCACTGGAAGATGAGCAATCCACTGGAAGATGAGCAACCCATTGGAAGATGAGCAACCCACTGGAAGATGAGCAACCCACTGGAAGATAAGCAACTCACTGGAAGATGAGCAACTCACTGGAAAATGAACAACCCACTGGAAGATGTACAACCGACTGGAAGATGAACAACCCACTGGAAGATGAACAACCCACTGGAAGATGAACAACCCACTGGAAGAAGAACAACCAACTGGAAGAACAACCAGCTGAAACATGAGCAACCAACTGGAAGAAAATACACCTGCTGGAAGATGAGCAACCCACTGGAAAATGAGGAACCCACTGGAACATGAGCAACTCACTGGAAGATGAGCAACCCACTGGAAGATGAACAACCCACTGGAAGATGGGCAACCAAATGGAAGAAGAGCAACCCGATGGAAGATGAGCAACCCACTGGAAGATGTACAACCGAATGGAAGATGAACAACCCACTGGAAGATGAACAACCCACTGGAAGATGTACAACCGACTGGAAGATGAACAACCCACTGGAAGATGAACAACCCACTGGAAGATGAACAACCCACTGGAAGATGAACAACTAACTGGAAGAAGAGCAACCAACTGGAAGAAAAGCAACCAACTGGAAGAAGAGCAACCAACTGAAAGAAGAGCAACCAACTGAAAGAAGAGCAACCAACTGAAAGAAGAGCAACCAACTGAAGGAAGAGCAACCAACTGAAAGAAGAGCAACCAACTGGGAGGAGAGCAACCAGCTGAAAGATGAGCAAACAACTGGAAGAAAATACACCCACTGGAAGATGAGCAACCCACTGGAAGATGAGCAACTCTCTGGAAGATGAGCAACCCACTGGAAGATGAACAACCCACTGGAAAATAAGTCGCCCCCTAGACTCCACTCCCTTAAAGATGAGCCTTATCACGAAGTTCCTGTCATCTAAGTTAAGTGATCTTGCTCTTATCGTTAGTGGGATACCTTCCATTTTGATTGAACCGGTGGATTTTTTGAAAAAATTGAAAATTGAAACCATTGCCTAACTTTTTCTATTTTGTATTTACTTTCAGATGCACTCCTCTTCCCCTGAAGATAAGTTTCTGTCCTTTCCTACAAGTTTATGAGAGTAACTTCAATATGCACCATCTGCCTGCAACGCCTGTTTCTACATAGGATATTGTTATTCTGGTGATATCTGTGTGTTACTGAAGAAGCATTGCCCGGGATGGAAGATTATCTCTAGGATGTGGGGTTCAAGTAAGTACAGTATTTTTATTTCCTAATGTACAATATTTCTTCCAGATTTACCTTTAGCTTGGAGGTGATCAGCCCACTAGTACCTGAGCCACACACTGGAAGCCACACACTGCAAGACAAGTCCCCCATTGGAAAGCCAAGTTCCCAGTTGAAGATGATCTATCTGGTGGAAGATGGCAACCTTGAAGATGATCCAACTGCTAGATGATGATCCACCCACTGAAAGATTATTCAACCGCTGGAAGATAATTCACCCGCTGGAAGATGAGCAACCCACTGGAAGATGAGCAACTCACTGGAAGATGAGCAACTCACTGGAAGATGAACAACCCACTGGAAGATGAACAAACAACTGGAAGATGAACAACCCACTGGAAGGTGAACAACCCACTGGAAGATGAACAACCCACTGGAATAAGAACAACAAACTGGAAGAAGAGCAACCAACTGGAAGAAGAGCAACCAACTGGAAGAAGAGCAACCAACTGGAAGAAGAGCAACCAACTGGAAGAAGAGCAACCAACTGAAAGGAGAGCAACCAACTGGAAGAAGAGCAACCAACTGGAAGAAGAGCAACCAACTGGAAGAAGAGCAACCAACTGGAAGAAGAGCAACCAACTGGAAGAAGAGCAACCAACTGGAAGAAGAGCAACCAACTGGAAGAAGAGCAACCAAGTGGAAGAAGAGCAACCAAGTGGAAGAAGAGCAACCAAGTGGAAGAACAACCAAGTGGAAGAAGAGCAACCAACTGGAAGAAGAGAAACCAACTGGAAGAAGAGCAACCAACTGAAAGGAGAGCAACCAACTGGAAGAAGAGCAACCAACTGGAAGAAGAGCAACCAACTGGAAGAAGAGCAATCAAGTGGAAGAAGAGCAACCAACTGGAAGAAGAGCAACCAACTGGAAGAAGAGCAACCAACTGGAAGAAGAGCAACCAACTGGAAGAAGAGCAACCATGCATTGGAAAATGAGTCGCCCCCTAGACTCCACTCCCTTTAAGATGAGCCTTATCACGAAGTTCCTGTCACCTAAGTTAAGTAATCTTGTCGAGTTATCTTAGTTATTTGGTTAGGTTATCTTAGGTATTCCATATGGGGTCATCTACCAGCTAGACATGTTTTCCATCTATGGTTTAGGAGCGGCAGGTTTTCTCGTTAGTGGGACACCTTCCATTTTGATTGAACCGGTGGATTTTGTTGGCCGACCCATTATTCTGGAGTGAAGGAACCTGGAATCTGCTAGGAGGCTGGATGGCTAAACATGTCTTAACACTTGATCAAGTGTTGGGAGGCCTTCCCCTGTTCATGTTTTATGTTGTCCCGATTGATTTTGAGGAATATCTAAGAATGGCATCGTTGAGCATGGGTCATTCTGATCCATTGCATTGAGAGCTCTGGTTTACTTGGTCATACTGTTTGATGTTCCTCGTAGTACCTCCACCGTGATTCTGATGATCAGTGTCTATCAATCTCTAGATGCATGGGTTTCCGGTATCAATTCCTTGTAAGTCCCGACCAACAGTTTCCAAGTTGGATTCTTATTGTTGAGCTTGGTTCTTTGTTTTGCCTATATTCTGATGGCTGGTGAAAGCATTCTTTACTTGCGAGTCAAAATGGTGGGTCTTGCACCCACCAGGAGGAGGTATTCTGAATTTTCTTTCTTCAATGCATGCTGTGGTGCCGGCATGCATTGGGTCGTTCTGGAGGGGTATCGTTGAGCTCTGGTGAAGGTCCACTCATTTTTACTTGCTCGTATTGTAATGTTAGTAGTTAGCTATGACGGATATAGTGTGATCCAGAGATCTCGTGAGGACGCAGCAAGAGTTCACTTGGATCTGTACGGAATGGCCTTGGGGTTGATACATGTTACCTTGTACTCTTTAGGTAGGTAGACATTGCTTATCAGTGTTACAGTAAAGATACTATTGGGAATTGACAGTGGTATGGTCTTGTATTTCATCTTTTTAATGTGATGTATCCTAATTATGCATGGCCGAGGATGTCATTCTTGTTATTCTTCTTAATCTCTCTGGACAGCATACAGCATGAGCGGGGGGATGGTCACCCAATGTTTGATCTTTTGTTAAGGTGTGTTGGCTTGAAAGCTTCCTAACGGATTCTATGTTCTGACATGAAAGAATAATGGAATCCACCTGGTTTTATCAAAATGGAAGTAATGTGTGCTATATTTGGAAAATATTGTCTTCATATTTTTTTTATAAACTCATTTTCACCTGAGATTTAACATACCTTCGTATGTTAGTCTCAGTTTTCGGATACCATTCTCTTTTTTGGTGCGAGTTGGTAGATGATCTTAAGTTTCATTAAATCATCATCAATTTTTCAATTTGACTGTTTTTTTCTTGTTTTGAGGTCAGTGTTAATGCGACCATGTTTTGGTCCAATAAGCAATCAACCATCTAGGTATTTACGACCTAGAATCTGATTGATAAAGGCAACTTGGCAACTTTTTTGCAAATGATAATCCCTTGCATGCTTTGGAGTTAAGGTAGACAGTAAAATAATTTTCTCATTGCAGGTGTTTTGAAGAGGGTTAAAGACTGCTCCTTGCCTGAACTACAACTACTACTGTTGCATGCGGAAGTTACTAATAAATGAATTCTCTTTTCACAGGATCATACACCGACCAGAAGAATCAGCTATACAGTGCTGGAAGCAGTATTTTTTACCTAGTTAAGATGTATTACTATGTATACATGTACCTTACTCCATCCCTCCTAATTGATTTGAATTTTTGCAATATATTTAAATTGTAATATTAACAAGTACTACAGCATCTTTTTTGTATTTCCAGCAAAGCAGGTTCTTGGCTGCAACACAAGGAACAGTGGTTCTGTTTGCATGTGTTTGGTAATTTTCATTCTGAGACTTTGGAAACTTACCAACAAAATAGTTCTAGCTCTATCAATTTGGTCTTGATCATTTGAATACTATAATGCTAGCTTTTAAAGTAACAATTTGAAAATTTATTCAGTAATGATATGATTTTTGTTCATAGTTTTTTAGTAAACTGTACTTACTGGGCAATGATTTGATTTTTATGTCACTACAGAAGTGTTGACATAATGTTATATTCTCAAACTGATGGGTGGACGAAACTTCTTGATGGCAGTAATCAATTAGTGTTCGGCTTACTGTAACCAAGTGCATCTTTAACAAATGGCCAGTGGTGACATTTTGCATGTTCATGCATTCTCTTAAAAGTTATATGTAAATGTACTCACATCTGAAAAATGGCCATTTCAGTGAGATGGGTATATTTACTTGTTTCTTTTAAGGAAAAAAGTCAAATCATTGCTGACTTTTTTTTTCTTTTTTAAGTACTTTCAGGTCATAACAATTTCTACCCTGGTTGTGGTCTTTCGAAGTGGATCAATGATTTGGGTCAGCTGTTTGCAGTGTATGTATCTACAAAGCATATTGCTACTGCCTGTACTAATAGGTGTGTGCAACTAAAGAAACAACAGGAATGTTACAACCACACAGGTAAGGGTAGCTATAGTGTAGAGCCAATTTGGAGATAATATGTATGTTGGCTTTACATATCAAAAAATGAATAAAACTATTCATTATATTGGGCTTGGGGGTGGGGGGTAATTCAATATTCAAAAAAATAATTTTAATTCATGTTCTAAAAATATATAGACCACAATTCACTTCTACAGAGATACTTCTGTTAAGGCAGTTAGTTGATTTGATGATGTAAATCTTGAGCCGGAAGGGGTGAAAGGCCATGAGCTATTTACTAGAATCAATAAAAGGAAATTTCTTGCATTCCCTCCTCCGCTTGTTCAGTAAGTGGCTCAATCATTTTGGCATTGTAACAACAAATCAACATTTAAATCATTGCTGACTTCCTATTTTATATGTACTTATATTACAGATTTACCTTTAGCTTGGAGGTGATCAGCCCACTAGTACCTGAGCCACAAACTGAAAGCCACACACTGCAAGACAAGTCACCCATTGAAAAGCCAAGGTCCCAGTTGAAGATGATCTATCTGGTGGAAGATGGCAACCTTGAAGATGATCCAACTGCTAGAAGATGATCCACCCACTCAAAGATAATTCAATCGCTGGAAGATGAGCAACCCACTGGAAGATGAGCAATCCACTGGAAGATGAGCAACCCATTGGAAGATGAGCAACCCACTGGAAGATGAGCAACCCACTGGAAGATAAGCAACTCACTGGAAGATGAGCAACTCACTGGAAAATGAACAACCCACTGGAAGATGTACAACCGACTGGAAGATGAACAACCCACTGGAAGATGAACAACCCACTGGAAGATGAACAACCCACTGGAAGAAGAACAACCAACTGGAAGAACAACCAGCTGAAACATGAGCAACCAACTGGAAGAAAATACACCTGCTGGAAGATGAGCAACCCACTGGAAAATGAGGAACCCACTGGAACATGAGCAACTCACTGGAAGATGAGCAACCCACTGGAAGATGAACAACCCACTGGAAGATGGGCAACCAAATGGAAGAAGAGCAACCCGATGGAAGATGAGCAACCCACTGGAAGATGTACAACCGAATGGAAGATGAACAACCCACTGGAAGATGAACAACCCACTGGAAGATGTACAACCGACTGGAAGATGAACAACCCACTGGAAGATGAACAACCCACTGGAAGATGACACCCTAACTAACTGGAAGAAGAGCAACCAACTGGAAGAAAAGCAACCAACTGGACGAAGAGCAACCAACTGAAAGAAGAGCAACCAACTGAAAGAAGAGCAACCACCTGAAAGAAGAGCAACCAACTGAAGGAAGAGCAACCAACTGAAAGAAGAGCAACCAACTGGGAGGAGAGCAACCAGCTGAAAGATGAGCAAACAACTGGAAGAAAATACACCCACTGGAAGATGAGCAACCCACTGGAAGATGAGCAACTCTCTGGAAGATGAGCAACCCACTGGAAGATGAACAACCCACTGGAAAATAAGTCGCCCCCTAGACTCCACTCCCTTAAAGATGAGCCTTATCACGAAGTTCCTGTCATCTAAGTTAAGTGATCTTGCTCTTATCGTT